>JAHFWL010000613.1:0-431172 GCA_021292165.1 Shinisaurus crocodilurus
TTATTGGCACTGCCACCAGTTCATATGCCACAAGTCTAACTAGGAGCATATTTCACCGAATGCCTCTCCTGAGCCTTGTATGAAATTCAATGGGCCAATTCTTTTTTGCAGCATCTAGTCCTGCCGACAATATTGCTATTGGCAGTAAATCTTCCTTGCGTGCCTTTAAATTTAAAAAAACAAAAACAAAAACCAATTACAAAAGATTTAGAGAGTCATGTTGTCTACCGTTTACGCTGGTCACATGCATCCGTGAAGCACTGTAAAAAATGTAGGCCATTCTGTGTGTGTGCTTCTTTTAAAAAATGAAATTAATGAAAGTGAGATCCTATTGTTTCTCATCCAGCAGGTCACTACAGCAAAGAAATTTACGAGTCATACCCTTACGCTATTCCAAAGGGGTACAAGCAGCCAATGTGCTGCATGAATAATGAATGATACTTCAGAGGTTTAAAAGGGAAAGCAGCCAGAAAACATACACAAAAAATATGGCATCAATCCCATCCCCAAGCTCCTGTTTTTGCACAAGACCTCATAAAACATGATTGTGTCATATATATTTTTGCTCATCCATAGAGGTGAATCATTCAAGCTGCAACCCCACAAAGATTCTCTGTGCGCAGAAGTTCTATTGGAACCAAGCAGACACAGGTGCTAGTAAAGAGGTGAATCCATTTTATAGGATTATGTTTAAAATAACAGTGTTCACTTCTGCCCCTTATGCTTTTAAATACTTATCTAAATAACTGTTGTTGTTGTTTTAAAAAGAAAGAAATGAAGACATCTTTGTTAATTTTCTATGGCACTGGACAAATATAACCCACACATATCGTAGGCACGTTTATCTAGTTTACGCTCTACTGCACAATGCCCACCCCAAACTAGGGGACATTACAGTTTTTAAATGGAAAAACATCCAGTTCCTATCTTTTCATATGTTCAAAAGGGCTAAAATGAATGTGTGTAAGAGGTGGCAATGCAGCAGCAGGCTCCTCCCCCTTTAAAAGACGTGTAGAGTAGAGAGCCACCATGGGTACACCTATATGCACAGAGAGCTCTCCCCACATGACTGGGAACCCTGCAAAGGCCAAGGTGGCATTTGAGTCTTTATGTACGTCTGAAAAGGGCTCCTGTCGTCTGCTCCAATAACCTCCTGGGAGCTAATTTAATATGGAGGCTGGGGGCCAATTCATGCACTACTTCCCGATGTCTGTTTCCTCTCATGCATTGTTCAAACCGAGCACTCACAGATTTCACCTGCAGCACATGTCTGTAATCCCTTTGGTGCTGAATGAATGCAGCGGCTGTGACTCAAATTTAAGGGTTCCCTGCTCACTTATTACACTGTTCGTGCAAGCAGACCGCTTGTGTGAAAAGGATTAGAAAAGGTTTGGAAGCAGCACACCTCTGAGTAACAGCTATTTCTTCCTGTCCTTCTTCTGGAATTCCCAGAGGCCTTTGGCTGACTGCTGTTGCATACAGAATATTGGACGTCACTAGGTGGACCTCTGGTCTCATCCAGCAGGGCTCTTCTGATGTTCCTAATTAGAGATGCATCACTACATTGTTGAAAGGATACCCATGCACATCTTTCTTTTGTTAAAATTAAGTTTATTTCTTTTTTTAAAGGAAGCTCTTCTTAGTTTTCTGTACACACACAAAAATTTGGAGTGGGGCAATGAACAGTGTCTCTAAAATAGCTGCTTGAAAATTGGAAATGTCTTCAACTGCAGCAATACTACAGAGCACAACACTTTGCTTTTATGGTGCCCACAGTGCTTCATATTTGTTATCTCATTAATCCTTACAAACAACCTTGGAAGGGAGGTCAGTACTATCATCCCAGGAGTGAAGAGATGTGGAGGGAAGCAGAGGCTAAGACAAGTAGCTAGAACGCAGGTCATTGTCAATTCCCTGGGGTGGCAGACTCTGGCCTCATCCATCGGCCAGAAAACCAAGGGCCACTGGGAGGCTGCACCCCCTGCCTCCCAGAAGTAACATCATGGCAAGGGGGAGACCAGCCTGGCCCCATGCATCAGTGGAAGAGGGAGCGGCTGCGGGGAGCTTGCTTCACCCCTCCTAGCTGGATGGAACACACAGCTCCAACTGGCAGTTCCCTGGGGCGGCAGACTCTGGCTTCATCCATCGGCCAGGGAACCAAGTGCCACTGGGAGGCTGCACCCCCTGCCTCCCAAGATAAACATCATGGCAAGGGGGAGACCAGCTTGACGCCATACATTGGCCAAAGAAAAAAAAAGCTGTAGGGAGCTGTTTTGCCCTTCCCTGCCAGAAAAACAAAAACAAAAACACTCCTCTTTAAGAACCTTGTAACTAAGAACTGGCACCTGAGTTTTGCTTTCTTTCTCCTCCCTCGCAATCCCTTCTCCTTTGTGTCATGTCTATTAGATTGTAAGCCCGAGGGCAGGGACTGTCTAATGTTAATTTTTGTAAGCCACTCTGGGAGCCTGTTTTGGCTGAAGAGTGGGGTAAAAATGCTGTAAATAAATAAATTGTTGAGCACCTGTGAAGTGATGGGGCTGGGGCAATTTCATGCAGAAAAGGGGAAGTCAGGAGGGGAGAGCTTATTCCTTCTCCACCTTCTTCCTCCCCCTCTCATCTAACTGGAATTATTTCTGAAGGAAAAATATTCTGGGGGAGCAAAATGTGTAAAGGGACACAGAAAACTCCTTTATATCAGGTTAGGATATGAGTCCATCTAGTGTTGGCTTCTCTGATTGGCAATAGCTCTACAAGTTCTTGGGCAGAGGTATTTGGGTTGTATCCAACATTAGACCAACTTAGAGTAGAACCATTGCAACGAATTCGACATGTTAACCACCTTGAGTGCCATTTATCTTGGTAGAAAGGTGGAGTACAAATCAAATCAACTAACATTGGATACAGCCCTTTATTATCAACCACTACCTGGTCTTTTTTCTTTTTTTTTAAACAGGAGATGCCAAGGATTGAACATGGGAACCATGAGCAGTGCCCCCCCCAAGTAATTAAAATAAGTAAATTGTGCAGAAAACCAGTGGATGGAGAAGGGATTCAACCCTCTCCTAGCTGCTGCTTCTCTACTTGAACTCATTCTGTCCTTCGCTTCATAGCTGTCCGGTAGCAACCCATGTTCAAGATGTGATGCTGAGATATGGACCAGGGACTTAGTCACTCATGCTCTCAGCCACAGCATTACACCAGCTCTCCAATAGGGATGCTTTTTGTGGAGGAAGGGGGGCTGGCTGACCCACCACACCCCCACCCTTTCCTACCCCAAAGGACCCAAGACCCCCAGAGATCTCAAGGTACCAGATTGCCAGCCTCAGCTGTCTGCAATCCTACTTGAATCTCTGTTCAGGGACTTGCCCTTTGTCTGTAACCTGGATTTAGATACTGAACCAAGCAGAGCGACCACAAACACCATGTGGGGTAAAACCAAGAAAGGTTTATTCAGGTAGCATTTTACAACAAGAATAGGGAAATGAGAGAAGCACAAAATAGAGAGGCACTTTGGTACACAGTAATAGAGCTGCAAAAATAACAAAACCTACTGATTCCTTATATCTCCCAGGCACACAACTCTGTTACCTGGGGGTCAGTTCTCTTCCAGGGTTGGATCCAGCACAGCCTTGCTGCCCGGGAGGACTACTTCACCTACCCGAAGGTCCGAGATGGGTAGCCCTCCACAAGGCCTGCCTTTTCCAGAGCCCTCATTCAGCTAATTTCACCAGGAGCTACCTGGGGTCGGATCCTGAGGCCCCCCGAAGGCTTGGGCCTCTGCTTGGCTTGCGGCCATTGCTCCACAGCCAGCAACCACACGACGAACAAAGACAAAGACTAAAACCCACACGTTGGGAAATATACCTTTTCCCCCCCTCCCCTCCTTTCTGTAGCTTTGCTGCTTCTTAGCCAATCAGGATGAACTTCACCTGGCCAGGCAGGGAGGGGAACTCATGACTCATGACATTTGCATCTGAAAAGCCGTAGACCCAGGCGCCATGTCTCATCCGATACTTTATGCACATTTCGCCTCCTCCCAGCCCCCAACTGGCCTTACTTGTTTTTCACATGAGAAGGCGTGTGTGTGTGTGTGCATGTAGGAACCCCCAAAGGCTCCTTCCTTCACACTTTTAATATACCAACCAATGGACTCTCTCATGTATATAAACCAATAATAGAAACACCAGCGGCTCCGCTTCCTCTCCACAAAGCCATTCATGAGCAAACACTGAAGTTTGATTAAGGACCTGCTTTTGGAGTACAAATATTGACATTGCCAAATCATTTAATCCACTTTAAAACTAACATCCCATTTACTCATTATTTCGGAGATGTAAAGCAGATTAAACCAGAGACCATTGGGCTGGCTTATAACAATAATGTACGCGTACACACACACACACACACACACGAGAGAGAGAGAGAGAGAGAGAGAGAGAGAGAGAGAGAGAGAGAGAGAGCGCAAGTGTCAACTGAACTCACAAGGAAATCACACAATGGCATATAATTTGCAAAGCCTTGAATCAAACCTGAAATTGCTGCCGAGCCAAGCAAAGAGATTTTACGAAGTTGGAAACAAGTTTGATTAACCCAGAAAGCAGTATTGGCCCTGTGAAAATATAACCATGGTTGAGCCTTATGTCTGAATGTCTAAAGCAGGGCTCTCCAACCTTGGGTCCCCAGATGTTGCTGGACTACAGCTCCCAGAATCCCTTGCCATTAGCCATGCTGACTGGGTAGGCTGGGAGCTCTAGGCCAGCAACATCTGGAGACCCAAGGTTGGAGAGCCCTGGTCTAAAGCATGGTTAAAGATTGGCTGCAAATCAGACCTGTTTACCTTCAGCAGTAGAGCAGAGGGCCCAAAACAGACATCCCTTAAAATCTGTCTAGCAGCTACATGCTTTGTTCATTTTTTACTCTATAGTAGGTGCAGGGGGTCCCAATCCAGCTCTTAAAAGCCCCTTACGAACAGCCCCCACGAACAGCTCCCAATCTGGATTCGGGGGCCCTGAAGCTATTTTAGAGTAAAAATGGAAAAAATACTTAGCTGATAGACACAGATTTAAAGTAATATTTTGGCCCTCTGTCATAGGCTTTCAGAGTATTCTCTGGGCCTGATCAACTTCTGATGGGTCCACCGAACTGCTTTTCTACTATTGCTATGTACTTACTGGTGCCAACTGTCTGCTGCTAGGTACTATGCAGAAAAGCACAGAGGCACAGTTATTGTGCTGAATATTTAGATCCCAGTCTCGTGTAAATGGATGCAGGGTGCCCCAGAGTTTATCCCAGCCCTTAGAAACCTCACTCCCAACATTCTGAATCCATTAGTTGAACAAAATAGTAACAGTGCAACAGCCCACAGAGAGCTACGTGCCAGCTCACAAATCACACAGCACGTGCCTGGCTGCTCTTTTTTCATGCATCCTGGATTTCAGTACACTCATGGTGAAAAGGCGTTGGTCACATGTGACAACTTTCCCTAGCTGGTTCACCAGCTAAGTTGGCCGTCTTCCAGATGTGGGCAGAGCAATAACTCCCCAAGTCCCATCTCTATGGCGCAGCCCTCACCTGAACCAGCTATTACAAGCAAACTGCAAATCAGGCCCAGGATAAAGAAACAGCCAATGACATTGCTTGCTTTTGGTCAGCAGGGACAGCCCTGCCATTAGACAGAGTGAGGCTGTTGTTGTTGTTGTTGTTGTTATTTGTATTCCGCCTTTCTCCCAACACTGGGACCCAAGGCGGCTCACAGCCTTTAAAACATACAATTAAAACAAAAATAGAAAAATAGAAAAGTTAAAAATAGAATTAAACTATCAATAATATTAAAAATTATACACACACACACACACACACACAGCATTAAAACAGTGCAATATACATAGAGTAAAAACAGCATTCCATCACATCACAGGCTAGTCCCAAATGCCTTCTGAAACAGGAAGGTATTTGCCTGCCTCCGGAAGCTTACCAGGGAGGGTGCCACTCTAGCCTCCCTGGGGAGGGAATTCCACAGCGCTGGGGCAGCCACCGAGAAGGCCCTCTCCCGTGTTCCCACCAGGCGTGCCTGTGATGGTGGTGGAACCGAGAGAAGGGCCTCCCCTGAGGATCTCAAAGTGCGGGCAGGCTCGTAGAGGAGAATATGGACCCGAGCTGTATAGAGCTTTAAAGGTCATAACCAGCACTTTGAATTGTGCCCGGAAACAGACTGGGAGCCAGTGAAGCTATTGTAACAGAGGAGTTGTATGCTCCCTGTAACCAGCCCGTCAGCAGCATGGCGGCAGCTCTTTGAACCAGCTGAAGTTTCCGAACACTCTTCAGAGGCAGCCCCATGTAGAGTGCGTTACAGTAATCCAAACAGGATGTAACTAAGGCATGTGTCACTGTGGCCAAATCAGACATCTCCAGGAACGGGCGCAGCTGGCACACTAGCTTTAACTGTGCAAATGCACACCTGGCTACCGCCGAAATTCAGGGCTGAATCCAGAAGTACACCCAAGTTGCGAACCTGTGTCTTCAGGGGGAGTGTAACCCCATCCAACACAAGCTGACTCCCTATTCCTTGATCTGCCTTCCAACTGACCAGGAGCACCTCTGTTTTGTCTGGATTAAGCTTCAATTTGTTTGCCTTCATCCAGTCCATTACTGCCGACAGACACCAGTTTAGCACAGCAACAGCTTCCTTGGAATTAGATGGAAAGGAGAAATAGAGTTGGGTGTCATCAGCATACTGCTGACACCGAACCCCAAAACTCCGGACAACCTCTCCCAACAGCTTCATGTATATATTAAATAGCATGGGGGACAAGACGGAACCCTAAGGAACTCCACAGGCCAACGGCCAGGGAGTCGAACAGGAGTCCCCCAGCATCACCTTCTGGGTCCGCCCCTCCAGGAAGGAATGGAGCCACTGTAAAACAGTGCCTCCAAGACCCATCCCTGCAAGGCGGCCCAGAAGGATACCATGGTCAATGGTATCGAAAGCTGCTGAGAGGTCCAGCAGAACCAACAGGGACACACTCCCCCTGTCTAGTTCCTGGTGTAGGTCATCTACCAAGGCGACCAAAGCTGTTTCTGTCCCATAACCAGGCCTGAAGCCAGACTGAAATGGATCTAGATAATCCGTCTCGTCCAGGAATCCCTGGAGTTGGGAGGCCATCACGCGCTCCAATACCTTGCCCAGAAAAGGAATATTGGAGACTGGCCGATAATTATCCAATAAAGTGGCGTTCAGGTAGGGCTTTTTAACAAGGGTCTCATCACTGCCTTCTTCAGGCAGGTTGAAATCCTGCCTTGACAAAGGGATTTCATAGATTTCATAGATTGCATAGATTTGGAAGGAGCCTACAAGGCTATCGGGTCCAACCCCCTGCTCAATGCAGGAAACTAGAGGAGGGGTCTCCCATCCAAGTAACAACCAGGCTTGACCCTGCTTAGCTTTCCACACTCAGACAAGCTGAGCCATTGACCACTCCAGTTACCCACTCGGCCAGTCCCCATCTGGCTGATTTTTTTGAGCCAGGAAGGGCAAGGATCGGGAACACACGTGGTGGCTCTCACCACTCCATGGATCCTGTCCACATCCTCAGAATGTGGACCTCAGGCAGCTGATTTTGGGTGTCACCGGAAGGGTAGCAAATTGTTATTCATTTACTTTATTGTCATTATTGTATTTTTACTGCCAGGGAGGGGAGAGATATGCATGTGGGATTTGCCTGGCCTTGGCTGGGTGGGGGAGGGGGTGCCATTTACTGCTCTACCTTAGCTACTGGCTTAAATTAAATCTTATCCCTTCTAGATTAGCCTCCCTGATCCTATCAGATAATTTCCCCTCTTAACTGGGTGAGAGCTGTTGAGGAGAAATTACAGCAATATGGATTCTCCCCCCCTAGCTCTATTACACCTGGGATTTTTGAGCCAAAGAAATAATCAAGCAAAGGATCTGGGACGTAGCCCTACAGGAAGACTGAGCAAGGGCTCAGCAATACCCAGCAGCTGGTAATTATAATAAAAATTTTGTTCCAGCAGACTATCTTTATGCTCTCGAAATTCCTAAATACCGCAGAGATTTTTCCTTGGCCTGTTTTAATGCTCTTGGATCAGCTCTTTAGGAAGGGAGATACCTAGGAACACCGCCGCACTCTCAACATATCTGCCCCTGCCAATCAGGCATGGCTGAAACAGTTGAACATGTTTTATTATATTGTTCATACTATAAAGATATTCATTCCTATTATATTGCTCCAATTTTAATAAAATTTCCAGGCAGATCTGATAAGTTTTATTCCTCTCTACTTCTCTCAGACTCTACCAATGAACCCACTTTTAAGGTGGCAAAATGTTGTGCCCAGGCATGTTGTATTAGGAATCAAATTGTTAAATCTTATTATAATTCACTTAGTATTAGCTGATACTAATAGATATTGTCACTGAAGATAGTCTTGATTGAATCTGCCATATTTGTATTTGTTCGTTTCACCTCATTTTTTGGGCTTCTTTTGGCTGGTCTGTGACTGTAATTAAATAAACTGAAATACTGCTCTACCTCTGGCAGCAAAATGTCTTGGGCTGGTCCTGTTGAACAGGGATGGGGAACATGTGGCCCTCCAGATGTTGTTGGACTGAAACTCCCATCATCCCTCACCATTGTCGTTGAGGGCTAGGGCTGATGGGCTATGCATTCTTCATCCCTGCCTTAGAGGAGGGGGTGGGCAGGGCAAACCCCTTCCCCCCATTTCCCCAGTTCTCTGGCCAACAAATTCCTGATTCTTGTGCCCCAGAGAGACCGAGTCATTTGCTAAGCAGTGCTGGTCTCTAACCTTCTCTCCTTCCAACTGGCCTCCAACAGTGCCGGCAGTGGCCAGGGCTGGGCTGGCTTGTGGTTGGGCATGCCTGCTCTCTGTTTCCTTCTCCTGTGCCTGCCTGTGTAATGTGACCTCACCCTCTGACTCAGGCATTCAATCTCTCACCTTCATTTGAAGGCAGCAGGCAGAACATCTGGGAGGACCACTCTGCTGGATTTCCAAATCCAGTTCTAATTGGCTCCCCAAGAGCCAATCAAGATCCAGCTTTTTGTTTCTGAATACAGCATCCATGGAAGATGCCCACAGTCAACTGGTGTACTTGGGGTGTTTTTTTAAATCTTCTCGCGTCTGCACAGTGGGCCGTCATAAAAACATAATTTACATTTTTATTTCCCCCCCCTCTATAATTTACATTTTTATTTCCCCCCCCCTCTATTTTTTCAGTTGATGTCCTGGGCACAAAAGTGATCATGGGGTGTGGGGTGTATCATAAGCCCCCAACCCCCTGCTGGGTTTCCCCCCCCCATTTTTCAGTCTGTTTTGCATTCATGCTCTTGAATTGACCTGCCTCATTTTGCCTTTTCTGTGTAATGGGTTGCTGCTAGAGCAGAAAAATTGAGGCTCAAAGGACCCCGCGCTGGTTCTATGAGTCAGAGGCACCCCTCAGTCCTCTGCTTTGTACTCAAGAACTTGAAGTTACACCACCTACTGTGAGCCCTGCCCCTGCTGGCGTCACCTGCAGCTAGCTGCTGTGCCCTCTGCCCTGCCAGCCCCATTGTCGCCAGCTGCCACTGCAGACTAGCCATGGAATTCATACAGGTAACATGCCCTCTACTATTGGCATTGCACTTTCTAAAGGTAACGAAATCAGATGCAGAAAAAAGCCCCTTCTGGTTTGCCTGTGCAGTTTTGCAGGGGTCAGTAAATCATTATATGGTATTCAGTTATTTTTTGCCAAGTGTTCATGCTGGTAGGTACGAACTGGGATATGTCTTCTGGGATGCTTCATTTTTCTGATTAGATTATTTGCACTAATTAAAATAATGTTTATAATGCAAATGAGTGTGTTTCGACATTAAACATCAGCCTTCTGTTTATAATTTTGAATATTTCATCTTATTTCGGTAGTGAGTAATAACTGACGGCCACACATTTAAATTTGCTAGGATGTGTATAAATCAAACGCGTTTAATGAGCACCACACATTCTTGGTACCCTACTAGCTCCACAGTTGTTATATTCTGTTCCTAAGCTTTGCGAATTTCCTTTCTGCTGTTACTTCATGTCCGTCCAAGTCTATTTATGCAGCTAGGCTCATTACTGAAGTAGCAACAGCTGGATATTTTTATACAGCTGACAGCTCTGCAGTGTTGTTGTCATTAAGGTTTTTTAATAATCCCATTTTAGCGGTATAGTGCTCGCTCGCTCTCTCTCTCTCTCTCTATATATATATATATAAATTCAAGCTTTAAGAAATAGGAAATGTTGTACAGGGAAAGGAAAACACTACAACACTTTAATATGTTTTACTCTAAAACCATATATTTAATACCACTACTAATTAGCACAAGGCTTTCACACATGTCCTTGAGTTCTGTGCAGAGGTTTTGACAAGTAATGTTTCTAATACCCCTGACAGAGGAAACATGGTTATTCTGCCAGCGTTGTAATTCTACATAGCACAACTCTCTGCAGATCTGCACCAGTACAAATGTGGCTGGCTTCAGTACCTCTGAAGATTATATGTGGGGGCAGTGGTGGAGCCAAGGCTGGACCGTGGGGCCAGACTCCAGGAGCCCCCAAAGGACCACCCAGAGAGTGGCAGGTGATGCGGGTATCAGGGCAGCAGAAGCAAACTCCATTTTACTCCTGTAGTCATGATGATGATATGGTTTAAGTGAGCTTAAAGTGAAAAACGGCGCACACTCAAGAGTATTTTTAAAAATAAATAAATCATGGCTGGCAAACATTTTAACATATGTGGAATGTAGAAGCAGTTGTAAAGCACGGATGGTGGTTGGGGGCAGGGAGAAGAGAAATGTCCGTCGTGTGCTTCACAACTGAAGTGATACAAAACGACCATCTAAAGGCCCTCCCCTGCACCACCACCCATAAGGCCATTAAGTCCAGGGTCTAAAATTGCCTAGATACGTCACTGTATGTGGGCATCTAGATTTTCAACTCCCAGCCATGGTGGCAGAGCCCTGCGGCCAAAGCTATTTCTATGCTGAATAATTCCAGCACCACTTGGAAGGGACACCGCACCTGCACAAAACAAGGATGGTGGCTCTCCAGAGGTTGTTGGGACTACAACACCCATCATCCCTGACCATTGGCCACGGTGGATGGTGCTGATGGGAGTTGGAATTTGACAACGTCTGGAGGGCCACCGGTTCCCCATCCTTGGAAGTTACTGCCTCAAAGCACCGTCTTTACACCAGCCTTCCCCAGCCTAGTGCCCTCCAGATGTGTTGAACTAGAACTTCCACCATTCCCGACCAGCATGGCTGGGGATGATGGGATGTAGTCCAACACATCTGGAGGGCAGCAGGTTGGGGAAGGCTGCTTTACACAATCTAGCCCCCCTGGGTTTTCCAAGATGATCGGGCAAATAGTGAATACCCCCACCCACTTTTTAAAGTCATTAAATACAAAAAAAAAAAAAAAAATGCTTCTACCCATTCCTTCCAACCACTATATCCAGGCTGCACTTTGGGGCATGGAAGGAGGATACACTTGTGGCAGCAACAGAGCCGCATTATTGTTCACTCTCTTTTTTTGTTTTAGCCATGTGGCTAACCATCATTCTGGCACTACTAACAACGTATCCGTGAGAGTCACACAACCACCTTCAGCAAGGCCAATGCATTAGAAGGCTAAGCATTTGGTGTGGGGGCGCTGGGCATTTTGCAGTCCCAAGGCATCACAGGTTGAATGCTTGGGAAATGCTATACCTGGAAGGAATCTATCTAGAGCTCTCGCAACAAAAAAGCAGCAACTGTGCACTTACGAACACAAACATCAATCTAATAGCCATCGTTTCGCTTAAAGTGCTGCTGCAGAAGACAACACTTCACTTGGTTATCCCTGATAATGTGTGAAGGATCACAACGGTGGCATTTATGGCAATTTTAAGCAGTTTGTTTTCATAAATGGTGAATTGCGACACAGGAACTACGTACCGGACAAGATGAGGAGCTCGATGATCTCTGCATCCCCCAGGAAAGCAGCAACATGAAGAGGAGTCCTCTTCTCTGTATCCTAAAAAGCAACAAAGATGATAAAATGTGACCATCGATACAGACGTTATTGCATACGGATTAGAGGCCTACAGCTGGCCAGTCTGTGGGCTGTAGTTCTGAGGGAGAGAGGTGAGGCCAGGCCTTGTTCATTCCTGGAAGGCTCTCTTGATGCAGCTATGAGAGAGAGGGATGACAGGCAGATGTGCCAGTGACAAGCTTTGCCTTGCTCCACCCCCCACACTCCCCACTCCCAGTGGTGGCAAACGTCAGCATCATAGTGTCACAGAGTGACTTGTGGAGCTGGTGTGACTGTCGTTGTCTACAGAACCAGCTCCAGGATCTTTTTAAAGGGAAGGCAGGAACAGCTCAGGCAAAGCCTCGTTATCCTTGGGACAGGACTGGAGACAGCCTTCCCCAACCATGTACTATCCAGATGTTTTGGACTTCAACTCCCATCAGCCCCTGCCAGCATGGCCAATGGTGAGGGCTGCTGGGGAGTTACAGTCCAAAACATCTGGTGGGCTGGGGAAGCCAGCTATAAGAGGTGAGGCATGCAAACCAAGAATTCTTTCATGCCACCTTCTTGGGTGCTCCATTCAAAGTAAGAATGGCAACACTGTTAGGACAGCAAGGTTCATTCTGTCAGTCTTGGAGCCTTGGCAAATGTCCAGCCTTCCCGCCTTCTGAAGCCAGCCTCTTGCTGGCTACCATGCTCATCTCCTGTGCCCTGCTAAGGGAAATCATAAGCATAATCACAAGCAGCCCAGATCTAGTGGTTTCCCCACTACTCCTTCCCTTCACAGTAGCTGTGGATGATGAGCTGAAATAAAATCCAGCCTCTTCTTCCTTGGGCCTCTCGGACCTTATTACCCCTGTGGGATTTTACATTTTTAGTGACAACTTCTTGGGTTTTACTGTAGAGTTGATGTGTAAGTGAGCCTGCCACAGGCATATAGCTGTCAAAATCAGAGAGCCACAGTTTATAAGGGGGGGGGGGTTGTTATCCTGGAATTCAGGTTGCCTCCACACCAATTTTTAACCGTTCGGAGCTGGCTGTTTGTTGCCAAAGTCTGAAAAGATTAAATACAAATACTGTACACATGTGGAGATTTTATTCTTTGAGAGGCATGACAATTTTGCTGGTGAAAAACAGGGCATACTTTGAAAGAAACATGGGTAAGATGTGTAGGAAATACAGCCAGTACAGTAAATAACAGGCCTTTGTTGAAAGAAATATGGGTAAGACATATTCCCTATACATATTTAAATTCATGACCTCTTCTGTCGCTTTCCCTATGGATGAGGGAGACTTCACTTCCATATCCATACACTCCCCAGTCTCCAGTTTCCTTCTGTCTTTCTATTTCTATCTATCTACACTTTCAAGTCTCATTTTTGTAGTAGTAATGATTTGCATTAAGTCCCCAAGCAGGGATGTAAAACTCCAAGTGATGCCAAACATCTCTGTAATTATCCGCATCCCACTCTCCACCTGTATTCCACCTAGACATAATCATGATTATGGTAGTACAACTCTAATTATGAAGGAAAAGGCCGTGAGCCGAAGAGAAATAACTGCATATGAAGTAGTCACATGGATTGCTCAAGCACTAGCATAATAAGTGGAGCTTTATCCAGGGCTGAAGGTGGAAGAAGCAGCTGCCAGTTTTGATTAGGAAAAGCTTGCCCACATGCAACAAGGTTTTGGATAAGGCTACTTTTTTTTCCAGGCAAGGATCTCCTGCACGGTGCCTTTCCAACAATGCCAACTCCAGGCTTTGGGGGCCCTTGGGCAAGATCTCCTCAGTGGGTCCCCTCCGTAAGTGGACAGACCTCTCCTTGCTGCTGTGGCTACTGCCCATTTGATTGCCTTCTCCCTTTGGCTCGAATCCACACAGCCTCCCAGAGGGAGAGGGCAAAAGTAATGGAGGCTGCTGCTCCTGTCACTGCTCATTTGCTTAGCAGGCATAGGACAGAGGTGGAGAACCTCTTTCAGCCCAAGGGCCGAATTCCACTTCAGAGAAGCTCTTGGGGGCCACATTCCAATAGTGGGTGGAACCAAAGGCAAAAGGGGTGGGGCCAAAAATACACAACATGCCAACGTGTTGTAGCTCTGACTGCCAGTAACTAAGCATTAGGAGAGGCATTTCAACTTTTTAGAATGGGGGGGGGGGGAATGCGCAAAAGCCATGAGTCTACCAAGTGATTGGCAGTTGGGGGGAAGGGTTGGAGCCATGAGGAGGGGGTTTAGCCATGCGGGGAACCCAAGAGGGCTGGATTTGTCCTCCGCCCTGAGGTTCCCCACTCCTGGCATAGGTTAACAGGCAGTTTTAGCAAAGTGCAGCAGCAGGGCCAGGTGGCTCCAAGGGTCGGCAGTGACCCCTCTGCAGGAATGTGGCCCTTGGCAGGTGCCCAACAAGACTGACTCCTGATGCCAGCCCTGCTTTGCAAGGATAAAGGCTCTCCTGAAAGCAGTCAGTGGCTACAATGATAAACAGAAGATCTTGACATCTAGGTCTACCGCCACACTCTTTTGCTCTCCCTCTCATGTAAAGGTTTAAACCACCCTGGTGACCTCCTGATGGGTTGAACTACAACTCACAGCATGGCCCAGACATTTTATTTTTTTTTTACAAAATCCACCAACCAGATGCCAGGTGCAAAAGACATTAACTAAGAATGAAAGAACAGGGTGCCCCTGAGCACATTCTGAGCCTAGGAATTTGTTTTCAGCACCAGAATTGAACTGAGCTCACAGTTCTTTCACACAAAAGTCCACTCCTGGTTACCCCAAGCTCTCTTCTGGAAATCAGAAGCGCCTGCTGATCTACTGCAAATCACCTAGAGATCTATCTATTATTATTTATTTATTTTATTATATTTATATCCCGCCTTTTTTCCTGCAAGAAACCCTAACCTACCTCACAGGGTTGTTGTGAGGATAAAATGGAGAGGAGGAGGATTATGTAAGCCGCCTTGGGTTCCTTGCAAGAAAAAAGGCGGGGTATAAATATAATAAATAAATAAATAAATAAAGGCAGCTTACGTAATCGTCGTCCTCCTCTCCATTTTACCCACACAACAACCCTGTGAGGTAGGTTAGCCTGAGAGTCAGTGACTGGCCCAAAGTCACCCAGTGAGCTTCATGGCTGAACGGGGACTAGAAACCTGGGTCTCCCGAGCCCAGTCCAACACTCCAATCACTATGCCACCATGGCTCTCCCAGTAGATCTAGCAGTAGATCTCATCTAACTTCTGCCCATTCCTGATGTACAACACCCTAGATATGTCTTTCAGCTCTGAAGTGAGATTTAAAGCACCTGTGAAAGTAGTGAGCTTCAGCTAGAGATTTGCAATAACAACAAATTACCAAAATCTCTACCAAACTATGGAAAAACTAAGTGGCAGGGCACTAAGTTGATGAGGACATATCTCTCATTTCCTCTGTAAACATTTTGGAAGGAGTCAAAGGACTCAAATTCACATAAACAGTCGAACCAAAAGAACTAAATTGGATAACAGGAAGGATCACACACCTTGTTAAGATAAGTGAGGCATGTTTCAAATACAGTCCTTAAACAAACAAAAAGGGTCTGCCCAAGACAATAGATATGGTAAATAATTCCAAAAATATATTTGTTGACGGAAGAGGCAAGATTAATTTGTCTATGCTTCATCCTTCAGCAAACTTATCTTTTGCTTTGTTCCTTCTCTAAATAAGAGAACAGAAACTGATGCATCAGGAAGGTTCTTTTTCTTGATGAGGGAAAAAAACCAAACAGTAATCAAGGACAGTAGTAAACACAGAATAATCGCATGTGTGTACTTTTCTTCTAAAAGATATGCAAATCTTCATTGGATTAAGTGCCTTTTTAATCAGACCTGTAAAATGTGTGACGGTGATCAAAAGTATCATCCAATATTCCACTATTTTAGGCAAAGTGACCAAAAATAATGAGAATTTCCAAGGTGGGAATTCCTAGATATATATTTTTTTTCAAAACCAGCAAAGAATGGGGTATGTACACCCAACTTTGCTAGCTAACTGGATAGTGCATGATTTAAATTCTGCTAGTTGCAGCTGGAGCAAACACATCTATAGTTGGCATAGAGAGACTGAGGGAGTGTGTATGCACGCACACACGCACACACAATTTACAAAACCATTTTCAGGTGGTGACTAACATAGATCATCACAAAATAATTTTTTGAGGGGATTGGCAGCTGATCACAGGAATGCTCTGAGCCTCTGACACATATGGGGCACCTAGGTGGCTTCCAACAAAATGGCTCAAATGCAGCACCTTTCATACATTTTGCAGCTCAAACGGGGCCCTTCCATTTTGACACATCCATTTTGACACATCCTGTGGCTCATGCTGGCTCAGCTTCTCTGAGTGTGGAAAGCTAAGCAGGGTCAAGCCTGGTTATTACTTGGATGGGAGACCCCTCCTCTAGTTTCCTGCATTGAGCAGGGGGTTGGACTCAATGGCCTTGTAGGCCCCTTCCAACTCTATAATCTATGAAACTCTATAAGTAATCATCTAAGCAGTCCATGCACACGCGCACACGCACGCACGCACACATGCACGCACACACACACACACACACACACACACACATCCACAAGCTCTGGCCCTTGAGATTTGAACTCGTTTAAAGTAGCTAAGTGCTCTCTAATCATGTCCTTACTTATTCTGGGCTTCAAATCCCTCCATATATCATTTGTTTTACTTGTCTTAGGTTGAACACAACTTCCCCTGTGGGAGAAGACTGAGGCAAAATAAGAGCTGAGTAGTTCTGCCTTCTCTCCATCACCTGTTATCAATTCACCATCTGTACTAGGTACAGTAAACATGCCCCAAAAGGCACAAAAATCTTTATCTTAAAAAAAAGGGTGGGGAGGAGAAATACCAAAGGGTTTGATTTGTGTTAATAACATTGCCATAGTTGCTATAAGGTATAAAAAATAATCACAAAAGTTCTTTATTGGAGGGTGGTCTGATTTTTGAGAATAGGATTGCTATCAATTTTGCTCCACCTCCACGTGGTTTCCCTCCCTCCCTCCCTCACACTGAAATCTGAAATGACATCCCTGCCAATCAAATCTCAGAAGACAAGGAATGGAAAAGAACTGTATACAATCACTTACCAAAGCATTAACATCTTCTGTTTTGTAGATTAACATACGTATCTCATCAGGATCACCGTTGAAAATAGCTTGGACCAGCGGTGGCTAAGGAGACAAAACAGGAAAGAGAGAGATGTATGGATTTATCTACACATTCTAAAACATTCCTTGCTGTGTCAAACATCATATCTACATTGCACTGCACTGCATTCTATCAATAAAACAATGCTGCTAGTATTATTATTATTTTTTAATGTTACCGAGGACCAGGCTGGAACTACATCCAAATCCAGCCCTGGAAAGTGAGTTTGCCAGATCAGGATCCCCAATGTCAGTGGCATAGGCTGGAAAAACTAGAATAACAAGAATGGGGTGGGCTAAGATTTTAAAATTTTATACTGTTTTAAATGTATTTTATCCTGTTTTTATCTTATGCATATCGCCCAGGGTGGCCGGTTTGCCGGCCAGATGGGCGATAAATAAATGTAAATAATAATAATAATAATAATAATAATAATAATAATAATAATAAGCAGGGCTTTTTTTCTGGTGGAACTCACCGGAACTGAGTTCCAGCACCTTTTCTTCTATTAATTGCATTACAATTGAATCGCCATCTACTCCCGGGGAAATGTAATCCAAGAGTTCCGGTACCCTTTTCTCCATAAAAAAAGCACTGATAATAAGAAGTCGTCTGCATTGATCTGTTAAAAAAGGAGAGGCAGAAGGCCAGATGCCTTGTGTCAGGCTTGGCCAGTCAAGAGGCTTCATATTACCTGCCAATCATAGGGGATAATACTGCACACCCCCTGTTCTTTCTGCACTTAGAGAGACCTCTGAGGCCTGAGCACAGACAGCCCACAATAGGTCACTTGGCTGGATTCCAGTCTTAGCTGCTGACAGATATATAATCTTCCTAGGCAGCTTGTCACAGATCTAATCACTGATATCCTGTTGATATCCTGCTGTTACAAGCTGAAATCCAAAGGGCTGCCCTGGGGAGCTTTTGTATAGGAACTGGGACTTCAGAGGCCTGCCTTCACTTCCACATCTCATATCACAACAACAAAAGCTCAAAGACCATATGACTTGTCTTCCAGGTATGATAACTCAACATATACCAAGGATGAGGTGTGGAATACTGGTCCTAATCTAAAATAATGTTTTGGGTATCAGGGTGCATGACGTCTGAACTAGGCTATCGTTCAGGCTCTTGTGGCCCTTGGCCTAATTTCATGTGGCCCACAGAGAGAGGATGACAAAGAGAGGGGGGATGGCTGAGGTGGCAAAGAAAGAATTCTCTACAACTCTGCAACACTGCAAACTCTGCCCGCTTTTGGCTCTGGCTCCTCCCACCATTGGCTGCGCCCACCCACCTACCTGATGGATTTTTCCCATGGGTCAACAGCCCGCCCTAGGAAAAAGATTCCCCGGTGTCGGTCTAGCTGCTGACACATCCTTTTAAAAACAGATGTCTTGAAGCCCTTAAATAAGAAGTCTAATAATAAGGCGTAATAATAATAATAGGTCTTCAAGCCCTATAGGTAAATAGAGATTTTCAGTCAAGCTGCCCACACAACTACAGTATGTCAATAGTGTATATTGTACACTGAGTAAATACAGGTTCTCTCTTCTGCTTCCTGAGCTATTTTGGGCCAGGAGCTTGACTCTACGATGGTTTGTTTCCATTTTTTCTTTATATAGCCAGACTCCCACCCTCAGGATTGCTAATGTTTCCAGGTGAGACAGAGGCCACTTCCTGCAGTTCCCTGGAACCTGGCCATGCTCCTACCACAAAAGAATAATTTAAAAAAAATTGCAGCAACTGAGCTAAATGTTTTGACAACAAAATAACCAACATTTCAAACCTACCAGGTGGGGCTTTGAAAATAGGCATTTTAACAATGTGTGTGCCACTTTTGGAAAGAGAAAAACAGCAAAGACAATTTTACATTCCATTTTCAACTCTCGAGCTGCGGCAGTTCAGCATAAAGAGACAAATTAAAATCTGATAATAATTCATACCTCAGATCATGGCTCTTATTTCTAAAATCTGCTAATGTGGTGGATGGCTGGGGGAAGACCCAAAGAATTCAGAGAAAAGCTTCAATACCAGTTCAAAGGCAAAAAGTCATAGTCCTCTGTAGATGGCTTAATGGGCCTCCAGACAAGGTTTTTATTATGCAATCACCCTATGTCATTCACAGAATTTTACAGGGGGTCCAGACTTCTTCCATTTGTAACCCAACCATGTTTTCCCACCACTTCTTCTGTCTTTTTTAAAATCACAAACAATCCGTATTACGGAGGGAAAGACGAAATAGCTGCACAATGTCTATTGATAGGTAGCACTGGGAGCCTTCTGTCTGGATGCACCCTGAGATTCAGGAATGCTTAATGTGTGGAGGAGCTGAGGCAGTAGGTATAATCCCGCTCCCCATACATACACATACACATACACACACACACACACACACACACACGATTGTGTGTGTGTGTGTGTGTGTGTGCGCGCGCGTGCGCACTGAGCACCTCTGTGAGCCAGTGTGGCGTAGTGGTTTGGGTTCCTTGCAGGAAAAAAGGTGGGGTATAAATATAATAATAAAGAAATAAATATAAATAAATAAATACTAATTTGCACAGGGTCAAAATCCTGCTGTAATAACAAGCATACGCGATTCCTGAAGCACTTTTACCAAGCTCATGAACCCTTAGGGCAGGGCTCTCCAACCTTGGGTCCCCAGATGTTGCTGGACTACAGCTCCCAGAATCTCTTGCCATTAGCCATGCCTGCTGGGTATGCTGGGAGCTGTAGGCCAGCAACATCTGGGGACCCAAGGTTGGAGAGCCCTGCCTTTGGGCCATGTTTCTCAGACCTGATCACGGAGAGCGGAAGAAGCAGCTTTCAAAGTAGGGAATGGGTAAAACTGTCAACTTCCGTTTCTCTCAGTTTCTCATTTTCCCAATCTTAAATTCAGTTTGTCTTGAAATTTGAGAATTTTTCTCATCTTAAGTTCAGTTTCTCCCAAACTTTGAGATTTTTTTTTAAATGATGTGAACATTCGTATGTGCTTTTATGCACATTTCTCCTAATACATGCATTTTTGTAGGCAATTTTGCGAAATATACAAATTTTTGCAAGCCATTTTTCTAATATAATGCAATTATATAATTCATAATGTTATTTTCACTCAAATGCACATTTTTATATGCATTTTTGAATGAAGAACTCCATAGCAACATTCAGAGATGTGTGAAACTGAGTTTCAGTTCATGTATTGGTCTGAAAGTGTGAAATTAGGTAAGTTCGCCTTAAAAGGCGAACTGAATGAATTTCTCCTTCATCACTATTTGGGAGGATGCCACTTTGAACAGAGAAACTTGAGGATGGGGGAAGGTGCTTAATCCTTTCCCCTAATTGATGCTTTTCTGCTCCAAATCACTCCCACCCCCCACAGAACAAAACCATGATGGAAATTGTAATATTGCCTGCTTAAATCAACAAGGTAATGTAACCACTAGTTACAGTGGGAGGAAAGGGTTAATTGAACAATCCCCAGGGTGCATATTTTCTAACCCCTCCTGCCTACTTCCTGCTTCTCTCTCTCTCTCTCCCCAACATGATGGACACACCCATATAAATAAACGGACTGTAAGTAAAACTAATAAATGTCTTTATTAGTTTTAAACCTTATTTGGACAATCTGTTTCCTTTTAAAAGCCTTTTTAGCAGGGTTTAGCAACCCACGTTGTGATAACCAGGCTGTGCATAAGGGGGGAAACTCTGCTTCGGCCTAACCAGTATAGGACTGACTCCTTTCCATATCCTCCAACAAACCACACATTTGGAACACCATGCGATGGAAAAGCAACGTGTGTGAGGGAGATTTGAGCAGGGAGGGAGAAATAGTGAGCAGAGACAGACGCCCCCCTTGTCAAATTCTACCCCTAGGAGAATCAGCCATTGTATTTTGTTACATACATTTGCAGTGCTTGAATTACAGAGCCCAGCCCCCTTACCTTGTGTTGCTGCCCCCTTAGCTACTGTTTCTAGAAGGCAATGGGGGGGGGCATGATTTGGCTAAAATTGGAGGCAGTCAAGGAGTGGTGCTTGTGGATTTCAATAGAAGACCACCTGCCGCCTCCTCTCCCCCATACTCTGCACCTTTGTGCCCAAGAGGAAGCCTTTCTTCCTCAGGGTTAAATTGGAGATATGCTTCATGGTAACATCAAGGTTTGTCTTTAGAATGGGTAACGGAAAGAACTACCTTCTCACAAAGGAACCATCCGCTCTGCCTGTGTAAGTCACAGTTCTGGGCGTGCCTCCTGGCTGGAGGACGGCACGCCCGTAGCAAGCAGACAGAGCTGCAAAATGTAGCCTCCTCTGAGGACAGATAGTTCTGCTGCCTCTCCACACCAGGAGGAATTGAACATTCTGCTGCACGCGAACACTGCAGACATAATACTGCCCTTTCTCCTAATCATCAAAGAAGATCATCAAAGTCTGACTTAGAAGGGCCCACAGCAGACCTTGCTGTTAACCCAAAATCCTGGCTACAGTCACCTGGGACCAGCGGTCCTCTCAGCACTGGGCAGCTGTTTTCCTTTCCCAGCACTGGAACCCAGGTGTCTGTGGCTGATGCCCACCATTTTAATTCCTCCATAATGCCACTGACATTGCATTGTTCCTGAGCAACACTACTTTGGAATCTCAGAGGCACTGTGGGGGATTTAAAATGGCAGGTACCAGCAGTAGCGCTTGCCGCCTAGAGTGGCTTTTTTGGATGCTGTCAAGGTAAAAGCAGGGATGGGCCACACCATGGCACAGCGGAAGGAAGGGACATGGGTTTCTGGTTCCGGTCCTGTCTCCAAGCAGTAGATGACTGGAAGAAGACAATGCCTGTGCAATGAATCACACAGAGGCACAGCAGCCAGCTCTGGGTTCATGCGAACCTTTAATTATGCAATATATTCCCTACAATATAGCCTGGATTCACCTGGCCAGTATGGGGGCTAACTATACTCTACATGCCAACACATATCACATATCCTTAGCCCCCTTCATTGCCAGGCCTCACATCAGCATCTGGCATGAGTATCCCACTAGCATCCATCAGCGCTGATGCTTGACTTGGATCCCCACTGCTAGGCAACTACGAGTTACCTTATTTATTTATTAATTATATTTTTATCCCATCTTTTTTCCTGCAAGGAACCCAAGGTGGATTACATAATCCTCCTCCTCCTCTCTATTTTATGCTCACAACAACCCTGTGAGGTGGGTTAGGCTGAGAGTCAGTGAATGGCCCAAAGTCACCCAGTGAGCTTCATGGCCGAGTGGGGACTAGAACCTGGATCTCCCAAGTCCCAGTCCAACACTCTCACCACTATGCCACACTAGCTCCCAATCTTAACATTTCCCTCAGTACTCCAGAGTGTCAGATAACTCCAGGGCATTGCGGGAAATGTAAAATGGCAATTCATAGCTGCCCACTGATGATGCTAGGTAAGCCCAGCCTTGTTAATTGTAGACCATATTTCATTTGTATTTACTTAATCACCATATCTAAAAAATTTCTGTAAGCGGTTAGTCACGTAGTCTTTCACAGACAAGGCATGCTGGCTGCAAGTATTAAGAAGTTGAGAAGAACAGCATGGGGGACAGTTTGAAACATATGTGCCTAGGTAGTACATGGTTTATCCTGCACTTCTGTCAGCTGGATAATGAAAACTGGAGTGTTTGTGAATCAGGCACTTTAAAAAGTAATAGTGCCTCCCCGCCCCCAAGTTTTAGTTTTTCTTTCCAAGGCAAGGAGGATGTCCACAAAGTAGTATCAGCAAACACGAAGCCTGAACAAGAACAAGAACAACAACACAGAACTCAGCTTGCCTCACTCTTGGGACATCTAATTCTTTAACTTCATTTCACTGACCCTTTTTTTCCACCAGGAAGCTGCTTTTGTTTCACTGGCCTTTCCTCACACCACCTGATTTCTTTAAAAAAAAACAAAAAAAAACCCACTAGCCTTGCTAAACTCTTTTAAAGTCTTGTTAGGATCCAAGAAGGATGATGGCAAGAGAATTATTAAAAAGGCAATATAGAAGCCTTCCGCATTGGCCATGTTGGCTGGAAAAGATGTGAGTTGCAGTCCAACACATCTGGAAGGCACGTGGTTAGGGAAGGCTGAAATACAGCATAAAGTTCTAGTCTGCATACACACACACACACACACACACACACACGGAGAGTTGTGGCCCTCTGAAAAACCTGCAACAATCTGTAAGCAGAGACTGTAGTTGGATGAATGTGCACACTGCGGGCAACGATGTCTCTCTCACAACCCTTTTGAGTCCCTTAAAAACTATTGACAGGCTACCATTGAAACCGCTACAACATTTTAATTATTTATGTATTCTGGAAACTGCCTTGTGTGTCTGGTACAGGCCAAAAAAAGGTGGGGTACACAATTGTGTGTCTAGGCACAGAAAGAGAAAGGAGTATACTCCATTTGCCCCTATTTACCAGGGACAATCACTATTTTCTGGTACCTGTCTCTGGTTAAACACTGTCCCGATTGCACCTTTTGGGGAGACACTGGATATCCCACTTAAAAATGGCACTGGGAATCCCCCATGTGCAGGACAGAGTTTTCAGGATTCAGCCCCCTTTCCAGGGTCTCCAGATGTTAAATATCTGAGCAGGGTAGCAGATATCTGAGCATACACTGGGTAGGAAACCAGGTGCCCTCCAGATGTTTTGGACTACAATCCTTTACCATTGCCACACTGGCTGGGGCTGATGGGAACTGTAGTCCAAAAAATCTGGAGTGCAGCTGGTTACTTACCCTACATTGACTGGCAAAAGCTTTCCAGGGATTCAGACAGGTGTTGTTTCCAGGCCTACCTGGAGATGCCTGGGACCTTCAACATGCAAAGCACATGTTCTTCCACTGAGCTACGGGCTCTGATGCACATGTATCTAAACAGATGCACAAAAACACAGTGCATCGCTGCACTTCCATCTATACAAACACCTGCTATTGGGCAGTATAGAAATGAAAATAATAATAATAATAATAACAACCACCACCACCACCACCACCACCACCATGCTGATCGTTCTTTCATACTCTCTATAGATGCTGACTGTGCTTGAGTTGCAGCCATGCTATAAATAGTGTCGGATTTTATTTATTTATTTATTTATTATATTTATACCCCGCCTTTTTTCCTGCAAGGAACCCAAGGCGGCTTACATAATCTTCCTCCTCCTCTCCATTTTATCCTCACAACAACCCTGTGAGATAGGTTAGGCTGAGAGGCAGTGACTGGCCCAAAGTCACCCAGCGAGTTTCACGGCCGAGCGGGGACTAGAACCTGGATCTCCTGAGTCCCAGTCCAACACTCTAACCACTACACCACACTGGATCGACTGTGAAAATAAACGCTATTAGTTTGAGGTTTCAGGGTTGTTGCTTGAAAAAAAAACAAAAAACCAAGATATTGTGAATGGTCAGTTTGCTAACCCACCCTGCTTCAAAAGCCAGCATAGGGCAGGCGGATGGAAAGAACACAAAGGCAAGGCAATGTTCTAAGGGCTCAGGTAGTGATCCTTGCCATATGACTAGGTGGTACAAATGCACAAGTATCCCTGTTAAAAGTTGGAGGGACTGGAAAGATGAAGGGAAAGCAAGTGTTGTGAATAAAGGAGTTGTAATACACACCCTGTCACATTCATCTTGCCTTCATAGTGTAAATTATTGTAGTTAAGTAAAGTGGATTGTGTTACATTTATTAACGCAATCGGAGAATCTCTCTCCCCCTACTGCTCTCTTCAAAGGGTAGGATGTAAACATTTTGCTCTCTAGTGGCCCACTATAAGCCAGCAAGAACATTTTTTCCACTTGCTTTGCCAGATGTAGAAGAGTCAGCAAGAGATATTTGAAGGCACAAAACTCCTCATCTGCGAGACATTTGGCACTCAAATCCCCCTGTGGTCAGTTTGCTTTCTCATCAGCTGTTTTAAAAGCATGTAGGCCGAGCAATCCTCTTGAGAAATAGGACTGATGGCAAAAGGTTCGACTTCCCTAGTCCCAAGCTTCCTGTTGTGATAAAAACAAACTGCTCTAACTTGAGCGGTTTTACTTTAAAAAAACAACAACACCACTCTGCAAATCGAGGCAAGGTTTATTTATGCAAATCAGGAATACAGGAAGCCATTTCAAAGGTTAGCTTTATTAATTTGCCAGGAAGGAATCTCAGGCCCTTTTAGCTACACACAATCATCCTTTTCATTAATTGCTTGCTTCCATGGGTAACTCTGTACGGTGTCCTTTTTTCAAAAGTAAGGACTATGGGTAATGCAACACTTGCACAAAAGGAATTCCCTCCCCAAGGCAGCCTCCTGTACCCCTTGAAAAGCCTCCCCTGAGGGCCAGGGGACCTTCAGGAAAGACTGTGGGAGCAAGGGGCTACAGCAGGGGTGGGAAAGCGAGCAGAATCGTCTTGCTCAAGCAGCTGGGAGGCTTCTCAGGGGATTGCAGTGGGGAGGAGAGGCAGATAATTCCACTGGTGCTGCACTGGATACAACCCTGTGGCACTTAATTTAAATGGACAATTATCTCAAGATGAACAGGAAATGAGGAACAGAGCCCCTCCATTATCCAGGGACTCTTTACTTCACTTATTACTCTCCTGAAACTTGGATGCACCTTAGAACCTGCAGGCTTCAGTGGATACAATGCTAGACGTGGGCCTGGAAGACATACCGGTAGATTCAAATCCCAGCTCAGCCATAGTCTTATTGAGTTACCTTGAGATTACCAAGACTGACTGTTCTTCCTATAAAAGAGGAAGAAATATTGACCTTCCTCACAAGATTATTGTGAGGAAGGTCACATTTATCTAGCCCAGTGTTCTCCAACCTTGGGTCCCCATATGTTTTTGGCCTACAACTCCCAGCATGCCCCAGCCAGCGGGCTGGGGCATGCTGGGAGTTGTAGGCCAAAAACATATGGGGACCCAAGGTTGGAGAATACTGGGCTGGCCTGTATATTAATCTTAGACAGGCAATACATCTGAGTAAATAATGAACGTATCTTGTGATTAAGTAGTGCCAGGTTGTTAAAAACACACACACACCTCAAACAAAATGCCTGTAAAGCAAACCCTTCAAAAACTGGAAAAGCTGTCAAGTACTGGAGTGAGTTGTTTTGATGGCAATACAACAGCTTTTCTTTAGTTGCAGCCAATCTTTCTAAATAATCTCAGTACCCATCGCTCTCACTGACACACTACATAATTTCTGTTTAACTTTCCTCCTTTTGTTATAATCTGCTGTGCTGAGAAGCAACCAGGCAAACATTATACACACACACACGAGACATCTCACAATCACATTCTACATGTATGGCTTCTTCAGAACATTTCAACTCCGGAAACTCTGACCTGACGTTTCACTCTTTTCTGCTAAGTTATGTGATAACAGGAAATTAACACAGTGAGGTTTTTCTCTAACTAAAGGCCACAGAGTAAACATTTTAGTTTTACTTTGTACCACGTGTGAGGCTTTTCTCTCAACAGCAGTATAAAAATATAGTCCATGTTTTTAAATGCACGTGCAGAGAGAGAGAGAGAGAGAGAGAGAGAGAGAAGCATTAAAGCAGATATATTATTATTGACTACTTATACCCAAATGGTAAAAAATTCAGAGTCATATTTCTGTTTATTTCTTAAGCATAGCACATTTAGTTAAGAAATGCAATGGAGCTGAGAGATTCACTACATTTATCACCTACAGGCCTTGAGTTTTTGACACTCTACAATGCTTACAGACGGCAAAGCATGGGCTCACATCAAAAGATAGCAAACATCAACAGTGTTCAAGAGTCCAACTAGTCTTACTGAGAGGAGCTGCTAATGAAATTATAGATTTGTCAGCTGCCACCTGAGGCTTCCACCCTCTGGCTTGATAGTTGCCTCCTCATGCTTTTTGTGCTTTCTCCAAAAACCAGTGTTGAGCCAGCCTTGTGAACAACACAGAGGGGCAGAATCCTCGAGAAAGTGGGGACAAGAGGGAAGATTGTGCAGGTTCACCAGGTCAGGTTGCCTGGTCACACACCGAAAGATTTTCTGGCCGGAGTAGATCATTGTAGAAATGATTTGTTCTTCTCAAATCATGCCCTAAGAACAGGACTGACCCAAGATATTTTGCTGCCTGAAGCAGACAAGATGCCTTCCCTCAATTCCAAGTACAGTAATACCTTGGATTGCAAGCATAATTCATTCCGGAACCGTGCTTGTAATCCAAAACACTCTTATATCAAAGCGAGTCTCTGGCAGGCGTGAGCGGGGCCGATTTTAGCCCGCTATGCCCGCTCGAGGCGAGCGGTTACATCCCTACGACTTGTATTGCAAGACGTCGCTTGTTTATCAAGTCAAAATTTATTTAAAAATTTTTGCTTGTCTTGCAAAACGCTCTCAGACCAAGTTACTTGCAATCCAAGGTATTACTGTACAGAAACCACCAGACTGGCAGTTGAATCCTATTTCAATACTAGTAATGGGACAGCATTCTCCACTGCACCTAGCTTAGGGGATACAAGGCAGGCTAGCGACATATACAGCTCTCTATGTCTCCCATCATGCTGCTGCTTTCCACCAGTGGTTTAGTGGTAAATTTTGAAGTGCAAGAGTTCATCATGCAACCTTCATAGCCACGCCCACATGGAGAGAGTCCAAAAAGGTAACCCACAGTGTTGATCCATCTCTCTCTTTTTCTCTGTGTGTATTACATATGTCTTTAGTAGGTCTTTTGTAATCTAAGTTGTTTTAATTACCCATTAAAGACCAAGTCACCCCAACATACTTTGCATTACAATAGGGATAGCTCACAATAATACATTGTTGCTAGGAACATTCATCCCATCCTGTACCCCCATCCCCCAGCTACTGTGAGGATTGCAGCTAAGCTCAGAAGGATCAGGGAAGTCTGGGGGGTGGGGGTGGCAAATGACACCATCACCCCTGCCAATCAAAAAGCCCCGACACGTTGACCCTGTGACCTCTGGCTCCACTGCACAACTGCCCCACCATCAAGCATCTTCTGCAATCCCACTCTGCCCAATGGTAGGGCTGGCCCTGCCTATAAATTAGGAACTGCAGCAAAATTATCCCTTCTTAAAGTAGAGGAAGAGAGAAAATGTACGGCATTGTGGAGTGGTGAGTGTGTGTGCGTGACAACAAAAGGTACCAGCTTCCATGTGAGTCAACGTTCCTCCCAAGTGATTGCATTAAAGCTCCACGACTCACTGGCAGGCCCCATGCAGTCATTTGGGAAACAGAACACAGACTATGTGATTGACTACTTCCACATATTTAAACACAGAGATGGGAAAATACTGCAATATCTTGGGTGCTAGCACCAAAATGTTCAGATGCTAGCCTCCAGGGGACTAAAAACGATTTTGAATTCCAAACCAGCTGAGCTACCAGTCACTTGAGATTTTTTAAACACTGCCTGTAGTGACTTAATGAAGTGATACAAGCCACCTCCAATCCTTCCTTAGCCTTTAACGATACTGTTATGCCAACAGAAATGTATCAAAAGATATTTAAATTCTTTCCCAGATTGTCTCCTCATTTATACATGAATGCCACCTTCTTGTGCAAAATAAAATGCTTTCAGCTACAATCTTGCATACAATTAGGATGCTTAAACCACACTGAAGCTAATGGAAGTTAAACAGCTTGGCTGTAGTATTATAGCCTTCATTTTAACATACTGGCTTTAATGTAGCCATTTCTCTACTGTAGCCTAAAAACCAACTACAGTAATACCTTGGATTGCAAGTAACTTGGTCTGAGAGCGTTTTGGAAGAAAAGCAAAAAATTTTTGACTTGATAAACAAGCAAGGTCTTGCAAGACAAGTAGTCGTAGGAATGTAACCGCTCGCCTCAAGCGGGCATAGCGGGCCGAAATCGGCCCCGCTCACGCCCGCCAGAGACTCGCTTTGATATAAGAGTGTTTTGGATTACAAGCACGGCTCCGGAACAAATTATGCTTGCAATCCAAGGTATTACGGTATTACATCTTAATCTGCTTTTAGTTTTACTTGTGAGTCAGAAATGACAGAGATCTCTTTCAGCTGAATATACAAAAGCTCTTCATCAAATAAATCTGAATAGACAAAGGCATGGTTCACACAACACGACAACCCACCATGGCCGATCACCCATGGTGGGTTGTCATTTTGTGCGAACCCAGTGCAGTTTCTGCAGGGTAACTTATTTTTCATTAACAAGTCACCCAGAGAGCCCATGGCTTGTTTTAGGGTTGTTAATACCTATGGTGGCTTGTTGTCCTGCCGGGTTTGGACAACACAACTTCATTGTGGGTTGTTGGCAATGGCTACAGAGCCAGCCAGCCAGAGCAGCAAAAGCCAAAGAGGAGTTCTGCAACAAAGGCACCTGGGATACAGGCTGGAGCCGGTGGGAGGACTGAGGGGAGAAACAAGCCACGGCAATCTTGATCATCTGTCAGGTTAGCAAGCGAACAACCAACCACGGTGGCTTATTTGCAGGCTGGCTTATGTGCAAAGGCTCCCATAGACTGGGTTCACACGATGTGACAAGTGTCGTGTGTAGAGGATAATTTTTGCCCTCCCTTGAGAGTATTTTCAAGTGCAACCCATTAGCTTTCTCCAAAGGAGCAAATGGCAGCCATTCACTTATAGGTCAGAAAGTAAAGGAATGTACTCAGGGACACCATTGTGGTGTGGTATAAACCTGCCCCGAATGATCTCTCGGTTCCTGGGAGGAGTACAGATTTCCCTCACCCCCAATTTTGCCACTTGAATTTATTTACTTTGTACTATAGAACAGGGGTAAGTGGAAGATAGATCTGGATCAACTGGTAGATCTCGAAGTGATCTGCAGTAGATTGCCAAGGACTTCTGACTCCCAATTGCGTAATAATAGCAGCATCAAATGACTCCTCCCACCCTAAATTATAAGTTTGGAATAACTAGCAGTGGATTTTTGTGTGGAAGGACTGTGAGCTCCACTCAGTTCTGGCACTCAAAACAGATTTTTGCCTCACAGTTCTTTAATTCTAAGGGTATGTCTTTTGTACCTGGCTCTGGTTGGGGGTCTCAGGGTTCTAGTAAACACACACACACACACACACACACTAGATCCTGCAAACCTGAAGTCTGCCCACCCCTGCTACAAAAATCAAGGGGATCTATGGAGAACTGATCCCACCACTAACTTCACCCCCCTCCCCCACCCTTTCACTGGGAAACCTTACATACAAATCAAGAAGAATGCAAAATACACAAATACACTTTGTAGAGAGCATTTTGGAGTCAAATCTTTTTATTTAAAATGTAACCGAATGGAAAGGAGCAACACAAAATTGAGTTTTTATTAAAACATTCCAATATGTAACTGTATGTTGGGCTCACACAGTAAAATAAATCTAGACCATCTCTGAGGACACATGGTGTCAATTCTGCCCTGCATTCAAGGGAGCGGGGGTGGGGGTGGGGGTGGGGGGATCATAAAGAAACCCAGTTCTAAAGAGATTCAAACGTACAGAAGGTTGTTTTTCCCACGTAAAACTTTCTTTCACAAAGAGATTACCGGTATGTCCACACAGTTTAATGAGATGAGTCAAGGTTGATAACCAGTCAGGGCTAAACTACATGCTACGTTAAATGTGTAGCATGCAGCTGATCCTTTTGGGGGGGGGTACTTTAGTGTAAGCACTTGGGGTGGGGCAATCCAGTTCGGGACAACCACTTGCAGGTGGGGGGGTGTTAAACCTTCCCACCCAGCTGCTTCCCCCCACCAAATTTGCCACTACCCACTAGCGCCAGTTGAGTTTTTCATTCTTACTTTAGTCACCACACATGGGGGGGGGGTGTAATTGGGGGAAAGTGTCTGGTTGGGAAAGTTTAACCCATACATGGTGGTACCAACCCAGATCAGGGTTCCACACACTTACACTGAAGTAAAAAGAAACTACATGCTATGCATTTAATGTAGCATGTAGTTTAGCCCTAAGGCACCTGATCCCTATGAACCAAAGGGTAAATCTACACCCTAGCATTAATAATCATATGGTTTGCCCCTGGGTGCATGAATGATTTATCTCTCAGAAATAACCGGGGGGGGGGGCTAATCTCAAACGGGACTGGTGTAGGGAGGCTGGCTTGGGGGCCCTGTGGCTGCCATGCCATTCACATGGTATTTTATATGGTTTTATATATTGTATTTTATATGTATTTTATGATTTTAACTGTTGTAAACCGCCCAGAGAGCTTCGGCTATTGGGCGGTATAAGAATGTATTAAATAAAATAAATAAAAATAAAAGCTCTCATTTGCTCCAATGGGAACGTTTTGCCCATGCAAATTGCAGGCATATGCATGTGGAGAGCTGACTTGGATTGGGCCCACACCAGTGGGGAAAGGGGTTAAAACCCTCCTACTCTCCACACCAGGGTTACCATCCAGATCGGGGGAGAGGGGCACACTGCCTATTCCTGAAAGAACCATGCACACAAGGGTAAAGCCTGTGGATTAACATCACTAATAGTCTGGATTTAAGATTGTCATTAGTAAGTGTAATACACTTCAGGTACTGCAAAGCCATACAGAAATTATGAATAATAGTACAGCTCATGTGATAAATGGACTGTGGACTTAAGCTCTTGATAATAAATGGCCTTAAGCACACCTAAACCTGTGTTGAGGTGTGGTCTATATATTTCATTGTCACCACATGAAAATTAATATTCTGCTGCACACGAACACTGCAGGCATAATACTGCCCATTCTCCTAATCATCAAAGAAGATAGGGAGCACTCCATGGGTTCCTCCCTCTTGGATCTATACCATCACTTGCTACCTGATCCTTTTAAGTGAAGAGAGACTGAACCTGGGATGTTCTGCAGGCATCTCCCCCCCCCCCCCACTTTGAGGATAATAATACTGTACTTACTACCTTACAGGATTGTTATAAGAATTACAACAAAGAAAATGTATGTGACGTGCTTTAAACATTCAAAGGTGCTATATGCATGCCAAGTATTCGTATTAAATAATTATTAAATTGGGCAATGAACCTTTGTGCCACTGCACAGGTTTGGAATCAAGGCACTGAGACAGCATTGATTTCGTGCTCTTGTAGAATTGCTTGAAATCATTCTGCTTGTAGGAGCAAGGAAAGCCAGTATACTTTCCCCCTTAATTATGGTTTCCCTTGTTAGGAGTGAATGAATTCAGTGGTGAACAGATATTATTATTATTTCCATTTTCAGCACTTGTGCAGAAGTGTGTTCCTTGTTACCAGCATATTATTATACATATGTGTGGAGAAAGCCAACCTAAAACCCCTTTCTGACACACACACACTCACCAAGGAGGGGGGAAGGAGACCCGGGGGGGGGGGGAGACAGCCAGTCCCCACAGAGACCAAAAGGGACAAACAACATCTGCATAGAATCACCCCAGGGGGGAAGGCAGGAAGCATCCCCAGGTTCGTCAATGCTCTCGTATATCAGCCCCATCTACATAAGACTTGAATGCCTTGCCAGAGCAGACCCTTCGGCACCCATAAGAAAGGACCATTCAACACCACAAGATGGGACCATTAAGCAAGTGGCTTCAAAGGGACCCCACCCCACAGGGGGAAGGTGGCAACCCACCTGATTGGCCACCCACCTGAGGAGGGTGGCAACCCACCTGATTGGCCGCCCACCTGAGGAGGGTGGCAACCCACCTGATTGGCCGCCCACCTGAGGAGGGTGGCAACCCACCTGATTGGCCACCCACCTGATTGCAAAGGGAGGGGCTACCTGAAACCCAAGGTATAAAACACCCTGCGCAAGGGAACTGAGTTGTTGGACCTGATCAGCAATCTTGCCCCATGCTTGGGGTAAGGGAACGAAGGGATCGGCAACCCCGGGTAGCAGCACCCGGCGTGCTCCAGCTAGCTGAAATCACTGGCCGCTTGGGTTGACCGGACCCCCGGGAAACCAAGCTGAAATCACTGGCCGCTTGGGTTGACCGGACCCCCGGGAAACCAAGCTGAAATCACTCACAAGCCGCTTGGGTAGACCGGACCTCCGCCGGGAACCCAGCTAGCTGCTTGGGTAGACCGAACCTCCGCCGGGAACCCAGCTAGCAGCATGCGGTTGACCGGGCCTCTGCTGGAGCCCGAGCTGAACTAACTAGCTGAGAGCCCTGAAATCACGGTGTCCTTGAGACCTCTTGCTTGCTACTTTGTACCGTACTGATAAGCTGTATTGCTGGCGTGTGTCTGGGTTGGTGAAGGTAATTTTGTAAATAAACTTGTTTTATAAAAGATACTTTTGTGGCTATAAGTTATCCCTTTGTTCTGGGCTAAGGGTGATAGTCGCTGGGGGACCTCGGAGAAGGCCCGCCCCCAGGACTCGCTACCCCCTTAGCATTGAACCCGCGCAGAAGACCAGGTTGTCGGTCTTCCACTATATGTAAAACCCACACCAGAGCCCATTAATAGCCAGAAAAACCATGTGTGAATATTCAGATGGCTCTCTATTTCTTGGGGTGGGACATTTAGATTTATCATCTGTCCCCCAAAAGAACCCAGATCTGCAAAAATGAAAACAGAAGGTTCAGACGAAGATTGGCGTGACACATCAGTAAAATTAGCATCAACATGTCCTGATGGCACGATAACGTTCAGGTTTTACCCCAATGAAAACTGACACATCTGCAGCCATCTTCATCAACGCCCACTGTCTACAAACCCTACCCTAAGAGAGACTGACCTGGGACGTTCTGCACTCAGCCCCCTGCCCCACTATGAGGATAACAATACTGTACTACCTTGCAGGATTGTTATAAGAATTACAACAAAGAAAATGTATGTGAAGTGTCTGTATGCAGGTTCCCCACCCAGTTTTAGGGGGCTATCCTCCACTGGCAGTCCATAACAAATGTGTGGTTTTTGGCTCCAGGAATAGAGATTACGGCTAGTGTTTATATAGCTTTTATTTTCTGCTCTTTCCTAGTCTTGCCTTCCCACTATGATTTATTTATTTCCATTTGCAGTGGATGCTTCACTATAAAAAGAAAGAATAGCATTACTCAGGATTTATATTGGAATTCTGGTACAAGGAGAGGACTAATGTTTTAGATTCCTCCTCTTCAGAGCACCTGCTGGCTGCCAGTGCTTAGAATACATGTGCATTAATCTATTTTGCCATTCCAGGGTCTTCTCTCTGACTTTGCTGACATGTGTGTGCTTGTAATATGATGAGACCTTACCCGAGGCATTAACATGACATCAAAATGGCACCACCAGGCTTATGTGGGCTACCTTTATGGGTTGCAAATAAAGAAAATGGCCTTGGGAAAAAGGAACTAAGGAAGGAGCACAGTCTTGGTGACCAAAGCACTGTAAATTAACCCCACCAACACCCACACATTTCTTTTTAAAGATTCAGAGGCAGGCCTTCCTTTCTCCACCCTGCCCCAGTGGACAGGATAGTCTGCTCCACTTCAAAAACTAGTTTGGTGTTTGATGTTTTAAAAATACTCTTCTCTAGCCATGTCAATGGTACCCCTCTTCCTTAGAATTGAGTGGACCACTAGGCTTGGTTATAGTGTAGTGGTTAGAAGCCTGAGCTAGGAGCTGCCTCCATTTCAAATCTCCACTTGGTCACTCACTGGCTATAAGTATGTCACTCTCTCCCTCAGTAAAAGGATGATAAATACCAGTCGACCTTAAAAGACTGGGGTAAAGGTTGAGATTGTGTACACGTGAAGAGCTTTATTTTTAAGCCACCTTTAAGGACAGAACTCTCTCAAGGCGGTTTACAAGATTAAAAAACAACAAGTCTACAATAGGCAATAAATAAATATACAATGAAATACTATAGAAACACTATAGAAACAGATAACAGCAATAAAACCTACAATAAATAAAATACATAGTGTGCTAAAATGTGAAGAAAAGCGTCAGTCTCCTGTTTCCCTTTGATGTCCCTGTGCCCAAGTATTCGCATGCAAATGCAGCCCAAGGACTCTAGTCATAATCAAGGAGCCACCTCTCCCCTGCCTAGCCCAGATGAAGTTCATCCTGATTTGCCAAAGACAGCTGGGCGGCTGAAAGGAGGGGGGGGGATCTATACTGCCAGCAGTGGCTTTTGGGTGTTGTTGTCCTCTGGATGCAAAGGAGCGCGAGGTAGGGCTTTTTGCTGAGGCAAGCCCTAAAGACCAACCCCCAGGCAAGGAGTAAGTGCCTGGGTATTTATATAGTAAGGGACTAGTTTTGTTGTTTTGTAGCTCTACTTGTGTATACCAAAGCATCTCCCTACCTTTCTCCCCTTCCTTCATTCCCCACCTTTTATTGTAATCTGTTTACCTTAAATAAACTTTCCTGGTTTTACCCCACACAGTGTGTGTGGTTCCTCTGTGGTTCAGTGCTAAATCCAGTGTATAGACTAAGGGCAAGGCCCTGAGAGAATCAGGTCAAGACGGCAGAGCTAAGGCTGGCAGTTTTGCACCTTTGATCTCTCATCTTGAAGAAAGGCCCCTTTGGCAGTCCTTCACATATTTCTAATGGCAGGAAGTATGCGTAATGAAGATAGGAGATGAGTTGGAAGCAAGCTCAAGGTGAACAGGTCAGGAATTGGCAGAGCTCATTTGAGAGAGGACAACCTTTTCACCTTGATTTGGGAGAGAAAGTATACCCTCCTACCTCTTCTTCTCGCACCCTCATGGATGAACAAAATTGACCTATATACACTACACTTTCAAAATAGACCACTTGAAAAACTTCCAGATGATCCTTACACAGAGGGTGAACCAAAATGGATCAGAGAGAAACAATACCCTCCTATTGAACCTACTGCTTTGGTAGGGCAGCAAACGACTGAGAGCGCCAGTGTGGCGTAGTGGTGCGAGTGTTGGACTGGGACTAAGGAGATCCGGGTTCTAGTCCCCACTCAGCCATAAAGCTCACTGGGTGACTTCAGGCCAGTCACTGACTCTCAGCCTAACCTACCTCACAGGGTTGTTGTGAGGATAAAATGGACAGGAGGAGCTGCCTGGGGTTCCTTGCAAGAGGAAAAAAGACAGGATAGAAATGGTGGTGATGATGATGATGATGATGATGATGATGATGATGATGATGATGAAGAGGAAGAGTTGTTTCACATAATTCTTTAAGGGTGCAGTCAAATGGGGATGCCCATAAGCCTCCAAACTCAGAGGATTACGAGCATCCTATGCAGGGTGGGAGGAGCGCGCAGGCAATCTTCACCTCCCAGCAAATCGGTCGATTTGTCAGTCGATTTTGGCTGTCTAGCCACAGGGAATCGGACAGGGAGGGAAGGAGTCTGGAGCGCTGCCAGGATACGTCATATCCTGGCAGCCCCAGTCTCCTCCCTTCCACGTTCCCTGGAACACCCTCTTTACCCCTTTTCCAATGTCAGTCTTATGACCTTGGAGAAGCAGCCGGTGCGGTTCTTTCTGCGCCAGCTGTGAGGGCGGGAGAAGGGCAATCCAAGCGTGGAACCCCAGCACCGAGCTCGGAATTCTTTTCTGACCTCGGAGCTGGGAATCCGAAGCATCCTATGGCCCTCTAGACCAGTGGTTCTCAACCTGTTTTGCCCCATGCACCCCTTTCACCATATGTCAGAATGTCATTCCCCCCTTTCCAAGATTGTCTGACTTAATCTGTGCCATACAATAAGGTGTGATGTCCTGCAGATTATGTACAATCTGTAGAATGGTAATTTGTAGAAAGATCAGTATTCCAACAGTTTGAGTCTGTGGTCCCAATTCCCCCCCGAAACCCTAAAATCCCTCCCGGGGGGGAATTCCCCCCCAGTTGAGAACCCCTGCTCTAGACGCTGTCTAAGCATCATAGGATTGCTCTGTAAATTGTCAATACAATTTGCAAAATAAGAAACATCTAATTATGGTTTATTACCCAGGCACTTTAATTTTAAGGACATTTCTTTTTAAGGATACATTTTAAAAAATCTAGACTCTATTACTTTAAGTAGTGTGCCCAATATGTGTATTAAGGACTAATTAAATTCTTTCCAGGAGCAGTTACCTTCTCCTTATTTGGGAAAAAAACTGAGTGATGAAGAAATACCCTGCCAAGATAGTCCTGAAAGAAACGTCACCTCTGCATTTAGATGAAGAATATTTATGGATTCAGACAGCATGTTTAAAAGAACCCCAAAGTCTCCTCCAATTTCAGAATGCATTGTTTATTTTATGCCCAATAGAATACTGGATTCAAGATTCAAAAGAGCATAAGAGAAGCCAGGATTTTTCATAGTAATTTGCTTCTGTGCTCATAAAAAATTGTTTAACAACACAGCTAGATCCATCAGGCATGGCGTGGAAAGACTGCTCTCTTTTTGAGACTCTACTTGTACAAGGTGGGGCCCAATGAGAACAATTCAAATTGATCAAGTGATCTTCTGGTTGAAAACTGGGGCATCTTTACAACCTATTCTGGATATCCAGCCTGCAGGCTATATGACATTCCTAGCAGTGGCACACCAATTAATATTGTACTAGATTTGTTTGATCTAGAAACAGAAAACGAGTAAAGTCACACACAGCCTGAATGTCAATTAAAAATTAAAGTTGCAGCTCGTTATGTTTTTATGGACATCACATTATCTCTTGGCATCTACAGTAATACCTTGGATTGCAAGTAACTTGGTCTGAGAGCGTTTTGCAAGACAAGCAAATTTTTTTTATAAATTTTGACTTGATAAACAAGTGACGTCTTGCAATACAAGTAGTCGTAGGGATGTAACCGCTCGCCTTGAGCGGGCGTAGCAGGCTGAAATCGGCCCCGCTCACACCTGCCGGAGACTCGCTTTGATATAAGAGTGTTTTGGATTACAAGCATGGTTCCGGAACGAGTTATGCTTGCAATCCAAGGTATTACTGTATCTCGTGACAACCCAATGTATTTTACAGTCAAAATTAGAGCAGAACACCAGTTCAGTTTTAGACCAGGTGAGGCAATAATGGGCAAGGTCACATGCCATGCTAACCCACCCTGGCAGTAAACCATGGTGGGTTAGTTGATTCCCAAACAACCCACAGTGCACCTGACAAGACGATTGGGAAAACTGTGGGTTGTCCCCCACCTTCCCCCTCGGTCCTCCTGTGAATATTCCAGGGGAATCATGACAGGAACAACTTGTCTCCTCTCTCCCCGCCACAATCACAAGCCCTTTTTGGCTTGCCGCAGCTTTTCTCCTTTACCCTTTACCCCCCACCCTCCGAGATTGCGAACAGCGATCTCTGAATTGACAGCCGGTCAATTGACAGCCCTGCCACAGTGCCCAAGCAGCAAATTGGAGGGGGTGTCACTCATTGACCACCCTTCTTTTTCCCATAAAAGGGGTGGCTTGCACTTTTCCACCTTCTGAGCACCTAGAGTCTTGGGAAACGGTGGAAAAGATGCAAGACACTGAGAAGAGTCAGCTTCCAACTCATCTCCAAAAAAAGTAAAGGACTTTGCCGACAAGGGGATGATCTACTGGCCACCCCTTTTCGCAAGCAAAGACCACTGACAGCTTTGCTTTCCTTTGACAGCTCGCCTTTTGACAGCTATCAGGGGAAAGCAAAGTCAAAAATAAAACTCTTTACAGCCTCTCTGGGTCACTGTCCATGGTGGGTGCCTGCTGCACTTTGACAGCAGGAATCCTGCAGGACATTTCCCAGGTGAGAAATTGCCCATTTCGGACTCGCGGAAGTGTGGAAGTCATACTAGAAATTAAAAAGAAAAAAATTGTGTACATTTGGGGCACGATGATGATGATGTGGCCAACCAGTGACAGCCCCTCCAATGTGCTGCTTGGGCATTCTGAAGGGGCTGTCACTGGCTGTCAATTCGGAAATCTCCAGCCGGAAAAAGGGTAGAGGGGAAAAAGCCATGGTGAGCCAAAAAGGGTTTGTGATCATGACAGGGGGCACCGAGCCAGTAACAATCACCGCAAAGTGCTGCTTGGGCACTTGTGGGGCGGCTGTCACTAGCAGTGGTCCAGGCGAGCGTGGCAAGGGTTTTTTTGCCACTCTTGCCAAAAGACTTGCTCGCCACTTCCCAGTACCCACGATGAGGTCAGTTGTCTGGGTTAAGACGACACGACAACCCACTGTGGGTACAACACTCCTAGAACAAGCCATGGGTTGTCAGGTTGGCTTGTTGTTACCCATGAACAAGCCACCCTGTGGGAAACGGTCCAGGTTCGCACAACACGACAAGCCACCATGACTTGTCACCTATGATGGGTTGTCATGTTGTGTGAACCCGGTCAATGTCTGTGCTAGGATTGAACTTCATTGATGTTTGGTGCTGTGAATGGGATTTGAGAAAGAAGCCTAGTGTGCTCAATGAATCCCTTCTACTCATGCTGCCCCAGAAATAACAGGGCCATCTGTGCTTGCTGTGTACCCATACCATTCCTTTTCAATCTGTACATTTGTATGGTGTTCCAAATGTCCCATAAATTTGTAATCTCCCATCTGCTTCTCCCCCCCCCCCAGAAAACCAAGAAAGGCTACCCTGAACTTTCTGCTGGTTAGAGAAGAGAGGATGAAACATTGTTTACACATACTTGCATAGTGTTCCTTCTTAACTTACACGAGGATTTAATTTGATGGGTTTAAAACCATTAAACAACGAGAGAACCACTGCATGCAACATGTTGGCTTGTTTAGTAAATTCCTCTGCAAAGTCAGAAAGAGAAATGGGAACAATATGACTTATACATTGTAAAAGACTAACTATGTAAAAATGAAGCACTGCCAAGAATGATAATGAACTCTCTCAAATGGACAAGATCCAATAAAACTGGGGTGGGTTTTTTTTTTTTTTTGTATTTTTAATATATTAACTCTCATCGGGGGTGGTAGTGGTTGTTTTTAATCATAACACACATTCACCATAAATGCTTGCAAGGATATTGCTAGAAATATTCCAAAGTATCCTGCTGGAAGGGGTATCCAATCAGTTCAACCAGTCCCTCCCAAGCATGATTTTTTGGCCACCTCCCAAGCCACATGACCAGATTTGCCACTAATCATGACTTCCTTCCTGTGCTCAATTCCAAAACTCCTTTCTGCATGTGTAACCCTCCACTTCAGCGGCATGAAGCCCCGCTTTCTTCGACATGCCACTCTCTTGCAAAGCAGATGCAACAGCTTTGTCAATCAAGACTCTGCCAGAGACTGTCTCCCTCCCTATCTATTTCCTACCTTCTTCACCTGCTGGATGATAGACCACCACCATCACCACCACCCTCAAGAGAGATCAGCAGCTGCACTGGGGGAGGTTGTTTGGAGAGTTGGAGCTCCCAAGGTTGTAAGACGGGATCTTTCGGGAGAAACAACAAAGTACCAAAGAATACAACATGGAAAAGCCTTGCTCGAATCCTATGTGGCTGAAAACTATGTGCAGATTTACTGGGAACTCTGTTTCCAAATTTGAAAGTACCATATACAATCATTCCCAAATACAGCAACCCCACCTTCCTGGATGAACATCATTTACCATGCTTCACCCTCCAAATGGGGTTGTCATGATAAACAAGACTCAAACCACCAAGAAGAAACAAAAGAATGTAAACACTGGGGCCAGACACTTCAATTGAGCACTGGCATGATGTTTTGTCCATCTCCCACTTTTACCATTTGCATGTGACATCACATATAAAGTGCACTCTGAGGGCCATTCCTTGCCATCTTACAACTGACATAGGTAATTTTGACACGGAACATTGTAAACCTCGTGGCGCGTGGCTTGCTGTTGTTGGTGTATTCTAACCAAAGACTTGGAATGAGCTTGAAAGCAGGTGTGTCCTTGAGTGGCAGCCTACTCCCTTGCTACAGGTGGTAATAATCTGTATAAGCATGTGGGAGGTGTTTTATGGTATAAAGCCTAGCTCTGCAGTGTAATCACTCTCTCTCACTTGATGGCTGTGAGGAGCAGGTAACAATGTATCCTGTATTCTGTATATAGTTCTGATTTAACTCTTTTATGCTTTGGATTAAATATATTAGAAGGACCTAAATAAGGAATGTATTCTTTACTGGACCACTATTGCTATTGCTGATTCTGCTACAACACCAACAGCTGTGTCATCTAAACCCAGCAAGGTGTGCAGGGGGGGGGGGTAACTTCCGAACCACCCCAGAACCCTACAACATGCCACGGGTTCTGGGGTGGTTTGGAAGCCACCCCCTGCCGCATACCTTGCCAGGTTCAGATGACAGGGCAAGGTGTAATTAGGCAAATCGTGCAGCGTGTGACCGGCACATGTGGGGGTGGGAAAAAGAAGCCACTGTGGCTTCTTTTCTCTGGTGATCGTGCAAACCCGGCCATTCCATTTCAACAAAAGAGCTTGAAAGAGACATAGTATGAAATTGCTGGAGAATGGTCACTGTGCTTAACTTGCAGGCATTTGAGCTTTTCATAGGATTGTCGAAAACTACTGTATACCTCTTCCATTTCATGCTCTTTTTGCCAAACTATTTAAATTTTTTATACACGCATAGATTTTATTTATGAAATCTGCCAACTGCAGATAAGACCATGCATCTGATGGTGGGCTCTGTGCCATGAAAGCATAGGTCACAATAACCCTGTTAATCTTTAAGATGCTAGAGGACACTTTTTTTACACTTGCTAAAACAGATTAAGGCAACTTCCAGAGGGAAAGCTCCTAGCATTGCCAATCAAAAGGCACTGTGCAGCTATTACATCTTTTCCTCAATATTTTTTTTGTGTGTGGAAAGAAACCAAAATGGAAGAAGTGGTGGGGAAAAACGAGAGGGTTACAAGTGGAAGATGGCAAAGTCTGGGGCCCCTGTAAAATTCCGTGAATGCGGAAGGGAGATTGCATGATAAAAGCCTAATCTGGATACTCTGGAACTTTGAAGTGTAGCACAAAATAAGGAAAAGGGGATACTGGGTAACAAGCCTCAACTTCTTCCTTGCATTTTGGATAAGTAGGAAAAGGCGGGGAGGGGGGAATGACACCACTCAGGTCTGAAAATGCTGAAATTGCAAACATTCACTTTTTAGCTGGAAGCTGAAAACAGAAGATGGAATTTTACCTACTTAGAAACATTCTGGGTGTGGTTTTAGGAGAATGACCACATTTGAGAAAGAAATACTCAGGCTGGTTGGTTGCTTTCGAAAACAAACCTACGTACATGTGATTCAAACTGGCTGGCTTTTACAAGGGTTTGTAGGGATGGGCACATCTGTCTGTCTCTGGTCCGTGTCACTTTCACATGCTTTTATGCATAATTCCATTCCCTTTCTGCCTTAATCGGCTATCTTTCACAATTTTGCTATGAACCTGGGACCTTTTGCACGTAAAGCATGTGTTCTTCCACTGAGTTATGGCCTCTCCCCAAATTCCACAGCATATATTATTAACCTTTTGTATATATATATATATATTTTCCTTAGCAAATCATTTTGATTCTTGTCCATCCTCATAGCAAGCCCTACCATTTTAAATGGGTCACTATGATCTCCATTCCGCAAGTAGATCACTAAGGCTGTGCAGCTAAGCCCAGCACACTGAGCAGACATTTGAATCCAGCTTTCCCAAATTCTAGTCCTGTACTTCTCTGGCTGACTCCTCTCCACTCTGCATAGCTTCCAAGGTTCAATCAAGCTACACGTAAAGGCAAAAAGCCCCCGATTATCCAGGTACTTCTCCCTTCACTTTTATTACATCTTGAGGTAACTGACCCCTTACCCACCACCTTTTACCCAAATCAATACTGCAGCCGGTTCCTTAGGAAAGGCAAGACAGAGGCATTAACCACTTGTAATGAACTCAAATGGCTGGCAGGGATCAGTGAAAGGGATGTAGGAAACAGATCTTAGCAGTCGTTGCCGCTGTACAAAACCAACCAACCATACTGGCTCTACATCTATGAGTAATACTCATAGAACCATAGCGGTTTATTCATGCAATTGGCATCACTTCTTTCTATGCAATTTTTTTTTTAAAAAAATCCACAATAATACCTAAACAAAGATGATGCATTCTTATGGCTTTCAAACTTTCAATACTCAGGGACGCTTCCAGATGAATTTGCTGAGGAACCACTTCTTTTAAATGTATTAATTTTCATTTTCCACAAAATACAGGGAGTCCCACCAACATCACATCCTTACAGTGGATAGAAGAAATCAACAACACTCAAAATCATGAACTAAGTGGTCAACAGGCAGACATATACAAACATTACTCAACAGAAGGAAGACAATGACTGGGCTTGCACAACATGACAGCCTAATGTGGGTTGGTACCCATGATGGGTTGTCATGTTGTATGAACCCGGACTGATTTCTGCAGGGTGACCTCTTTGTGGGCAACAAGCCATCCCAACAACCCATGGGCTGTTGTAGGGGTTATTGTTCCCATGATGGGTTGTCATGTTGTCTGAACCTGGGTGACTGACCCCTTTGTGGGTACGGGGAATCGGCTGCTGAGTTGCTTGGCAAGACTGGCGAAAAACCGTTGTCACTCTTGCCAAGCAGCTCCTGGGTGACCACCAGTGCCAGCCACCCCAAAAGTGCATAAGCAGCACTTGGGGGCAGCTGGCACTGGCTTCCCCCCATCCCTGCCACAACTGCAAGCCGTTTCAGGCTTGCTGTGGCTTTCCCCCCCCTTTTTTCATGATCCCTGTTTTGACAGATACTGACAGACCCTTCAAAGTGCCCCAGAAGCACTTTGGAGGGGCTGTCAGTGGCTTTCAGAACCCTTTTTTTATTTTTTTGTGAAACAAAAATTACCCAAAAAAGCACCTTTTTTTTAAATTAACTGCACTTATGGCTGTATATGACCAAGTCAAAAACCACCCATTGCCTTGTCCAAACCCACTTCCCAGGAAAAAGGGGAGATGCACTTTTGCACCTTCCCAAGCACCTAGAGGCTTGGGGGAAAGTGCAAAATGTGCACCAGCATGTGGAATACCCAGGGGGAAAAGGTGGAGGATCTTGCTGCAAAGGGGGTGTATCACACCACCCCCTTTTTGTGAGCAAATATCACTTGCACCTTTTGTTTCTCTTGACAGTTCGCCTTTTGACAGCTGTCAGAAGAAAACAAACGGGGGGAACAAATTAGAGCCTCTTCTGGGCAGCAGGCACCCCCCCCCCCCAGGACATTACCCCAGCCGAGGCTTCAAATCCCTGCAGTTGTGCAACTGCGGTTTTTAAAAGTTTTTAAATTAATGTGCTTTTTTGCATAATTTTTTTTGTGCAAAAACAAAAAAATGCTGCTCTGGCACTTTGAAGGAGCTGTCAGTGACTGTCAAAATGGAGATTGTGAAAGCCATCTGTCAAGCCAGATTTCTCAATCTCCAGAAAAAAAGGGAAGGAAAAGGGGGGAAAGGCACAGCGAGCTGAAAACAGCTCATGATCATGGTGGGGGGACAACTCGATCCTCCTGTGGTGTCCCCTGGGATACCTGCAGGAGGACTGAGGGGGAATGAGGGAGAGGGAGGGGGCGAACAACCCATATTGAGACAGATTGTCTGTCAGGCACACTGTGGGTTGTTTCACCAATAACCTACCCACTGTGGCTTATTGCCAGGGTGAGTTGGCATGACGTGCGAATGTACCCAATGAGTTCTGATTACAAGCAAGTCCCTAAATCTAACATATCATTGCTTGCCCAATCCTTAAATTGCAAAAGCGTATCAGAGTCATATAACAGAGGATGTTTCAGGAAAGGTGTCAGGGGAGAATTTTATTATTATTTATTTCATTTCTGTATCATCAAATAGCCGAAGCTCTTGGAGTGTACCACACATACCCAGTATTTTAAGGAGCAAATTTGCAGAATCGTTTTTTCCGGATTAGCAGTGCTGCACCTAAAAAAGGATTTGTGATTAGATGCACCTCACAGAGGTCTGCTAGAAGAAAAACTCTGCTAGAGTTTTTGTATGTTAGAGGATATAGTGAGTATTTGTTCCGAAGATACCCATAGCCTGTCCTTTTAACTCTCTACAATGGCTATTAAATTGTCTCAGTTAAAGCCTTTACAGTTGGTATTTCAAAACCTCCTTGACTCACAAGTCTGTACAAGGTATGTGCTCTCTTATTTCTGTGTATAAAACTTATAAACAAGACCTGCCATTTCTCAATGAGTTGAGAAGAAATTGTGATTGAGAGAAGAAATTAATTCTAGGAATGGCAATCCTTCCTTACAAACACTGATTACAGCAAGTACAATAGGTTCTCCATTCAGTATTTTGGCACAAGTTGCAAGGACAACTTGTGGAGTGTACTACAATACCCAGTATCATAAAAGTTTAAGAGATAAGCAGAGCAGCACAATTCTCTTGAGACAAACTTAGCCAAAACTTTACATATCTAGTGCTCTCTGCCATAATTTAGTGCCTGAACATTTGCAATCACAGTCATTTGCTCGCAGGAGAACAGGGCAAGAGCAAACCTCTCGCTCATTAAGTTGAGAACCCTGTCTGAAGGGTTCAGCTACAAGCTCTTGAGCATTACTGAACAAGCATTTTTACTTGAAGTGAACTAAAGTGTTCATTGCCATTGTCAGCCAGCCAAGAAATGGGGGAAATGGTCCCAAAATAAACCTGTCACAACCTGACTCATCGGCAGAAGTCTCAGTAAAACCTTTTATTGCAGTAATTCTGGTAATTAGCTATAAGCCTTTATACAGTTCCAATAAAGATCCACAGTTAACAGATTACAAAGTAGTTTCTTGACCAGAATCAGTTCATGAGCATCACAACTAAAAAACCAATCAGCCCTGAGTTCAGCACACAGAATAAGTCCAAATAACTTCACAGTTCCGGTGAAACCAGGAAGTTTTCCAGGTTATTAATATGTTGTTTCCAGCAAAGTCTACTGTTGGTTGCTCAGGTTTAAATACAGGGGAGTGGCCACTAAAGATCACTATTGGACATTTGATCCTGGCATGGAAACCTGACTCTCAGGCGGTTGTTGCACCTCACTGGACGCACACACCAAAGGAGACACTCCCGAAACACCCTTTCCTGCAGACACCTCCTGCTGCTGCCTTGCTCCCATGGAAGATGTCCCTGGTCGAGAAGCAGGGGCCTCCATCAAGGTCAGGCCTCCCAGCTGTGGAAGATAGGCCATATGAGCACATTGCGTCTCACCCCCTCTTGGCTCATCAGCCAGTGGGAGGCCTGGTAGAACCGAGTTCTCAGGCGTCTGGCTGCCCACGGCTGGGCCAGACTCTTCAGCTTCCCCCTCTGACTCCGAATCGGTGTCACAAGCCATGGCTCCCCCCGGACTGTGGCAAGCAAGGTCCCACAAAACCTCTCCTGCCTTCTTGGCTGTAGAAAGCATTAAAACTCCAAAGATACATATATAGTTGTCCCACATTTTAAAGGCTTCTACTGATTTAGGGATGTTAATGATTACAATAACCATATTGATAAACAATTTTCACCTTTAAACCTTGTGTTGATATTAAGGCACACAACTCCTTAGTTCAGAGTACTTGTAAAGTACACAAACACACACACACACACAAAAGCCAGACTATGAAAACCTATGAACTGTTAAGTGTTAGCGGTTTCTCAACTCTGAACACATTTTTCTTTTATACCAATGTAAAAAGAAATAAAAGAGCTGGCATGGGTGAGTAAAGGCTATAGGAATAAACGAAGCCATTTGATGCCATTTCCTGTAGTATACATTTTGTCTTCCGACAACATTAATAATCCATTCAACAGCACAGACCACTGTACAAAAAAAACCCCCATCAGAAATGTAAAATCCTTAATTTGGCCAGATGCCTAGTTTGTCGGGTGCTTGACCCAAGGCCTTCCTGAGCTTCCAGTTATATTGGATCTCTGGAAATAGCCAGGATTAGCAACAGACCAAACAGCATTGACATGTGGTAGTTAGGTTACAAACAACTTCCTCCACTGAGACAGGTTTTTTCTCTAATTATGGTACAGCAAAATAAAGTAAGCAAGAACAGGCCTGACTGCTGTGCAGGGTATCTGAGGAACAAGCCATTTTCAATGCCAAAGAATACGTATTCTTTCTTCTTAACTTGCAACACTTCCCTCTGTCAATTCCTGGACTGTGTACAGACCGTAGCTCTGCAGAGGTGGGAAACTTGTGCTCCTTCAGATGTTTTGGTCAATAACTTCCAGCATCCCTCACCATTGGCTGTTCTGGTTGATGTGAGTTGTAGGCCAGTTGTAGCTGGAGGGCAACAAGTTGCTCACCCCTGTCTTAGAAACTTGGTGATACGATATACTAGTTATCATTGCTGGTGGGCCAACATTCATCTGTGTTGTCCCCACTATGGACTCTATTCAAACAGATATTGCATGCGCTTGTAGCACTTCAAAAACCAAACAGCAAGATTACACTTCTTATCTGTTCCTTCTACTCACTCTCCTCCAGGACCGGACCAAGCTCTGTTTCCTTGCTCCCACTTCACATCTTTTATGCAGAGCAGGATTGCACCCCTTTCCTCTGCTCACTGGGGTGAGGGGAAGGGCTGGACTGGGAAAAATCATAGGGGGCACGTTATGGGGCATGGACTGCCCTAGGCATGCTAAGGAGAGGATGGCCTGGGGGGAGGCTTTGTAGGATTTAAGAGTTTTGAGGTGCCACCTTACAAGAGTGGCAGGGACCTTCTCCAAACTTTCTGCAAAGTTGAGCCTCTGCAGGTGCATTCAAAAGCAGGAAGGGAAAATAAACAATATTTATTAAAATATTTATTCTATACTGCCCTTCAATCTCTCAGAGCGGTGTACAATACAAAACGAAGAATCGGCTCATAATAACACTCATAGAAAGCTAAGCCAAGTGAAAATGTCTTCACTGCTTGTCAGAAGGCAAGGAGAGAGGGAGCCAATCTTATCCCCTGGGGATTCTCTGGTTGCAACCTGGCTGCCTTTATCATAGTATAACATGAATATCCGCTGTGGAGTGGCATCCACTGGACTAGAGGTATACAAATTATGAGAACTGGCATCAGCCAATGCCATGTTTCCAACATGGGCTTCATGGCTACCTCCCCTGCTTTAAAGTACACACACGCTAACTTGTCCTATCTGTCTATTTAATGAGTTTGTAAAGGAGATAGCATCATGGCACCCAAGCAGCCAGTCAACATGCTAACCTTTATCAAAGAGAAGCTGTGTAGCCCAAGCCAGTCATCCTCATGTAAGAGACACACCATGATCCGGAAGAGAGAGGAATGGACTCTGGCATGGGAGACATGATGGTTTTGAATCTCTGCTCTGCTCACCTCAGGCTTGTAAGGTAGGCAACAAGCAATCCAAAAAGCAACAACCAAGAAGAATGCAAAAAAAAAAAAAAAAAACCCCACTAAAGAAAGAAAGAAAGAAATAAAGAATGCTGAATGCGGAAACAAAGAATAGACTGGCCTCCCTCCCAACTGAAATTGTACAACTAGCCTCATAGACCTCAAGGTTACATTGTTTCCACCTCATGCAAGTGTGCGATTTTGCTTCCCTGTTATCACAATGCCTGTTTATCCAGTATTTGTATAAACAAAGTTCTCTCCTAAAGGAGCAGCACATTCTACTGAGTTCCAGCCTGATCTTAAAATAGAACATGAACTCTGGGGTGCATGAAGTGAGCTTGTTTAATACCATTTCCTGTTTGTGCGCATCCTTGATTTCTCTAGAGGGTGGTAGGGAAGAGAAAGAATTATGAATGGGTAGAAAAAGGGAAAGTATGCTTAAGCAGGATGCTCCAAAGCTTCCACCTTGGAAAGGATTCATTTGCCTAGGCTTTTATTGTAAGTCATTCCTTGCACATTCAGAGTTCTAGATTTGCAAAAACAAACACTCATACACCTACAGGGAAGTATTGGATGACATATGTTAAATCCATTAAGGAACACATTCACATCCCAGTGAGATTCAGAACACAAAAGGCTTGTTATCCTTACTTATAGATAGGGAAAACTCACTGAAAGCTGAAGTGGTTTTTATTTCCTTTTTAATTGAAAGGCATTTCGGCTCTTAGAAAAACAGCTCACAAAAATCTTTTTTTTAAAAAGATGTTGACTGAAAAATACTCAAGGATTACTTATGTAAGAATGTCATCACATTCCACTTCAGTGTACATGCAAAGTCTGAAGAGCTCCATAAAATTAGAGTTGATATTATAATATTATTATTATTATTATTATTATTATTATTATTATTATTATTATTATTATTTTGTACTATTAAATACAACGATTCCAGCAATTAAGAAAGCAAGTCTAACTGCCAGATCGACTAGCTGGAGTGGGTTAGGATGGGGTGGAGGTCCCTCTCCAAGAGCAGGGAGGGGGCTTTATTTATTTATTTATTTATGATATTTACATCACCTTTTTTCCAGCTAGGAACCCAAGGCGGCTTACATAATCCTCCTCCTCTCCATGTTATTATTATTACTACTATTTCAATTTATGAGTCACCCTATAGCCAAATCTCTCAGGACAACATACCTAATAAAAGCAAAAACAATAAAACCAATGATAAAACCAGTAATAAAACACATTTAAAAGTATTGTTTTAAAAGCAGCAAGAAAAATTCAGCATTTTAAAAAGATAACTAAGAAGCTAAACACACAGAGAAGATTGTTTTAAAATGCAGCATTAAACATATTTAAAAAATTAAGCAAGCAGCAGTTTAAAAATACTTTTAAAAGGCCTGGGAAAATAAAAAGGTCTTTGCTTGGCACTAAAAAGTCAACAAAGTAGGGCACCAGGCAGCCCTCTCTAAGGAGGGCATTCCACAATTTGGGAGCCACTGCAGAAAAGACCCGCTCATGAGTATCTGCCATGGAGGCCCCAGTTACTCCTATGGAAAGCTCCACAGGTGCAGCCCGATCAATAGCAGGGTTCCTTGAAATGGGGTATTCCGGGGGTGGGTCAGAGACGGGCAGGAAGTGGGTTTAGATCCTCTGGATCCAAAGCTCCTTTGTTCCCCTGAAAAGCCCCAGGATTGGGCCCCTCAACTACTCCAGGAAGGGGAACAACACATCCACCCACCCACTCCTGCCTTACTTTGTTGTATTCTGCCACTGTAAGCCATTTTCTCCCTGCCAGTTCACTTCCAGCATCAGAGCCAGGCTGAGGGAAATCGGCCTAAAGACGCAGAGTGAGGAAACATAAACTGGGGGAGCAGTGAGTTTCTCTCCTCTCCCCCACGTTCTTTTTTTAGTATGAAAAGTTAATCTGCCTATTCATGCTTCATATAGCCAGGCAAGCATAAGTTTAATAAACATGCACATCTGGTTTGACCCTTGTTATTCTGCTGCCTCTCTTCTCTTAAACAGACAAGATCTAAATTTGGTCAAACTCCAGAACCTTGCTAATACCGTTCCAGCAGGGGGCAGGAATGACCCTTATTTTTCCAGCAACAGACGTTTTAATTACTGAGGCTGAGACTGCTCTCACACCACACACATGTCAAAACACCCACACAGAAGGATACACTGACATGTTTCTTTGTAATGTCAGAGGCAAGAATGCCATGCATCAAATCAGGAGAAAGTCCCATGAGCTCTGCTAGACCACATGGGCCAGAGGGCTGTTCCACACATTGGAAATTGTGTGTGCCAGGCCTACACAGGGTGTCAGATGCAGTTTTTCCCCTACCATAAACACAAACATGCAGCAGTAGATGTTATCACTGCTGCCATGTAGCTCCCTCCCTGCCTCCACAATATCTAGTGTAAGGGTGTTGAACCTCTTTTTATTTTTTATTTATTTACAGCATTTTTACCCTGCTCTTCAGCCAGAAAAGGGCTCCCAGAGTGGCTTACAAAGATTAATATTAGACAGTCCCTGCCCTCAGGCTTACAATCTAAAAGACATGACACAAAAGGAAAAGGGATTGGGAGGGAGGAGGAAAATAGCAAAGCCCAGGCACCTTAGTTACAAGGTTCTTAAATATTTTTTTCTTTTCTTGCAGGGAAGGGCAAAACAAGCTCCCTTTAGCTGCTCCCTCTCCGGCTGATGTATGGGGTCAGGCTGGTCTCTCCCTTGCTGTGATGTTAATTCTGGGAGGCATGGGGCGCAGCCTCCCAGTGGCCCTTAGTTCTCTTTCAGCCTGAGGGATGAATGCCTTTTTGGAGAAGCTCTCTGGGGCCGTCTTCCAATGGTGGGGCAAAATGCCAGCATATTTTAGCTTAAAGCTCTTACCACCAGTGAGTAAGCCTTAGGAGAGGCATTTCAACCTTTTAGAATGGGGAAAAACTACCCCCCCTCCCAAAAAGGCCAGAAAACCACCAAACAATAAGTGCTCACAGGAAGGGGGCAGGGCCCTCTGGGAAACCCTGGAGGCTCCAAGAGGGCCAGATTTGGTCTCTGGGCTTGAGGTTCCGCACCTCTGATCTAGTGGAACTTACCCAAGCCCTAATGCCATGGTGTTGTGTGTGTGTAGCCTACACATTGTGCAATCCTTTCTACTAGCTGTTGCTGACAGAGGGGAGGGGAAACATTGTGATCTTAGGACATGAGTAAATCCCAGAGCCACTAACGGAAGGGTGCATGCACTAAATATGCAGTTGCTGTTTTCAGTGGCTGCTACACAATTCGTGTAACACCTGATCTGGTCCTGCGAAGAAGGCCAGTCCCCAAGTTATTTATGCTTATGTTTCAGGCTATTATGATATATACAACATAATATAACATGACAGTCACTTATAACAGCTAAAGGCAGACACATAAGTCATATGCAGGTGAGTCGGGCCAATCCAGAGAGAGGATGTGGGTGTGCACACAAGCCTCACCCCTAACATCCCCGCACACCCAGCTGCTTTCTTGCATTCAGCCCAAAGAGCTGAAAGGGGATTGTAAACACTTGCAGTTGGACGCGCAAAGATCTCTAAAGTAGCCAGGTGTGTGGGTATGTTGGGGCGCTGGTTGTGTGTGCACACACACACACACTCCCCAGATTAGCCTGACTTCTGTTGCAATGAATGCCTGCATAGGGGTTTAGATAGCTAAAGCTGTGAAGACTACATAATAAAGAAGAGATGCTTCCAGGTAAGGCTTTAATCATGCAACTGCCCTACTTCAAACATGGAATTTTACAGGGTGGGTGTGTATGTCTAGACCAGGGGTGGGCAACTTGTAGCTTTCTGATGTTTTGGCCTACCACTCCCTCACCATTGGCTCTGCTGGCTAGGGCTGATGGGGGTTGTAGGCCAAAACATTTGGAGGGACACAAGTTCCCCACTCCTGGTCCAGACAATGTCTTCTTCCATTTGTTAGCCTCCTGTGTTTTCTCACCACTTCTTCCATCTTTTTTCTTTTCACAAAAAAAATCAGTTTAGGGAGAGAACACAGAGCAGCTGCATGATGCCTTTTGATTGCTAGCACCTAGGAGCTGTCCGTCTGGAAGCATCTCAGGAATCCATCATAAGAAACAGGAGACTAAAAAACCCCCCCATACATCTGAAGTTCTTTAATAGGCTGGTCGGGACGGCGATACGTCAGTGACAGAGTGCATGATTCAAGTGTATAAAATGTCCCAGTTTCAACCTCTGGCATCATAGCTGTCAGAACTGGGAAAGACCTTGTCAAGATGTGGCAAGGTCAGCATGGACATTACTCATGTAGATGGACCAATAGTCTGAATCAGTAGAAGACTTCTCCTTGTGTACCTATAATGCTGTGGTCTTCCTATAAGACTTTTTGTATCCCGGCCTTCCCCAATCTGGTGCCCTCCAGATGTTTTGGACTACAGCTCCCCGCATTCCTGACAACTGGCCATGCTGGCTGGGCCTGATGGGAGTTGGAAGTCCAAAACATCTGGAGGGCACCAGGTGGGGAAGGCTGTTGTATACCTACAATGCTGTGGTCCTCCTAAGAACCACAATTTATATTCCATCTTTGGACACGTAGGACTTTTCCTCTGTTTTATGAAATGGTGGCCCTCATAAAAGAACAAAGGGGAGGGTGACCTTGTAGGACACAGACCATATCCATTTTCAGCAAGAAAGGAAAAGGGATGAAATTTGCTTCCTCTAACCATTCTATATTAGATCCAGTCCTCTATGTTTAGAGAGTCTCCTGCGGGGCTGTCAGCACAATCCATTATTAATACCTCTCATTAATAATGAGTCACTGCAAGACAAAAGCAGCGGAACAGCAGGTAAACATATAAAGTACCGTATGTTCCATACGTATGAAATAGAGGAGGGTTCTCCTAAAAAGAGAGCAGGCATTACAACACACAGCATTATTGCAGCACAGAGACATTGCAAATAGTGGCCACCCGATTGCTACACACAGGGTTTGCCTTTGGACAGATAAAACTTGGCAAACAGTCTCGGGCAAGTCACTTTTGACAAAAACAGAGTTCGGATACAAGGACAGAGTGTGAATTCAATTCAGGGTCAAACCAGACTTGATGCTAAACACATCACTTAAAGTGCCCTGATGGTTATTATTAATAGCTACTGTGGGGGGAGGGATTGTCATCAATCAAAAGGGGGGGTTAACCCTTTCCTCCACCATTGCAGTACCCATGGCAGCAATGAGCCCAAGAAAGCAAACTCCCATAGGTGCCTATAAAAGCTTGCCTTCTGGAGTGAACAGCCACCGCAAGGGGGTGGTTTTGTTTGATATGTGTTTTGCTTTCAGGCCAGTTGCCAGAAAAACAAGGGCCAAGGCAAGATCCTTTCCTTCTTAGCAGTTTGTTTATATATATTTCTACGTTTTGCTATCAAATTTCTGTGAATATGACTATTACTGTAGGTTTGGGCTTGGCAAAGGAATGTTACTAGCCTGGGATATTCAGCTGATGTCTCTCTTTGGGAGGTAATTGTAAGAAGATTGCTTCATGACACAGAGAGGTAAAGCACATACCTTACCCCCTCACAACTAAGGATGGGGTAATGTAGGCTGGAGTGTGAAAACAAGCAATAGTAACTGCCATTTTGAGTCGGGGAGTAAGACAGACTGACCGGGTTTCCATGATCACTGCAGCCCATGGTGGCTTATTTAAGCTGCGGTAGGTTCTGGTGCATGCTGACATGTGCCGGGCAGCTTCTGAAAGCTCAAGCCGCGACTGTAGCTTGTCCTGTTGTCTGAACCCAGTGGGAATGGGTTGCTGCTGGCATGGTTAACAAACCACCCATAACCCATGGGCCGTTTGACGCTTGTGGGTGGTTTGTTAACCACGCCAACAATCCCCCCTCACCAGGTTCGGACAACACAACAAGTTGCGGTCACAGCATGAATAGCCAAAATGGCCATGGTGGGCTGCTTGATTATGCAAACCGGCGGATTGGGAGACACACAAAAAAGGGAGCGCGCTGAACTAAGTTGGGGGGGGGGGCTCTCCGCAAGTGAACAGCATCTAGGGCTGCAGGGGAATTTGCTCATGGAATTTGCTGGAAGTTTAAGTTGTCTGCCTCCAACTATACTCAAACTGTTGTATATGTATAAATAAACTAAAATATTACAAAGTATCCAGGGATTCCTCCTCCTAAAGGAAATCAAACCCAGGTAAACACTACGCCCCCTTGAACTTCTCTCACAAGGGGGGCTTGGGTTGCATCCATAGTTGCACACCTTAGGTGAATAGACAGTTTTTATACTACGTTCCACCCCATGTCCTGATTTTTTAATATATATTTTTGTAGTTGGCTACCCTAGCAGAAGGAATGAACGAACCAACTTTCCTTCCAAAATGCCCCTGTGGCCCCGCATTCATCTTACCTTGGCAAAGTTCAACTCAAGAATCCACACTTGCTGAGGTAAGATGTGGTTCCACTCTGAACTACTGGACATCACCACAACAAGAACATAGAATGGTTACTGAATCACCCCCTGGTACACTTTGGAGACAGTTCCTTAACAAGATTAAACAAATGCCTCCTATAATACCGTAGCCATTTAAAATCCACGCTAGCGACAGGCAGGTATAGTCTGAGCAGAGTTTTGAAGCTATGAGGCAGAGCCCATTTTGGAGATGCAATAAAACGGAATCACAACCAAGGTTCCTGCTGCCTGTCTTCCTTCATGTAGCAGCTTTGCACTTCCTCCTGGCTCTTGTAATCCTGATAGCACTTCCTGTGCTGGTGCTGTGGTGTTACTACCTCACACACAGGAAGAAGGGCCAAACTCTCTTCTTCTTAAGCCTGGGGCCCTTCTCCCTAGGCTACATGTACTATGTGTTCCTCCAGGAAGTGGTCCCCCGGGGCCATGTGGGGCTCAGCCAGGTGGGTCTTCTCACCTGCGGCTTACTCATGCTTGTGGCCCTGTTTCGAGCCAAGAGAGACCCTGGCTACCTTCTTTGCCAAGTGAGCAGTGATAAAGCCTTGTGCTGAGGCAGCAAAAGCAACAATGACAACATATTACACAAGAATGGCCTCGGGAGTTCCAATGGGCTTTACAGAGCAGCTGTACCCGGCATTGCTGTGAACAGTAACCCTGAGGGCTATTCCAGAATATTGGAATAAGGGCATGGTGGAGTCACAGAGGACTGGTGCACCAAGTGTCACTTGGTTAGGCCACCCCGAGCTGGGCACTGCCGAATATGTGGCAGGTGTGTGAAGAGACTGGATCATCACTGTGTCTGGTATGTTCCTTACAATTTCAAATTGGCTTTCACATTTCTCTCTGGCATTGGTGTTTGCTATGGCTGCTCTTGAAATGCCTTTCCACTTTGCTTGGGATCTGATCAGTGTGGCGTAGTGGTGAGAGTGTTGGACTGGGACTCCGGAGATCCAGGTTCTAGTCCCCGCTCAGCCATGAAACTCACTGGGTGACTTTGGGCCAGTCACTGACTCTCAGCCTAACCTACCTCACAGGGTTGTTGTGAGGATAAAATGGAGAGGAGGAGGAGGAGGATTATGTAAGCCGCCTTGGGTTCCTTGCAGGAAAAAAGGCGGGGTATAAATATAATAAAGAAAGAAAGAAAAAAAAGTAGCACTTGGGCGTCTTCCAATGGGCTGGCTGCTTGCTTACAACGTCAATATTGGATACAATCCATGCTATCATCGCAGTGTGGCAGACATAGCATACAGTGTCCCCGTAATATTAAAGACAGCAATATCCTGCCATAATGATTGATTTTTCTGGCTAAATGATGGATTATCCTGGTAACTGTAAACAGAGATAGGCTATGTAACCGAGTAATAGAATCAGCAGTTCAGAGATACGCGGGACTCTCCAAATGACCTAGACTGACAGCCAGAAATAGGAATGTACGTGGGTTGTAAGCAAGTTCCGTCGCTTCCTCATGACATGCACTATTCACATCAAACACAGAGCGGTAACAGATATGCCAAACCTTTTAGCTACCAACATGTGGACAAAACAGGTACAGATATGGAGAAAGCTTAAGGTGAAGTCCGCTATTCATCCCTCTCCAGGACCCATGCCTTCTCCTTCCTTCCCTGCCCAGGACTCAGCTGTATTAACAATCTTCTTTTCCCTTGAGAACTAACATGGTATCCCCACTCCTCCCTACCACTGATTCTGAATGCCACAGCCTTTAACTAACCCCAGCTGCTGGTGCTCCTACTTCCACTGCCTCCTGCTGCTGATACATCAGTTTTGGTTCAGCGTGAAGATGAACAGCGGCCGTAGAGACTAGAGAGCAAGGAGGCAGTCAAGGCCAGCAGAAGCAGGAAGGGTTCTCAAGAACTGGCTAGCTGATGTTGACTGCAGGCTCAGTGCTCTGGGACAAAGTCCTAACAGTCCAATACGGAAGCCAGCCCAGAAGGTCACCTCACTGCAGCCATGATCTCATAATTATAATATGGAGATTATAATTTCCCAATAACGTAGGCCAGTATTGTTAAGTCTAGTGAGACATGAATGGCTAAGATCTGGTTGTTAATCATAATTTCATATACCACTCTTAGCTCATAACACTTGCACCTGGCCTGGTCTACCCATGCAGCAAAATGAGGAAGTAGAATAGATTGTACCACTTCAGGCTGCAGGTGGGGGTTGTCATTTTGAATGCTCCCCCATGCAAAAAAATATATATATTAATGTTCCTGCAAGAAGAAAACTAGCATAGCACAAGCAGGCTGGTCTCGAACTTTTCCCCCAGCTGCGCTAGTTTTCTACTTACAGAAAGGGATTATTTATTTATTTTGTATATGGAGCAGCATTCAAAAATAGCAAAACCCCATTTGCGGTCTGAAGCGCTACAATCTACTTCACCATGCAGGAATCTGTCACCTGATTCTACCACATGTGTAGAGTAGGGGCTTCATTTGTCTTCAGGTCAGCATCTGTAAAGAAGGCTAAACAAGACTGGCTGGGTTCAGAAAACACGATAACCCACATTCAAGGGTTGAGTATGGGTTGTTGTTGAAACATGGGTTATCGTGTTGTCTGAACCCAGTTGTGCTAACAAGCCATGGCTTGTTAACCACGAACAACCCATGGTTTGTTGTTGGGTTATGAACTGTGGGTTGTTCACCATGGTTTGTTATCCTGGCAAGGTTCAGACAACACAATAACCCACATTTCAACAACCACACGGTTCAACAACCCATACTCAACCCATACTCAACCCATGAGTGTGGGTTATCGTGTTGTCTAAACCCAGTCAATGACTTTGCCCACAGTCAGCCACTTGAGTCCATGGCAGAGCAGATAATGGCACCCAGATCAAATCCAAATCTTTATTCGCTGTATCGAGTCGAGCACCACAATCCCAAGCACATTAAACTCTTGAACTGAAGTGGGACTTTTGAATAAACAGAGGGAGGAACAAGCTGCAGGGTGGCTTTGACTGTTTTAAAGAAGCCACAGAAAAGGATGTTTAAGTGAATTGTGCTTCCTCTTTCCGTGTTCAATGTAATGAGCATGCAATGCTCAAAAAGAAAGTTGGTGTGGGGGGTTGAGATGCACATGCACCAGATACAGAAACTGCTCGCCTGCCCATCCCACCCATCCTTCAGTGCAAGTTACTTTTCAAACGTTACACTGGAAGCATGGTAAGAAGCAGCACAACATATTCTGCCTCTTCTCCAGAGCACCCAAGCCACTCTAGAAGATTTTTCACAGAAGGGGTAGCCATGTTAGTCTGTTGCAGAAAAACAACAAGGAGGAGTCTTGTGCCACCTTAAAGGCATGAGATTTTGTGGGATGCATGCATCTGATGACGTGGACTCCAGTTAACAAAAGCTTATGCCATAAAAAAAAACACTGTGGCATCACAAGGCTCTTTGTTGTGTATAGGGTTTGTCAATGCTAGCTCCAGGTTTTAGGGAGACCCTGGAAAATATGTCCTCAATACTCCTTCCCGCAGAGTAGGTCCCTCTTTCTTTGCTTTTGCCCCTTCTGCCCCTTTGCTCTCCCTCTCCCCTTTGGGCTGAATTTACAGCCCAGCCCAGAGGGAGAGCACAAGGCGAGTGGAGGATGCCACTCTTCCTGCCATTGCTTGTGCGCTTGGAGACGGCAGGTTAACAGACAACAACAGCAAGGAAGATGAGTGGCAGGAGGCTCTGAGGGCAGTGTTCTCCAACCTTGGGTCCCCAGATGTTTTTGGCCTACAACTCCCAGCATGCCCCAGCATGCAGGCTGGGGCATGCTGGGAGTTGTAGGCCAAAAACATCTGGGGACCCAAGGTTGGAGAACACTGCTCTGGGGGTTGACACTGGGCCCCTCTGATGGGATATAGGCCTCGGCAGATGCCCAATGATGCCGATCCCTAATGCCAGCCCTGGGATTCATTTCAAATAAAGTGTTAATCATAGGTTTACTTTTCGGATCCAACTCTACAAGTTCTGCTATGCTTATGGTATATACCAAATGGCAGCCATGAATGGATTTTCTTCTTATCTTGACAACCTCCCCTCTAAGCTTCTATCTCTCCAAGACACAAATAATGCATTTGGTCATGGTAGCCTGAGCCTGGGCAAGTTCTGTCATCATACTGATAACAAAAGCCTATGGGGTGCTGGGAAGGAGGCGTCTGCTCTCCGTTTCTATTTCTCCCTCCTTATAGCTTACTTTGGAATTACCAGAAGCACTCCCATATTCGATTTTCTATTAACCTGCTATCAGCAACCAACACTCCACAAATACGCAAGGATTTATAAACTTTTAAGAAATAATTGGTTGGTTCCATCACTATGATTCCAGAATTCTCTCTACTGGATTTTAATATACACACACTTCTGTAATATATATCACCCATGTAGCTTTTCTCCTTTAAATATAAATATATTATATATATTAAAAGAGGTAAGTAGAAAATAAAGTTAGATCCCTAGCTATTGACAGTACCGGAGAGCTCTCCTAATATGGTTTTTCTGCTTGTACCTTCTGCTCCTAATGTGCCAAAGTGAAAGGAAGCATTATAGGTAGCAGGGCTACCTATTCCCAGATTAACCTGCCGATATGCTAAGGTCGTCCTTGGAAGCCTTTGTCCAGGTTTCCCCATCTTCAGGGGTTAGGCAGTTGGTAACCAAGAGCAGTGGTGCAGTTAGGTAATTTTAGGATACAATCCTATGCGTGTTTAGACAAAAAAAAGGCCTACAACTCCCAGCATAGCTGGCTGGGGGCATGCTGGGAATTGTAGGCCTTTTTTCTGTCTAAACACGCATAGGATTGAGCCTTTAGATTCTGGATTTAATGGTCTTGCAGTGGGGGGGGGGTGCTCACTTAACGTGCATTACTTCATTAAAAAAATATATTGTGAAAAGTCAGCCCGGATTCACACAAAGTTGTAAAAAGGGCATTTATCTTTGATTGATGTAACTGGATGGAATTGAATTTATTATGCTTGCATTTAAAACAAAAACTGTACACTCGGGGCCACTTCTCAGGTTATATATTTAACCCTTATCGCCATCTCTGTGTTTGACTCATGTGAGCATATACTGTAAATAGCGTCTTGCAGGATGGCTCCCTCAAAATGAAAAACTACATGTGAAATGGTCCCAACAAGCCTCTTGGGAGCCTGGAGCTTGGTGAAAGCCACACTGTAGGAACACAGAATCCATTCTGTTTTCTTTCCTATATCTAACACATTCTGAATGCCTGGGTCTGGTGGAGAATTTATAAGCGGTTTGAAAGTGAGTTGAAATGAACTTGGTCTCAAAAATTCATTCAAAATTCTCCATAAATGTCAATGTTGAATCTTCTCCAGGAGTTTTCTGAAAGTTGGAATATTTGCTGCAATGCGATACTCACTGATTATTTGGTATCTGTGTTTGACGTCAATTATTGGGTTACCATATTCAATGACTGATGTAAGATTCCAGTATTTGATAGTTGATGAGCAGCTATATTTAGTATTTATAAACAAATTTAGAGTGCAGTCCTAACCCCATATGTTGCCTGGTGGGGAGGGTTAAGATATAGCAGAGGTTCACTTCCACCAGTGGAGAGGAGCTCTACCGATAGGAAGGGCTTGGCTGCTGCAGAGGCTCCTGCTCTGCCTGCTGAGAGCTTGATGGGAGGAAAGCTACTGCTGGCGGTGTTCCTGTTAGCAGTGGCTGCTGTGCTGTTAGGCCTCAAAACGGGGCTTTCTCGGGGCAGGGACTAGCTGGTTTTGGATCCACTGCATTCAGAGAGCCAATGTTGTGTAGTGGTCAGAGTGCTGGGCTGGAACATCCAGGTTCTAGTCCCCACTTGGCCATGCAGCTCACTGGGTGACTTTGGGCCAGTCACTGACTCTCAGACTAACCTACCTCACAGGGTCGTTGTGCGGATAAAAGGGAGAGGAGGAGGATTATGTAAGCTGCCTTGGGTTCCTTGCAGGAAAAAAGGCGGGGTATAAATATAATAAATAAAGCCGCTCTGTTCCCCCAAGTCAGGCCCAATCTGGGCCTATCAGTTATATCAGCGTACTTAATCTTGCCCCCACCCCAGCTTTCAATGGGGCAAAATTAAAATACAAAGATCCACACCAGGTTGAAAAGCTTGGCAAAACCACCACTGCAACTTACACCCTGGCTGGCAGAAGCTGGCAAGGCTTGGGATAGGAACATCGGAGGCTCTACCACTTAGCTATCACACCTCCTCACTACGGCAGGAGACCTGCCACTTTGCTTCTCCCAAGCTCCAGTTAGGATTGCTCTGTTAGTTGCTTCTCTTATCATAAATACTCGGGAACCAAGTATTAAAAAGCAGGCATCCAGAAGCAACAAACATGTTCCTAGAACTCTCACTTGACAGTTTATGAGATTGCAGAGTGTTGACGCCTGCCAAAAGGAAAGCAAGAAATGTCAACCAATTAATGTTGAGGTGAAAGTTCAGAGTCAGAACTCAGAACTCAGTCTGTATTTTTCTATCACGGTATTCTACGAAGCTATTTTCCCAGATCTGTTCCTCATTTTAAAAAAACTCCTACAACTCCCAGCATCCCCCAGCCAGCAGTTGTAGGGCTTTTTTCTGTCTAAACATGCATAGGATTGCACTTTGAGAGATAGCCTGGCCACCGTAGTCCATATATTGGTAACCTCACGTTTAGATTACTGTAATGCACTTTATGTGGGGCTACCCTCGTACTTGGTCCGGAAGCTGCGGCTGGTGCAGAATGCGGCAGCCAGGACGCTGAGTGGAGTGCCTGGCCGTTCCCCCAAATTACACCGGAGTTGAAGCAACTGCACTGGCTGCCTATTAGCTACCGAGCCATGTACAAAGTCTTGCTGTTGGCATATAGCGCCCAGAACAGATTGGGACCAGGTTACCTGGCAGACTGCCTTCCCCAATACAGACCTGTGCGATCATTAAGATAACCGGAGGAGGCCTTGCTGGTGCTACCACAACCTGCAGACTGCCATCTCCCAGAAATCAGGAAGCGGGCCTTCTCCGTGGTGGCATTCCTTATGGAATGACCTCCCCGCCAGTGCTCCAGAGGCAACAACTGTAGCATGCTTTAGATGTCAATTAGATGTCAATTTCTTTACCCAGGCCTTCCGAGTGTGAGTGTGCTACCCAGTTTGTTTGCTTGTATGGTGTTGTATTGGTTTTAATTAGTAGCCATAGATAGCCTTATACCCCATGAATTAGTCCAATCCCCTTTCAAAGCCACCCAAACTGGTGGCCATCACTCACAAGCCTGGTTTCAAACAGCTAGTGCTTGCATCATCCACAAGGGGAGTTACACTAGTAGCAGCTCTTTGGATTCTGGTTGTAGGCACTTTTTATTACAGTACTTTTATGCTGCTTCTGTCTTAGACCCAAGCCTGCCCTGATTAGCATATCTATACACTTGTACGATCATATAATTTGTATCAGTTTTAATGCTGCAATCATATAGATTAGCATTCTTAATGATAAAGATAATGTTGCTTGTTTAATAATGCAGTCTAAGCCAACTGAGCTTTATTGGTGAGAGCAGCATATCTACAGATCTACTCAGGGGACACTCCCACTGGTGGAAAGTGGGGGAGAGGCTATGTGGAGAAAGCCAACCTAAGCCCCCTGCCTGACACACACACACTCACCAAGGAGGGGGGAAGGAGACCCAGGGGGGGGAGACAGCCAGTTTCCACAGATGACAAAGGGGACAAACAACATCTGCATAGAATCACCCCAGGGGGGAAGGCAGGAAGCATCCCCAGGTTTGTCAATGCTCTCGCATATCAGCCCCATCTACATAAGACTTGAATACCTCTCCAGAGCAGACACTTCGGCACCCCTAAGAAATGGCCACTCAACACCATAGGATGGGACCATTAAGCAAGGGGCTTCAAAGGGACCCCATCCCACGGGGGGGAGGGCGTCACCCCACCTGACCCAAAAGGCCGCCCCTCAGGGAGGGTGTCAACTCACCTGATCACGGAGGGAGGGGCTACCTGAAACACCAAGGTATAAAACACCCTGCACAAGGGAACTAGGTTGTTGGACCTGATCAACAATCTTGCCCCATGCCTGGGGTAAGAGAACGAAGGATCGGCAGCCCCGGATAGCCACACCCGGCACGCTCCAGCTAGCTGAAATCACTGGTCACTTGGGTTGACCGGACCCCCGGGAAACCAGGCTGAAATCACTCACAAGCCGCTTGGGTAGACCGGACCTCCGCCGGGAACCCAGCTAGCCGCTTGGGTAGACCGGGCCTCCGCCGGGAACCCAACTAGCCGCTTGGGTAGACCGGGCCTCCGCCGGGAACCCAGCTAGCAGCGTGCGGTTGACCGGGCCTCTGCCGGGACCCGAGCTGAACTAACTAGCTGAGAGCCCTGAAATCACGGTGTCCTCAAGACTTCTTGCTTGCTACTTTGTACCGTACTGATAAGCTGTATTGCTGGCGTGTGTCTGGGTTTGTGAAGGTAATGTTGTAAATAAACTTGTTTTCTAAAAGATACTTCTGTGGCTATAAGTTATCCCTTTGTTCTGGGCTAAGGGTGATAGTCGCTGGGGATCTCGGAGAAGGCCGCCCCAGGACTCACTACCCCCTTGGCATTGAACCCACGCAGAAGACCAGGTTGTCGGTCTTCCACTGGCTACTTTTGCACTCTCTGAAAATCTGCTCTGGAAAGTTGCCGCCCCCCTCCGAAACAGTGGTGAAGGGGCTGTAAGGGAAGGGGAGAAATAGGCAAAAATAGCCTCTCCACGCCCTTCCACCAGAAAGATTCTCTGCTGCATCAAAAGCCTTCCATGGACAGGAGCCCTTCCATTCACAGAAGCCTAAGTCAGGATCCAACTCTGTGCATTTATAGCGGGGCTGCAGAACCTCAGGCCTGGGGGCCAAATCCAGCCCTCCTGGTGTCCCAATCCAGCTCTCTGAGGTTGCCCCAGGTGGCCCCACCCCCTTTACCTCTAACCACCAATCATTTGGTAGTTTCCCAGATTCTGTGCAGTTTTTTCACCACTCTAAAGTTATGATAGGTAGCAGCTCACATTCCTGCAGAGGAACTGGATGCTAACCTCTAGTTGAGAGGTCAAAAGGGGAGGAGCCTGTGCGAGCTCTGCAGGCCTGGAGACGTGCACAATAAAGCTTTAATCACTACTACCAGGCCTCTGTCTTCCTTGGGCGTAGAATCCACAACCAAAACATGGTGTCAGAAGTAAATCTCTTCTTCTGAAGGCAAAGAGGGCTCAAGCAGCATGTTTACAAAACCAACACAGACGCTGGTGGCAGAAGACGATTTTGTGGCAATGGCAGCAAGCATGATTCCAGTTCCAAAGCCCATGGACACAACAGGTGATCTTTTTACTAATTGGATGTTTTTCAAAGCACAGTGGGAGAGTTATGGTGTTGCTACGGGACTGGATGGCAAAGATAAAAAGATTATGGTTGCAACACTGCTATCAGTAATCGGGAAAGAATGTCATTTGCTCCACCGACACCTTGATATTACACCAGCAGACAGGCAAGCACACGTACCCGCAGCCATATCAAACCACCTAAATGATACACTGATTTTGTAACAAATGACTGATAAGCAACTTAGTTATCAATCGTTCAGAACCAGCACCACTTTCAAGTTAATCGTTACACGTGTTTTGTTTGACAAGTTATCCTCACAATATTTACGTGTTCTTTCAAAAAGTATGATATTGGGGATGTTATGTATGATAGGTAGCAGCTCATTCCTGCAGAGGAACTGGATGCTAACCACCTCTAGTTGAGAGGTCAAAAGGGAGGAGCTTGTGCGAGCTCTGCAGGCCTGGAGACGTGCACAATAAAGCTTTAGCCACTACTACCAGGCCTGTGTCTTCCTTGGCTGTAAAGCTGGTATTTTGACTCCACCCCTTTTACCTTTGGCCCTACCCACCACTGGAATGCAGCCCCCGAGCTGAAAGAGGTTCTGCACCCCTGATTTATAGAGTACTTCCTCTAAGTCCTCAAAGCACTTCGCCTAATCTCAATATTACGCTAAACCAATCAATTGGAGGAGATGAACCCACAAATACTACTGCCATCACTGTCACCATCACCACAAGAGCAGGGTATCTCTGTTGGCAGGAAATCAAACAGCTGGCAAGTAAACCGCAGAGTGAAGTGCCCAGAGAGCTTTGGCTACTGGGCAATATTGAAATGAAATAAATAATAAATGAGATGATGATGATGATGATGATGATGATGATGATGATGATCAAGCAGAATAGAGTTTTGTTCTTCCTCAGCTTGCATTAAAAACAAGCAGCAGCTGGGGCAGAGACAAGCAGCGTACCCCCTAATCCAGTAATGTCAGAAGCAACCTACGCAACTTTCACTGCCCCTATGACAGCTGCAACGGGACAGCTTGGAAAGGATATCTTTCTGAGCTTAAATGCTTCCAAGAGCAAGAAAACAATCAACTTGATGGTGGAATGTGATCCCCAGCCAACCTGGGATAATGACAGAAGTGTTTACAACTGTTTAAGAGATTTGACTTGAAAAGGAAGAAGAATTTGCATATGTCCCAGAGAATTGTACTCATTTGTAAAGGTTCTAAATCTGGATCTCTGAAAATAGGGTCAGCAAAAAATAGTTTGGATACGCTGAAGTCAAGTAGAGTGTATAACCCATATTAGTGTTAACTAATGTGGAATTTGGGATTTTTTTTTCTGGCCAACACTTCTACCTTTGTTTTCAGAGTATATATCACTCTCATCAACCTCTTCAGGCAATTCTTTCCCCTGGGAATGCCTACAGTGGGCAAGTGGAAGTTTTTTTGCAAGAGCCCTGGCCCCCGAACCAGCAAGATTCCTTGAAAAGTCCAGGGCGGATGGCAACAAAGTAGCACGCTTCCCGGTGAAAGGCTTGTGCCGACATTCAGGAAAAGGAGATAATGGAGGTTTCAGGTGAGGGGAGAAAAAGCAACAGGGCCTGAAGCAAGAATGGTGGCAGGTGCAGTTGTGAAACTCTGCCCAGGGCAGCTCTGTGGGTATTTCTGATCATGCAAAAAACAAACACTCTCTGTCTGCAAGGACTTCTCATCTGGATTAACTGCACAACAACATTTGCAAGCCATTCCTTCAGACTGCAGCAGCTGAGAGGAGCAATAATAGAACCCGTGCTGCTTTCAGTACCTCTTTAGGAACAAGGGCTGGAGCTAAATTAAAGAGCAAAGCACATATTGCAACCCAAATGCCATTCAATCGTTATATTGTTCTGAAACTGCAGGCTGCCTTGCTGAATCACACAATGCTTAAGGATTCCCTGCACATTTCCCCCCCAGGAATCCTTTTAGTGTTTCCAGCGCAAGAGCAATGAACGAACATTCTGTACCCTCACAATATTTTTAACCCCACTCATGCCTGATCATGTGATGCAATCTTGTACAATTCAGCAATAGCAGGCTTTCATCCTAAAATGACCATTTCAAGTTATAAATATTTAATCCTCTCATACATTTTTTGCTCCACGTGAAGGGAATACCTTGAGTATAGGTTTCCTGATGCATGAAAATATGCATGGGCGAGCATGGCTGTTTAGGCAGCCTTATGACAACAAATGCAGTGCAACGGGGACCAGAACTGGATGCAGGGCAACATCCAGCATGAAAGAAAAACACCACCACCATGTGCAGCAACATCTGGCTCCTATATTAAGCTGAACGTCTGAGAGCAACGAACACTTGAATTGTGAGGGGAAATTGAGCCATGGGTTACAAAGCAGGTTTAATTTCTTTGCTTTACTGCTACAGCTAACCCCCCTATACGAACACCACAAAATAATATTTGCCACCACCTGTGGAAAGCTATGAGCCCCAGAGTAGAAAGGGCACTTAATCCACAGTAGCAATCTAGACAGGGCCTCCATGCAACTTCCTTCCCACTAACCTTCTTTATTAACATTACTTTATTGGTAGTAGACAGATGAACAGTCCCAAGCAAGTGTGGGATAGACTGAATTTTTAAACCGGAATCACTCAGAACTCAAAGCTTACGTAATCAAAACCTATTTATTCAGTCAGTGGCTGGCTGGATGGGAAGGAACATGCTGAAACTGAACCCCGACAAGACCGAGGTACTTCTGGTGGGGGACAAGGGAAGGTTAGGGGATGTTGACCTGGTGCTGAATGGGGTACATCTACCCCTGAAGGACCAGGTCCGCAGCTTGGGGGTCATTCTAGACTCCCAGCTGTCCATGGAGGCTCAGGTGGCAGCTGTGAGCCGGGCGGCGCTGTATCAACTCCATCTGATACGGCAGCTGCGCCCCTACCTTCCTAATCACCTGCTCCCATCAGTGGTTCATGCCTTGGTCTCCTCTCGCCTAGACTACTGTAATGCGCTCTACGTGGGGTTACCCTTGAAGACGGTCCGGAAGCTTCAGCTGGTACAGAACGCGGCGGCTCGCCTGATTAAGGGCAGCCGCCGGCGTGATCACATCACGCCAGTGCTTAATGAGTTGCACTGGCTACCAGTTGCTTGCCGAGCCGAATTCAAGGTGTTGGTTTTGACCTTTAAAACCCTACACGGCTCCGGCCCAGCTTATCTCAAGGAGCGCCTCCAGCAACATCAAGTAGGCCGCTCAACAAGGTCTGCCACGGACGGCCTTCTCCTTATCCCATCAGCCAGAGCAGCCAGGCTGGTGGGGACTAGGAAGAGGGCCTTCTCTGTGGCGGCCCCCACATTATGGAACTCCCTCCCTAGTGACCTTCGCCATGCCCCCTCTGTGATGAGCTTCCGCCGTGCATTAAAAACATGGCTGTTCAGGCGGGAATATGGGGTGGGTTAGGTTTTTAATGAGAATTTTTTATATTGTTTTAATTATTATGTTTTATTGTGTTTTATTGTATTTTAATTGTACATCGCCCAGGGTGGCCGGGTGACCGGCCAGATGGGCGATTGATAAATATAATAAATAAATAAATAAATAAATAATATTCAGAAATTGTTGCAGGACGTGCACATTGGTTTGTAAAAGAAAATATCGTAACTTTGCATTTCTAGCTACTCCTACTACCGTGTTTCCCCAAAAATAAGACCTACCCCGAAAATAAGACCTAGTGTCTTATGACGATGTTCCAGAACAAGATGACATGACTGTATTTGAATAAATGTACGGTATATTTTTGTACATGAATAAATGTAGACTGTTGTACATGAATAACTGTGGATTGTTGTACATTAAAAAAATAAGACCTACCCCGAAAATAAGACCCAGTGTGTTTTTTTGAGCCAAAAAAATAAAATAAGACAGTGTCTTATTTTCGGGGAAACACGGTAGGATCATGCTAAACAAGCATCACCTTGCATAAGGTATTTTCAAACTTTGTTTTGTTAATATGCATCCTTGAGTTAGATAGCAGAAAGCTCCCTTTGTCTAGGAATGTGCTCAGGGCTGGTGTCAAGGATAGGCATGGTTGGACACCAGCCAAGGGCCCACAGCCCAGAAGGGACCCACCAACAAGGGCAATGTGGAGTTGCTCCTCCTCTTCCATCATTGCAACCTGTCTGTTCACCTGCCTCTCACTCTAGCCAGACAACAGCAGTGGTGAGAAAGAGCAGCAGTAGATGCCACTGCCTACTTGCTCACTGGCTCTCTGCCTGTCAAGCAAGCAAGTGGTAGAAATATGAGCAAGAGGAGGAGAAACAACAGCAGATGGTGATCATGGTGGTGAGAAGGTAGACTCATTGAGGGAGAGGGTCCATTGAAGGTGTCTTGTCCAAGGGCCCTCAAAAACCTGGAACCAGCACTGAATGTGCTTTCCTTATTCTTGAATTCTATGCACCAGGAATAACTTGGGTCACATAATTGCGCTGGAGTAGATGGAACCAACTAGAAGGATGGCACACCCTTTGTTTGGAATCTGTTCAAAGCCCTAAACAGCTTGGGGCCAGGGTATCTGAAGGATTGTCTCCCTCCCATATGTACCTGCCCAGACACTAAGATCTTCATCAGCGGTCTTTCTCTGAGAGCCCCTGCCAAAGGAAGTGAGGCAGGTGGCTACCAGGAGGAGGGCCTTTTCTGCTGTGGCACCCCAGTTGTGGAATGAGCTCCCCAAAGAGGCTCGGCTGGTACCCACACTGTACTCTTTCCAGCGCCAGGTGAAGACCTTTTTATTCTCCCAGGCATTTTAATCATCTTAATCATTTTTATCTGGTAGTTTTTAACTCTGTTACTGTAATTTGAACTGCTGCTAGCTTTGCTGTTTTAATCTGTGGTTTTAAATTTTATAGTATTTTAGTATTATATTGTATTTTATGGTTTTAACTGTTGTAAACCGCCCAGAGAGCTTTGGCTATCGGGCAGTATAAAAATATATTAAATAAATAAATCTGGCCTTTTATAGGAAGTTGACCTGGACATCCCACATTGCTGAAATCACAGCTCGGACACAAGAACTAATCAGTGAACACATGCTAATTACAAGGTTTCTACAAATCAGATAGGGTCATTAGGCCTATACTTCAAAATCTTTGGCCATTTTCTACCCAAGCCAAGAGTGGGACACATGGACGTTCCCTGGGGTCAGGTATTAACAGAAGTTAATTTCCACCTGCTGGACTCTTATGAAAGAAGCATGAAACAATTCAACATACAAAGTTGTTTTGATTCAAGATACACAAACAAAAAAGACCCCAACCTTTGTAGCATTCTATTATGATGGCAACAGGGCACATTTTGAGCTCCACCCCACGCTGCAACTGCTGAAAAGCACACACCCCCAGCCAAAATTACTGCCTGCTTGAGGGAAAGTGGAACTGAATTCAATGTTAGGAGCAATTGTGACAGAGCACTTAGTTGAAGCTACATTTCTCCAGGCCCAGAGATCAACAACAACTTATGTCAAATAACGGTATGAACAAAAAAATCTATACAAATAAGTATTATTTTTAGATTCTCGCAACAGAAGAAATGAGCACATATGGCCAGATGGCGGGTTTTTTTTGTGTGTGTTTCAGTAGCTTGCTGTGTTACGTTTGTGGCTAGAAATCTAAACTTTGCCTGCCACTTATTGAACAGGTAACTACAAACAGATGTCAGAAGGCCAAAATGTGTGTGCCGAGTGCACTGCTAATGTTGTCTTTACAAAATAGAAAGGGCCAAAAAAATTAAAAATAAAAATCTGTTGGTTGTGTGTGCTATATTCTGAACAGCTTGTGTGAATGGCAGACTCTTTTTGCATCAGTGCAAACCGTTTAGAACCAGTCCTTGATGTGTGAGTGCCATCATTCATTTTCTGCCTTCCTTCGCCTGGTAACAGAGAGCCCCCTGGTAGGCCCCACATCCCTCTTTCAGGTCAGCAGGTTTTAATATATAGTGCAAAAGAACGAGACACAGAGACATATTGCACCGCTGGATCTGGGTGGTCCCCGCATAGTTCTATGAGCCATAAACCTCAGCACTCTAATCATGACAGATACTGAGGATTTGTCCTACTAGACAATAGTCTGTGGCCTCGGCTCAATGGAAAGTGGCAGCACCAAAGGCAGCTCTTTCACTTAAAATATCTATATTTGGATGCACTAATGCTAAGGTGCAGGGTTTGCGGGAGGAGTCTCGGTCTGCAGTTTCAAATCATCAAACCTCTACAAACCGGCGCAATCATACCAAGCGATGATAAATTAATAAACAGAATGCCTGCATGTGTGAAACAGCCCAGACAGGAGGGATTGCAGGGCCCCAAGTCATAACATCATCAGAAGAGCCATGCTGGATCAGACCAAGGGTCCATCTCGTCCAGCATTCTGTTCACACAGCGGCCAACCAGCTGCCTGTGGAAAACCCACAAGCAGGACATGAGTGCAACAGCACCCTCCCATCCATGTTCCCCAGCAACTAACTGCTGTACACAGGCATACGACCTCTGATACTGGAGGTAGCACATAGCCATCAGGACTAGTAGCCATTGATAGCTTTATTCCCCATGAAGTCATAGTTGCATATGCACAGTGGAAACAGATGTTTAGTCTGCTCTCAAAATGCTTTTCAAGCCTCCTCCCAAGTAATGCAACTTTACAACTGCATGTGATTTTTTTGGACAAAATTGTGAACACACACAAGTCGCAGCATCAACCAACTAACAAGTCAAATCAACCAAATAAAAAGCAGACAGAATGACAGGTTGAGAAGTATCCCTTTACTCTGATAGATGGTAGTAGTCATCCTAAACACACGTCCTGCTTTTTACATTATAATCACTACCTTGTACTTCTGTTGCCATTTTCTTGGTACACAATGTAGTTACAAATTCATCTCAATTATCCCATACATTGGGAGGGAAGTCAGGCTGAGAAACAGTGACTTGCCCAAGACCACCGGACACATTTCATGGCTGAGGAAGGATCTGAACCTGCATCGCTATATTCCAAACTGTCTTCAGCTCACAAGCCTCACATATCCCTGCTGGTCTTCCTAGATCTCTCAGTGGTTTTCAGTACCATCAACCATGTTATCCTTCTGGGCCACCTGGCCAGATTAGGACTCAAGAGACACCGTGTTCTGGCGGCTGTAGCCTTTCCTAGAAGGGCAGACCCAGAAGGTGGTGCTGGAGGACTACTGTCCTACCTCAGGGTCATTGGCTTTTGGGATACCCCCTATGGATGTTCAACAGCATGGGAGACATCAGCCTTCCCCAACCTGGTGCTCCCCAGATATGTTGTACTACAGCTCCCAGCTTCCCACAGCCATCATATCCAGAGGGCACCAGGTTAGGGAAGGCTGATCTACATGAAACTGTGAGAGCTGGACTGACCCGGGTTCAAAAGCTCACCTAGCCAGTGACCCTCAGTCCTAGTCACGCAGACGGAAGGAGGAGGAGGTAACAGCAGTTAATAAAGATTAAAGAGTTTATTTGTAAAACCCAATTACATGGGATTAAGGCAAGCAATGCATCTCTTACTCACTGCATGATTGCAGATTCAAATCCAAGACCCCAGTGGTAAGGCTGAGATGAAGTGAAGTGACTGACTTGAAGTAGAAGTCCAGAACGAGAGAGAAGAGAGTGGTCACTGGGTCAATAAGTGTCTGTCTTTATACCCCTAGGCCCTGTACCTATAAATAGGATATTACTCACCAGTTATATAACCTATTCATCACAACATGTTTACCTCAAACCTGTCCCATGGTTGCTAAGTCATAAGACCTTGACATTATGTCTGGTGACAGAAGATCTTGTGTACTTCACCTCAAGATACATCCTCCATGTCAGGTGACAATCCTGATGTCAGGTGACAATCTCCGTTCTGCCCATGCAAAACCTAACAGAAACCACTGGGGAAAAGTCATCTGGAAGTTTGGGCTAAAGTGTCATTAGTTTGCAGACAACATGCACATGCAGCTCTCTCTCTTTTCCATTTACTAGTCCCAGGGAAACTATAGAAACCCAGATCAGTGTCTGGAGGCTGTTTTGGGAAGGATAAGGGCAAACAAGCCAGATACTGAAACATGTATCAGATACTGATACATGAAATTCACTGGGTGACTTTGGGCCAGTCACTGACTCTCAGCCTAACCTACCTCACAGGGTTGTTGTGAGGGTAAAATGGAGAGGAGGAGGAGGATTATGTAAGCCGCCTTGGGTTCCTTTCAGGAAAAAAGGCGGGGTATAAATATAATAAATAAATACAATGGAATTACTGTGCATGAAGAAATCTGCTGATCTAGATTGAGGGCTGCAACCAATTCGAGATGGGGTTGCATTCCCCCTGAAAGGCCAAGTTCGCAGCTTGCCCGGGGGGGGGGCGCTCCTGGATCAGGTGCTGTCGGCGGAAGCACAGGTAGTGTCGGTGGCTACAAGCACCTCAACAGCCAGACTAGAGAAATCCCAGATACACCTAGGGCAGAGGTGCAGAACCGCAGGCCTGCGGGCTGAATCCGGCCCGCCTGCGGGCTGAATCCGGCCCGCCTGCGGGCTGAATCCGGCCCGCCTGCGGGCTGAATCCGGCCCGCCTGCGGGCTGAATCCGGCCCGCCTGCGGGCTGAATCCGGCCCTTCTGGGGGCCCAATCTGGCCCTCTGGGGTTCCCCAGAGGGCCACGCCCCCAACCCCTGGCCCCACCCCTTCCCCCAATCACCAATTGTTTGGTGGTTTCCAGGCTTTTGTGCAGTTTTTCCACCGTTCTAAAACTTTGAAACGCCTCTCCCGAGGCTGAGTTACTGGCAGTCAGTCAGGCAATTAAGCTAACATGCTGGTATTTTTGGTATTTTGGTCCCACCCCTTTTGCCTTCAGCCCTGCCCACCGCTGGACTACAGCCCAAAAAAGTTTCCCTGAAATGGAATTCGGACCTCGGGCTAAAAGAGGTTCCCCACCCCTGACCTAGGTTTCCCCACTGACCCCTCCCCCAACACACACAAATGGCCCATCTTGCTCCTGTGCCTTTAACAGAAACCTAATCTGCAAAGATCAACAGGCGAAGCTTTTCACAGAATGGAGATCATCATTCTCACCTGCTAATGTCTGCGCAGATCACACTTAAAGGCACAGGAGGAAGGACTGGTAAAGAGAAGTTGGCAACCTCAGATGCATTTGTCAGATGACTAAATGTACAAGCACTCTCTCTCCTCTCTTGCATCCAATCCCTCTTATACACCATCATTATTTCATTTGAATCCAGCTTTGGTTGCCATAACAAAAGTGCCCGCCTGTGTGTTCATCCACCTGAAGGACTAGAGGCCTCTTCCACTGTATGAATACAGGCCTGTGGCTCACGCTGGCTCAGCTTGTCTGATCGTGGAAAGCTAAGCAGGGTCAGGCCTGGTTATTACTTGGATGGAAGACCCCTCCTCTAGTTTCCTGCATTGAGCAGGGGGTTGGACTCGATGGCCTTGTAGGCCCCTTCCACCCACCCTGGTACCCTCCAGGTGTGTTGTACTACAACTTCCACAATCCCCAGCCAGTATGGCCAGTGGTCAGGGATGATGAGAGTTGTAGTCCAACATCTCTGGGGGGCACCCATTTGCGGAAGTCTGACTTCCTGTAACTGATGATTAAAAAAAGGATCCAGTGAGAAACACCGCCGATTGAAACAGCCAGACAATTTGGCACACTCAACTTTGCAGTTTGCATAATGCTCTGGAAATTTAGTTAGCATCAGTAAGCCCTCTTCTATTCTCATGCTAAAGATCAATAACCCAGGGAGATAATTAAATCAAGCACAGAGACATTAAGGAACTTTAATTTCTGCCATTTTATTTTAGTTAGTTTTTTCCCTCCTAGCTGAGAAATACACCAGCCGTAGACCTGTAAATTATTCTGCATCAGTTGAATTAAGATGCTGTGGTTGAAATGCTGTAAATACATAAAAACATCAAGGAACAACAGGGCAGTTTCAGAGAGTTACTAAAGGCAGTGATGATGCTTAGTCCTGTGTTACTAGTGATTTCTAAAGCACTCCCACCATGAGGGGGAAAAGCCTTTTTTGCTAGCTTTAAATCACTCATAACTTCACAACAGAGACATCTAATGAAAAGGGCCCTGGCCTGCTACAAAATATCATGCCACAATAAATGTGTTTGTCTTGAAGGCATCACAAGGCTTTCCATACTGTTCAAAAAAAGGCACTTTAACAAAATGTTCTTGCAAAACCTCGACTTCCTCTTTATACTTCAGCACCAAATTATCTTCTTGAGGAAGTAAGAAGGGGGGGGGGTACTTGTGGAAGGCAGAGGTGGAAAGTCTTAGTTTAGTATATAACTGTGGATGAAAAATGGTGAAAGACTAAATTAATTTGGCTTCTGTTGCAAGACCAGTAGTGAATTAATAATATACTTGTGACATAAGGGTCAGCTTTCATGATACTTATCCCACTTGCAAGGATAGTGCACTTAAATCCAGTTTCTTTACCAAAATCTTCAGTCAACCAACTGGTTAGATTAACCCAGCCTTCCCCAGTCTGGTGCGCTCCAGACTTTGGGACAGCAACACCCATCAGCCCTAGCCAGTATGGCCAATGGTCAAAGATTATGGGAGCTGTAGTCCAAAATATCTGGAGGATAGCAGGTTGGGGAAGGCTGGATTAGCTTTATGATTGTCTAAAAAACAAACAAAAAAGAGGCACCCAATTAGGTTTAATTAACTAACATTGCATGTTTAACACAAGTACTTATAAAAACTGAAGATGGAAGCACCATCTCAAAAGAATCATTCTCCCTCCAATCCCGTCCAGGAGGGAATACCTCTTCTAAAACTATGCCAGCTGTATGGATAGTATCATTATATGGCTTAGGGTGCAATCCTGTGGCCCTTAGACATTGTCTGAGGGGCCACAGGATACTGGAGATTTCCCCCACTGAGGTTGGAGACAGCACTCCGACCTTGGAAGAGGGAGTAGGAGATCCAGCCCCCACTCACAGACAGCACGGAAAGAACCACACCAGAGGACCTCCACGGTTGGACAATCTACCTTGGAGAGGGGGGGGAAGGGGGTGTTCCATTGGGCAGGGAGGGGAGGAGACCAGAGACTCCAGGATACAAGTTATCCTGAGCCTCTTCCAGGCTCCGTCCCTCCCTCTCTGAAGCACCCCTGCTAGACGGGCTAAAAAGCCTGTCTAGTGAAATCTATTCAGCACCAGGTCAACATCCCCTAACCTTCCCTTGTCTCCCAACAGAAGTACCTCGGTCTTGTCAGGGTTCAGTTTCAGCATGTTCCTTCCCATCCAGCCACCCACTGCCTCCAGGCACTTGGACAGGCTTTCAACAGCCAACCTTGGTGAGGACTTGAAGGAGAGGTAGAGCTGCGTGTCATCCACATATTGATGATAGTGCACCCCAAACCTCCTGATGATAGCTCCCAGCGGCTTCAGGTAGATGTTAAATAACATCGGGGAGAGGATGGAACCCTGCGGCACCCCACAAGTGAGCAGCCGAGGGTCCGAAGCCTCCTCCCCAACAACTACCCTCTGGTACCTTCCAGAGAGAAAGGACCGGAACCACTGCAATACAGTGTCTCCCATGCCCAACACCTCCAGGCGGTCCAAGAGGATACCGTGGTCAACGGTATCAAAAGCCGCTGAGAGATCGAGGAGGACTAGAAAAGAGCATTCGCCCCTATCCAAAGCTCTCCTCATATCATCCACCAAGGCGACCAAGGCCGTTTCCGTCCCATGTCCAGGCCTGAAGCCCGACTGGCATGGATCTAAATAATCGGCTTCATCCAAATGAGCCTTCAACTGAGCCCCCACCACTCGCTCAATCAGCTTGCCCAGAAATGGCAAATTGGAGACTGGGCAAAAGTTGTTCAAATCTTGGGGATCTAAGGAGGGCTTCTTTAGAAGCGGTCTTATTACTGCCTCCTTAAGGGCTGATGGCATCTCGAGGGAGGCATTCACTACCGCCCTGATCTCCCCACCCAGTTTTTCCCTGCAGCTCATAACAAGCCAGGACGGGCAAGGATCAAGCAAGCAGGTGGTCAGCTTAACAGAATAAAGCACCTTGTCCACTTCACCAGAAGGAAGAAGCTGGAACTGATTCCACAAAACCGGACTGCCACTGCCCTCCTCCTGTTCACCCACTGTGTCCACGACGCACGGAATCCCACTCCTAATCCGATCAATTTTATCTGCAAAGTGCTTTGCCAAAGCCTCACAGGAGGCTTTAGACTGTTCCAACGGATCCAGAGCAACTGGACCGACCAGGCTCCGGACCACTTGGAACAGCCTCCTGGGGCAGCACTCTGCAGACGCAATGGAGGCAGCATAGAAATTCTTCTTTGCTGCCTTCACCGCCACCTGGTAGGCTGAAGATGCAGCTCTGACCTGTGTCCGATCGTCTTCAGAGTGGGATTTACGCCATCGGCACTCTAGCCTTCTCACCTTCCGCTTCAGAGCTCGCAGCGATGGAGTAAACCATGGTGCCGTGCAAGCTCTGTTCAGGCGAAGAGGTCACTTCGGGGCCACTCGGTCTAATGCCCTGGTGATTGCAGCATTCCAGTCATCCACCAGGGTCTCGACCGAGCTACTGTTTGCGTGCTCTAGTTCCCCAAGCGCGTTCAGGAATCCTTCCGGATCCATAAGACGCCTGGGGTGGACCATCCTAATAGGTCCTTCACCCCTGCAGAGGGGTTGTGGCACCAAAAAATCCAGTCCTACCAGAAAGTGATCTGACCATGATAAGGGGGTGGTGGAAATACCCCCGATTTCCAGATCATTTCCTCCCTCTCCGGAAACGAAAACCAAGTCTAGCGCATGACCAGCTACATGGGTAGGTCCAGTTGATACAGGATACAGCTCCCAGGAAGCCATGGTCTCCATGAAGTCCCGAGGTGCCCCCATGATGGCAGCCTCCGAATGTATGTTGAAGTCCCCCTGCACCGATAGCCTGGGGGACCACACACGCACATCAGAGACCACCTCTAGCACCTCAGCCAGGGAGTCTGACGTGCAGCGGGGTGGACGGCACACGAGCAGAATCCCCATTCAGAACAGTCACATTTCACACCAAAAGGCATTCTTCTTAGCATCACTCGTGAAACACCCTTTATACTACTGAAAGCGATGCGTTGCCATTTTTGGTTGAGTGAAGCCATCAGTTTTTCTTGTATGTGTGATTAGTGGTGAAAGTCATTGATTTCAAGAAAGGACTATGACTGGTGAATCCCTTAGCCTGGGAACATGAGGCTCAGTGTCAGCTACGGGTCGTGGGCGGCAAGGGTCCTGGGCTGGAATGCTGGGGCCAGGGGATGATGGACGCGGGAGCAGGCCCGAGGTGAGCAGAATCCAGAAGACAGGCAGAGGTCGAAGCACATATCAAGTGCGGTGGGGGCCAGAGGCAGGAGGCGAGTCCAGTAAGCAAACAGGGTTCAGGCGAGGGCCAGAGACAGGAAGAAAATCCAGTAAGCATACTGAGTTCAGACACATAACAGGCAGAGAAGGGCCAGAGGCTAGAAGCATTGGTCAAGAGTGGACACAGGTCAAATACCAGGCAAGGCGAGAATCGAGGTTGGTTGGTTGCTGGAGACAGGAACCGGCTGCAGACAACACGTAAGCTTGTGTTACTGTGGCAAAGGCTTGAGAGAAGAGGGAGCCCTTATATAGAGCCTCCCACTGTTCCCAGCTGGTGTGCATTAATGCACCTGGGAAAGTCTACTGGTCAAGGATTGAACCCTGTGTGAGGAAGTACTGCACCCTGGCCTGTTGTTCCCAAGGTGGCCACCAGATGGAGCTGCAGAGCTCCATCTGAGCAGATCCTGACACTCGGCTTCTGTCATTGCACATGGGTTGGCCATCCCATGACCTGGACGATGAATCCAGTTAGCTATTCAGGTCATCACGCAGAGCAATCCGCACATTCTCACTATAGCAGCAAAGCAAGCGCACAATATGTAGGTTGCCAATGTGTAAATTGTGCTGTGATGAAAAAACCATATGGATATACACCAAACACAGTTGAACTCCAAATGGAGTTGAAACTAATAGACTTTAGTATCTTTTTAAAGCTTCTCTGGATGACTGACAAGGGGGAACTAAAGGAAGTGCATCAGTGCAGAAACTAAACAGCCAGGTACAAAAGAGGAAGCAGACAAGATCTTCCCAATACTTGATCAAGCTGAGAGGACAGACAAGCATTTGCTCAGCTCAGCACTGCTCTCTTATATCTCCCACAATGCAATGCCAACAGTACCAGCACTGTGCCAGCTAAGTCCATCTAGATGGAGGAGGTGATTGGAAACTACAGTGCCTCTGGGGCCAGTGTGGCAGGAGTGACAGGCAGAAGCCCGGGGAGGGGCCAACCTGAACATTCCAGAGGCTCTGATTGGTTGAAGCAGAGAGCATAGAACCCCAGGGAGTTGGCAGTTAAGGGGAGTCGGTTGTCAGTTGGGGAGAGAGTGGGTTGGAGGGAGTGGAAGGTTAATAGAGTAGGTAGGGAAAGGGGGTACTGAAGAGAAGAGTTCAGACAGGAAATCTAGTACTAAGTTGTGAGAAAGCAAACGTGAAGGTGTTAGTAGAGAATAGTTCACAGGAGTTTCCGCTTAGGGAGTGAAGGACCTTCTGTCTGAGGAAGAAGGTGAAGCTCTGGACTAGTGAGAGGGACGGTTAAGTTCCCTGGTCTGATACTGGAACTTCAAGTAACCAAGCCAAGTTGATACAAAGAGCACTGTATAACATCTGCCTGCTTTTAACCTGAATCTAAGCAAAGAACAAGTTTGAATTAACTGTTGACAATCCAAGTTATCTGTGCCTGAGTTGAATATCAGTTTAGAGACTTTGTTAGAACAATAAATCAACCTTTTTACTCAAAGTTCTAAGTGTCCAGAGTCTGACTGGTGGACAGGAAAGTAAGAAAGGAATTAACGGAGGGGCACCCTATTTCAAGTAATCAAATAAAACAAACTGCTCTTAATAAAGACAGACAAACGTGGGTGAACAGCTACATATAAGGCCTAAGACATATCATCGGCTAACGCAGCTTAAGAAGACAGCTTAAAGTCTGAAGTGACCAATACAAGGTGGCACTTGGTGGGAGCGAAGAACACATTGAGGGTGTGCAGTTTGGAGGAGGGGTCCTGTCCGCTACAGCCAGCTCCTACTCCACCAGGGGGGCCAAGTGGTGGCAGGCAATGGTGGTGATGCTGGGATGGAACCAGCAAGGTAGGTGTCATCCCCAGTGAGCCCTGGCAGCCACCTGAGTATGCTGAGCACTGGCATTGAGTGCTGGCTCTAGCGCCCCCTTTTTTTGTGGTTTCAAAGTCACAGGAGGGCTGGGTAAGCGAAGGGCATCCATTCAGCACCCATTCTCTATTCTCACCTTTGTACTACTTACCTATACTACCTACCTGTAACCTTATGGGTTGTTCTGTGACCAACGGAATGTTACCAGGTAATTGGGCCTTCTCAGTGGTGGCACCCGCCCTTTGGAACACTCTCCCATATGTGGTTCAAGAGGCAGAAACCGTGGCAAGTTTAAATGCCTCTTGAAAACGTATTTGTTCCCACAGGCTTTCCCTGACCTGTAAAGGATTATGTTACTGCCCTGTTCTAGTGTTATTATTTTTTTTTGCAATGTTTTAATTTATTATTTTATCTTGTTTTTATATTATTATATTGTATTTTTTTAATGTTAACCACTAAAGGATTTCGGTATATTAAGTGTATTAAAGTATTATAAATAAAGGCACTAAACAAAGATGCAACGGTTGCATGACTGTATCACCAACATCTGTTCTGAGCAGAGTTAGAATATGGTGCTAAAAAGAACAGAAAATAGGATTTTAACTGGAGAGTGAAGCCCTACAGACAACTCCAAACTAAAGTCCACTCAGAAGTTTCCAAATTCCAAGACTGGTACAGCTGCAGTGCGAAGCCGAAAATTACCTCCCCCTAATGCCAGCTGCAGGTTCTGAGGGCCCTCAGGCAAAATACCCCCAATGGGCCCCTTTGTCCTGCTACAGCTGAATCAGACTCAGCGTTAGGGCAAACTATGGGGCAATCCAAAGGCAAGGAAGCAAGCAAATGGTCAAGCACAAAGGTTTCAGAACAGTATGGGCTTACTTAGGCTAAGGCAGGACTGGTCAAGATGCAGGCAATGGTCAAAGCACAGTATTACTAGGCAAGTAGGTGGGGGTTCCAGAAGAGAGGGATGAGGCTCAGCCAAGGTCAAAACATAAACAAGCAGTCAGATACAACATGCAGTCCAAGAAGCAGAATCAAGCAGGAATCCCAGGGTCAGTAGCACGGAGGTTCAGTCACAAGGCAAGGTCAGGAAAACAAGATACAAGGCACTGAGCTGGTAGAATGATGTGGTTCCAGACCCACTGTATAGCTGGAGGACTTCCCACAGGAAAGTCTCCTCCTGAAGAATCAGGGGGCTCAGTTGATGTCGCTGCATTACAGGACCTAATTTTACTGGCAGAAGTCCTACTTGGAAGGAGGGCCTTGCTCCCAAGGAGTCCTTTCCTCTTGAGGCATGGGCCTGCCTCAGGGGCTAGGTCAGGGCTCTCCAACCTTGGGTCCCCAGATGTTGCTGGCCTACAGCTCCCAGCATACCCAGCCAGCATGGCTAGTGACAAGGGATTCTGGGAGCTGTAGTCCAGCAACATCTGCGGACCCAAGGTTGGAGAGCTCTGGGCTAGGTGGTCACTCAGCATCCCCCTCTGCCTCAGAAGCTGAGCTCTCTGCCTCTCAAGGAGGCAAATCTGAAGGCATCACCCCTGAGGGCCCAGGACCATCTTGGGTAGTGCCAGGGTCCTCTGAGGCAACTTGTTCCTGACTGGACTGGCTCTGAAGGTTCAAGCTCTTTCTCTCATGAGGAATCCCCCAGGAGTGTCATGACACCCTTCCCTCAGTAAAACTACCTTCCCACTGCCATTGATTACCAGCTGCTCTTGCTCCTCATCCTCTTTCTTATCATTGCTCCCACTTGCTTACTTGACAAGCAGAGAGCCGGTGACCAAGTAGGCAGTGGCATCTCCTGCTCCTCCCTCTCACCACCACCATTGTCTGGGCCAGAGCAAGAGGCAGGTGAACATGCAGGTTGCAATGGTGAAGAAAAGAAGCAACTCTGGGGGGTCTTGTCAGTGGGCCCCTACAGGGGTCTGGGCCCTCAGCAGGTGCCCAACCATGCCTACCCTTGATGCTGGTCCTGCCTCCCCCGTTCCCATGGCTTTGGTTTTAAACAGTCAGAATGTGCTGCTTTCTTCGAGGACAATGAGCCTTACAAGAAAGCAGTAAGCTTTCTTCCCAGCTCGGCCCAACATATACAGATCCTAAGGTCTGACATCTACAGCCCTGTGGGGAAGAAGGAACGACGGAGGCTGGAGCAGGCCTAGGGAACATCAGGGCCTGCTCCAGTTGGACTGCCCCCCCCCCACAGGGCTAACTGACATCTACAGCCCTGTGGGGAAGAAGAAGGAGCGAAGGAGGCAGGAGCAGGCCGAGGAAACATCAGGGCCTGCTCCAGTTGGACTGCCCCCCCCCCACAGGGCTAACTGACATCTACAGCCCTGTGGGGAAGAAGAAGGAGGCTGGAGCTTCTTGAGACACAGAGAATTGCAGAAGTAATAATTAATATTCCCCCTTCTTCCCTCCCCATTCCTTTTTCCTTGTGTGTCGTGTCTTTTTAGATTGTAAGCCTGCGGGCAGGGACTGTATTGTTAATTGTTGTAAACCACCCAGAGAGCTTCGGCTATTCGGCGGTATAAAAATGAAATAAATAAATAAATAAGGTGAGCCATGGCCCTCAGAGCACCACTGGACAGATGCAGTCATTCAGGCAGGACAGGGCCTTCCTCTATTAAAGAGTCACCATGACAACCAAATCCCTATTTTGTAGTTGAGCAGAAAAAACATCAGGAGGCACATGTCATGCGGAGATAAAACACCACACCTTGAGAAGCATGAGGTTTTACTGGATGCCATTCGTATTTCAAAGATCAGCAATGCTGATGACATACTCACCCAGACAGACTGAGGTGCAAAATGTAACTGTCTTTTACAGAACACAGATCCACCCATATAACCATTCTGGTGATTCATTTGTCACTTTCTGGAAGAGGCATGTATTTTATTTATTTTATTTATATCCTGCCCTTCCTCAAAAAGAGCCCAGGACAGCTAACAGCCTATAGAAAACACAGTACATCACAAAAACAACATTAAAATCATGACTCTAAAATCATATATATAATATAATAAAACCATCAACACAATCAATCATTCAGAAACAAAGAGAGCACCTAAGATAAACTTTTTGTTTAGGATGTTACCAGTAAAGATTATAGAAAAAGAAATTAAAGATTGGCAATTAATTATTAATGAGTATTGTAATGGAAGGAAAAGATCAAGGATTAGTAAATTCAGTTGGTATAAAGCTCAAAAAAATAGGTGGTTTAGGTCTTCCTAATATCAAGTGGTATTATTTAGCCAACCAAGTAAGACATATTTTGGACATTATAGCAGGGAAAGATAAAATGTGGTTGGAATTAGAATTACAAGAATTAGGAAACCTGATGGTGAATATATTATTTAAGAAAAATATAAATAATATTATAAAAGGACTAGAAAATCCCTTTCTGAGGAGTATGTTAGAGAGTTGGAATAGCACGAGGAAAATTTTTACACCAGAGGTATCCCCATTAACCCCGGTAGTGGTCATGGAGGACTTTCCAGAAAATGTAAGACATATAGAAGCTATACTAAGGAGAAAGAAGGTGATTAAATTAATGGATTGGGTGGAAAAATTGAAGACTAGAGAACATATAATAGAAATAGTAGGAAGAGGGAGAATTTCATGGTTAAATTCAATGCAATTGGAACTGTGGTTAAAGAAGTAGAGGACAAGATTTGACAGCGAAAGAGAACTAACAAATTTTGAAAAGATAGTTTTGACTAGAGAAGCTATAGAAGGTAATGTTTCAATAAGAGGTACAACAAAGGTTTTATATACGATGTTACAAAAAGAAGAAGAGCATAAAGATTCTCTTAAATTGTTATGGGATAATGAATTTGATGAGGAAATATCGAAACAAAGTTGGAAAAATATTTGGGATAGACGTATTGTAAGAGTTATGTCAACTAGGATAAAAGAGAACTTTTATAAAGTGGTATGGAGATGGTATTTAACTCCAGTAAGATTAAATCGAACAGATAACAATTGCTCTGCATTGTGTTGGAGAGGGTGTAATGAAAAAGGTACATATGCCCACATGTGGTGGAGCTGTAAAAATGTTCTGGAATTTTGGCAGAAAGTGTTTGCAGAAATATCAGAAATAATTGGAAAGGAATTAGAAGTCTGCCCAAAATTAGCGTTGTTAACAATAACAGAAAAGTTAGTTTGTTTAAAAAATACAAAAGAATTGATTGTGAATTTGTTAACAGCAGCTAAATTAATGATAGCTAGGAAATGGAAAGTTCAACATGTCTTTTCAATTACTGAATGGTATAAAGAGGTATGGGATATCGCACTAAATGATAAATTAACCTGTAATATTAAGTGTCAAAAAGGACAATCGGAGAAAGACACTTTTGTGAACATTTGGGGTAAATTTTTGGATTATGTGTTGGTGCAGGGGAAGGGGAACGAACCTTGTCAAGATCTGTTACATTTTTGGAATATAGAATAATATCTGATATATATATATATATATATATATATATTATTTTGGGGAAGAAATATAACTTGGTCCCAAGAGGTGGGGGTGTGCACAATGTTTATGTAGCATTTTTGTTTTATTCATTAGTAGTTGTAAGATTGGGAAAAAATTAATAAAACATATTTTAAAAAAAGAAAAAAGAAACAAAGAGAGCACTTGCCTATACTCCAAAAGCCTGCACAAGTAAATAGGTCTTTAACTTTTTATTATACTCCTATACTCCTTTTGGAAGACCCATTTGATATATATTGATAACTGTCTCTCCCACTTGCTTGAACCCGGAGTACTGGCACAACCCTTTTCCATATGCACAGAAAATGGAGACAGGTCTAAAAGTCACCAGGGCAGCCAGCAGTCATAATCTGATGAGGAGAGTCCATGCTGAAAACAAAATTACATGGATCAAACCAAAAAAAGCACATGAGCTTGCTTTTTTCTAGGACGCTCATACACTTTTATTTATTTATTTGATAGACATAATTTTATTTTCTAGCATCAGGGTCCCCAGTGTGGATGCTCTGTGTATTTGCATTCTTGCAGAATTTTGAACTTTTTGACAATGAGTCATATGATTTTAATGTTGTTTATGTGACGTACTGTGTTTTCCACAGGCTGTTTGCTGTCCTGAGTTCTTTGTGAGGTGACATCAGCAGATGGATCATTATAATGAGGGGAGCAGAGGTAAATGGGTTGTCAGATGAACATGACTTCACACTGCTAACAGTTGTGCATCATCAGAGGGTCTGATCGCAACTTGTGTCCTGCCTGTGGGCTTCCCACGGGCATCTGGTTGACCACTGCGGGAAAAGAATGCTGGATTAGACAGACCCTTGGTCCGATCCAGCACAGCTCTTGCTACATCTATAATTGGGACAGCAGCTCCCGTCTAATACCAGATCTCGTTGCTCATGTCAATATAAGACATCTCCTAGTCTGAGAGGTGAAATAACTGGACTGGTTATTTTGGATAACTTTGAGACTCTGTGCCAAATAATGTCAGCCACTGAGTGTGTATGTTTTGGTTTACATATTATGAAGTCAATCTTGCAGCTATTTATATGTATGATCCACAGAACATGCTTGCCGATTGGCCAGCGGGAAAGCCTGGCCTAGTCTGGATTTCTCACTGCTCCTGTGCCTTTAGCAGATGCCCGATATTCAGAAGAGGAGCAGGCAAAGCCTTTCATGGCACGGAGCTAAGCAGCACTATGACCTACTAATTGCTACAGATCAAATTGCAGTTAAGAGGATAGCTACAGAGTGCAGTTCAGAAGCTGGCAATCCTACTACAGAGTAATGACTGCTTGTGGCTTTATGTTTTCCGAACCATATTCAGACTGGGGCTGCTTCCAAACAGACAGCTTCTAGCGCTACCAATCAAGACACTGTGCAGCTATTCTGTCTCTCCCTCCTTAAAGGATTTTCTTCAGTAAGAAAAGAGATGGGAGAAGCAATGGGAAAACACAGGAGGGTTACAAAAAGAAGAATTTGGTGAATGAGACAGGGGAATTGCACAATAAAAGTCTCATGTAGAAGCAGCCAAGGATTTAGAAGAATGGAAGCAGAACAGATATCACTTGCTCGATTCCACCTGTGGAAACATCAGCCCTTGCACATCCTACGTGCAAAATTGGTTGAGCTTGTGCATCTGCATGCAAAGAGGATCTTTGGAGGTAGCTTGTATTTATTTGTGCAACACCCACTCCACACAAGGAAGAGGAAGCCTTTGGAATATGAACGTTGTAATTTTCAATACTTGAACATATAAGTAAGTGGAAATAATACTGATGTAAATTAGCACAGCTTCTTTAATTTATACCCCTCAAATCCTATTTTCCAGACACTGCATTGGTATCAAATGGAACTGGTAGAAAAGAAGGCTTTGCCGGGTATTTTCTCTGCTGCTTTTGCCAGGGAGCATAACTGTACCAACAACTGCAATGTGCAACAGCAACATGCTTATTTAATCACGGATCTAATGTTTTTTACTACCGGTCAAAACTTGTCCTACACGTTAGAGACCGTTGGTCATGTAGCATCCAAGCACAGTTTAAAGATGCAGTCCTAAACACACTTGGATATACATATCATGGAAATGGCCGGCGTTTACTTCTGAGTAAACACTGTAAGGCACAGAACTCAGGAAAAACAATTTCAGACATTTATTTTTGTGGTGCAATGTCTTATTTTGCATGCAAACATACGGTATATCAGAGTAACTCATGATTAGTCATAAAAATTCTTGCATCAACCTCCATGCAACACCCACAAGCAGGATGTTTGTAGAAACCGCTAATCCTCCATCCTCCCCAACAAGCAGAAGTTGGTTCTAGGTTGTACCCCATCCCCTCTGCTTCAAAAGCTGTTGTAAACTGTGTCACTGTGCTGAAGCAAATGCCAGACATTTCAAGCTGAGAACACCTGATGAAATTATTTCCAGAGGGGTAGCCATGCTAGTCTGTTGTAGCAAAAACAGCAAAGAGTCTTGTGACATCTTAAAGACAAATCAATTTTTCTAGCATAAACTTTTCTGGACACTGTCCATTTCGGCTGATGCATCTGATGAAGTGGACACGGTCCTCGGAAGTTTATGCCAGAAAAATTGTGTTAGTCCTTAAGGTGCCACAAAACTCTTTGCTGTTTCTGATGAAATCAAGTGATTCAGCAAGACAAAACTGTACTGACTACTATAAAACTAGCTACAAACCCTAGGGGGATGGTTCACACATACATGTTCATCGCTTGTTGAACGTAAATGAATTTCCATCACGCATGTGTAAATAAGCCATCACTGTTTAATAACAACAGGCAGAACTTTCACAGTTGCCCAGTGGGATGTCAACTCAGCAGAAACAAGGGCTGTCTGCCAATTAAAGAAATCGTAGTCAATTCACAGTATGAATTTTAGCCAATTACTCAACTAAATCTCCATACATTTGCTTATGAATGGAAACAATAATTCTGAAGAAGAAAGTAGACTCTCCCTGTTGGTAGAGATAGTGTATGCACACGTAACAGCAGGCATGATCTTAGAAGAGGCACACCCATCTGCGTAGTGAGAAGAGAGAATGCCTCTTCTAAGATGGTGCCGAGCATCTGTTGGTTTTATAAGTAGTTGTGTTCATTGTTGTTGTTTTTAAAAAATAGAATTAAGGAGCAATCCTATGTATGTTTAGACAGAGAAAAGTCCTATAACTCCCAGCATCCCCCAGCCTGCATGACTGGTTGTGGAATGCTGGGAGGTATAGGATGCTTTTCAGTCTAAAAATGCATAGGATTGTGCCCTTAAAGACAAAACCCAAAATGTTATGGCCCCAATGGAAATCACTCACAGACTTGGCTGCCCATCATGAAGGTCCAGCCTTACAGGGATAAACAATTGAGGTAAAAGGCACTGCTCCTTCTGTGTGTGTGTGTGTGTGTGTGTGTGTGAGAGAGAGAGAGAGAGAGAGAGAGAGACTGATTTTTATCCAGTGGCAGAGGATTGTGCCCTTAAAAATTCTCTACAGGCAGTGCCACGTAGAGCCTGGCTCTTAAGAACCACTGCTGATCTACCAGATTCTGCCCTGATCTTGTCCCCATCTGCATCCCACAGGGCCAGTAATGGTGAAATCAAAAGTTGGCAACCCTAGTGGTGGTTGATCTGTCATCTCTGAAGGAATAAAGGGAGTGAAATAGGAGAGCAACAAATCTGCCTCTGTTATTCGAAGCAAACAGGAAGGCCTAGGGGCACTCGCCGAAGGCAACGCTAAAGCGTACTGCCCCAGGGCAGGCATCCTTCAACACCAACATGCCAATGGCAAGATATCTAGCAAAGCATATTGGCTGCTGTGATATGAATATGATAACCAACTATACAGAAAAAGCATCAAAGCCAATGTAAAGGGCTGTGCCAGGGCCTCTGGGCACACTCCACAGGCTTGAAAGGAACCCACAAGAGGAACTTCTTTGGCATGAGGCCCTTTGGGGCCATCACCAACTGATAGTTGTCAAGATGAAGATTGTGAGGCAACTGAGTTGGCCAGCCACCTCCCTCTAAGTGACTTGGAAGTCAGTCTGTTCCTCCCAGGGCTGGCCTTCTGAAGGGGACACCGAGCTGAGCTTGGTGACTCGGTGTTCGCTGAAAGTACTGTCTGCAGTGAGGTAGGGCTAACAAAAAAACATAAGCTTCTTTAGCCTTTTCCCCACCGTTCTATAGGTTGTTAGGGTACTAACTATTAAAGATGAACTTCCATCAGTTAGCTTTAAAGTAAATTCCTTTTTGAATTTCCAGTTTGATGCTGTTTGTTCTAGATAAAAATCAGCAGAACAGGGCTTCAATTTGAGACAACATTACCAAGCACTATAATTACTCTAGAGCAGGGCTCTCCAACCTTGGGTCCCCAGATGTTGCTGGCCTACAGCTCCCAGCATACCTAGCCAGCATGGCTAATGGCAAGGGATTCTGGGAGTTGTAGTCCAGCAACATCTGGGGACCCAAGGTTGGAGAGCCCTGCTCTAGAGGATAATAGAAGAAATTGTAAGCTGATTGGGAGGGAGGGTGCTTGTCACCCAGGGTGCTATGTCTCCTAGGGCTACTGCCCCCGGTTCCTCCATCACCAAAATATATTGCTTCCTCTAGGCTACTCTTACTCCCTACTCACCCAGTCAGTCTCTTTTCTCTCAGCTGCCCCTGAAAACATCGGTTTCTGGCGAGATGAAAATTGGACTTATGTCTGAAACAAATTTAATTTCTTTCCTCCCACCCCACCAAAGAGGTTTAGTAAAGGTTTAGAACTGCAATTCCCAGGAGGACTGCATAAAAAGACATAATTTCAGGCAAAGACTTTAAGCACTGAAATGCCACACTTGATCAACGATAGCACAGACACCTCCAATATTAACTGCCACCAGGATGTTCAATTTAAGAAGCCTACCTGGCTCTCCTGATTTATGAGACTCTGTACTACCCTGTAGTGCACAGAGAAAGCCTCCTGGTGTGAAACAATTTTGCCATTAGCTAGAAGCATCAAATAGGAAGAAACGGCTGTATCAAGGGGCATGCCAGAGGCAGGGCTTATAAAAACATTGCTTACTTGCATTAATCATGAAAATACATCTAGGCTGCTAGAAGACAACACACTGTAACTTCAATACCTTCAATGTTTATTTTTTTTATTTTATGAGATCACAGGCATATATACCTTCTAATCCAAACTTTCCATGCACTGTAGAAGCAATGTAAACAGAGGATTTCAGCGGGCATTTTTTTTAAAAAAAGGAATGAAGCTGCTGAATAAGGATGCACTAGTGACTGTATAGCAAAGAGGAGGTATTAATCTAGGAAGAATCTGATGAAGCAGTAGAGGATTTGGACTGATACCGGTGCTACAGATTATAAACAGACCAAGTTTAAACAAAAATTAGCAAATTAAACCAAGCAAGCAAAAATGGTACAGACTGCAGATAAATTAGGCCTCTATGAGAACATAATGTCACTTTTTAATGCTTTGCACTATTAACAGTAGAAGATTTACAGTACAATCCCATACATATTTACACAGAAATAAACCCCATTTAGTTCAATAGGACTTACTTCCAGGTAAATGTGCAGCCTTAACAAGAAAAAGGTGTGTTATGCTATTTAAGTTCTATTTCAATAAAGAGAAATGAGTTAGATGTGACCATTTTTAGATACTAAGTGAACGGTTTAGCAAGAAAATCCAATGCACTCTTTAAAGTGCTCACACATGCAAAAAAATACCTAGAAAAACATAATTTTTGCCTAGTGAACAGCAGCCATTAAGCTGCCACAAATATTTAAAGGTCAGCTTTCCTATCATGCATTCACTGTAGTCATCCTACTTCTCTGTATCTCTAATGGAATAATATTTATTCTAAACATAATAGCAAAATTATACGCAACTGCACACAAGACCTTCAAGAGAATTTTACTACAAGCTGCCATCATAATATTTAAACCTGTGACTCCCACTATAGACTTATAGATATCTGCTTTCTGGCACATTCAGGGAAGGCAGAGACAGTGAAATCCCCCTTCCCATCCCATCTTTCAGACCACATGATTATTTATCAGGAGCATCTAAATCTCTGCCAAATTCACTGGTTCTACACAGCACACATTGTGATAAACACTTCAACAGGCCTGTTTGTTAGGCATCCCTGACAAAGGCACAAATCCCTTTGCTTCAAAACTAGGGTTGGCATTGATCCTTCCTGCTCTAAAAACAGCTCTAAAGTAGGAATGCTCCCCACGCACCCCCAGGTTTCATTGGACTGCAAGGCCCATCATCCTTCACCATTGTCTATACTACCTAAGGCTGGATGGGACTGATGGGGCTGTTGCAGTTCAGCAACATCTGGAGGGCCACGCTTTCCCCACCACTGCTCTAAAGAGATGGAAAGCAAGGGGGGGGGGGATAACACCGTTTTGTTTCGCTTTTAAATGAATGCATGCATCCTAGGATGGGACACACTGCACCGCGAGAATGCCTTGCAAAGGGGTTCCAACGCTATGAAGCCCCAGCCTTGTCTTAAGCGGATTTAAACGTCCCGTGGATTGGTTAAAGAAGCAGCCTATTAGAACACGCCCCCCCCCCCCGAATTCTCGCTTCTTAAAAGGCTGCATAAATATTTGAGAATTCTAAAGCAACTGGGGACCGGCCCTGATTGAACAGCCAATTAACAGCCGTGAATGCAGCCGGCTGTAAAGTGTCATGTTTTCAAAAGAGGGGAGATGGGAGGCGGAGGGACAATAAAGGAGAATTAAAACCTTGGGTGGAAGCCATCCACGTCTACGCTGGATTGACGGGGCGCTACAACGAAGAGCGTTAATTAAAATGTTCCATCAATCTTATTTCCCTGTCTGCTGGCTCATACATACGCTTAAAATCTAGTATGAGATTAGATTCCCTTCCCCTCAACCATCATCACCACCTCTGCGTAAATGTAGGCGGGGAGAGAGAGCGAGAGCGAGGCAGGTCGAAAATGTGGCGGAATCTCAGGTCCGGGGCAAGAAATACTGCCACAGCAAAAAGAAGGGCAAACCGCCTGCCGGTTCTTCTAGGTGGCTGGTCCAATAACCATAGCCTTTCATGTCTATACAGACATATATTTTAAAACCACGAACACAAAGCATTGCGATTAAGGGATAGCCCCCCCCCCCACCAGCGCGCGCCCCCCTTCTCCCTCCGCCTGGTATTTTGACATCTGCATGATTTCCCAGACAATGAGAAACTTGACTTGCTAGTAGTCATGCGAGCGGTGATTAGCCGCAGGGAGAAAAATAATCGTATACCTAACCCCCAACCCCAACCCCCGTCTGGATCTACCTCAGGGCGAAGAAACAACATGCCTAATAACGGCAGGGACGTGGTCCCCGAGAAACCGAATGGCAATCGCCACAGAGAGCGAGCGACACAAGAGGGCCCGGGGGAGACCCAGAAGCTTGCAAGCCTCCGATCTTGGAAGAGACGAGCGGGGACTGGCATGAACCACAAAACACTCCTACGACTCGCGCGCCCCTCCCCGGCTCCAAACAACAGCGATCAGCAGCGCTCTCGAAAACCTCCCAGCAACCTTCCACGCGCGACAGCTTCGCGTTGTGCGCGTTTGCCTCCCGCTCCGGTTCTATTGTTGATTGTCTCTTTTTACCTGGTCGGTGAGTTTCAGGACTGCCATTCTCTCCCTCGGGCTTTGCTCACACACATGCAGCTCTGCTGCCTGGAGATGTCAAGCCACGTTCAAAAAGAGGAGACGCTAGACCTGCCGCAACTGACAATCCTCCTCCCTCCCCCGCTTCTGCTGCTGCTTGCTCTAGGTCAGGAGGAGAAAAGCCTGCTGGTATTTAGTCAAGCCTGCTCCGAAACAGGAAGTACTGGATGCATAAACCCAGCTAGCACTGACATCACCCCCTCGCACACGCACGCACACAAGAAAGCTCTCAGCGTGCACGGAAGCTCTCAGCGTGCACAAGGCCGCCCCCTGCCGTTCCATGCCCGGAAAGGCTCCTTCCCCCTCATCCCCCAATCCCCCTTCGCTTCCGGAAATGCGAGGCTGCTACTGCCCCCTGCTGCTCTAGTTCCCATCTGGATAGCGTCCTTTGTTCCTCTCCTTGTTCCCCCCCCCTGCAATTCTGCCCTTTGCATTTTTTCATCTTCTCCCAGTGCATGCACTGTTGACACATAATGTATTATTAATAATAACAATAATAAGAATAATAAATAAGTTGAACCCAGTGGTACAAGTTAAGTAAGAAGAAGAAGTGAGCAGCTAACCGAGAGCCTGAAATTGCTGAAAAACATCCTTGCCTCTTCTAGGTAAGGTTGCCAGATTTTTTTATTAGCCTCACTCCTATGCCTTTTATAGCAGCCAGTCATTCAGGTGAAACTTTTCCTTGCATGGAAAGCTTTGCCTGCTAAATTTCTGCATGTCAGGCAGAAGCAAGACTAATTAATTAAATTATCATTATCGTTATCATTATATTTATTTGTATCCCACCTTTTTTCCAACACTGGGACCCAAGGCGGCTCACAACCTTTAAAACTCATACAATTAAAACAGAAACAGAAAAATACAAAAGTTAAAAATAGACTTAAACCATCAATATATATATATATAATACAACATTAAAAACAATACAATATACATAATATAAAATACATAATTAAAAATCTGGCAACCCTACCTCTGGGAGAAAAAGTTAAATTATGTGATAATAAATGTATACAATACTTAGCATTTAAATGTGAGCACTGTGACTTAATAAATTCTGTTCTTAAAGAAAAATGTGGGCGTTGTTTTTAAAGGGAAGGGCAATAGATTATGGCAAGGATGTTTTTCAGGTTCTCCGTTAACCCCAGTGCTGTCCAATATAAAGGTGGCCTGTTTTTTCACAGTTGTTTTGTATAGAGATACTGCTTTGACAGCTGACTCCCAGATTGTTAAAATAACCACTTACGGTAGCTCACTAAGGGTGCAATCTTATGCATGTTTAGACAGAAAAAAAGGCCTACAACTCCCAGCAAGCCCCAGCCAGCATGCTGGGAGTTGTGGGCCTTTTTTCTGTCTAAACATGATGTATAGGATTGTGCTTTAAAGTTATAAAGTAAGTATATTAATATTATTTTCAGTAGTTGAAAGCAAGGACAAATGTTCAGCATTCATAACTCTTCCCCCTTATTTCCATTATACATGCTTCTTGATTCTGCGTTGGAATGCGGCTCATAGCAAGAAGACTTCATGGCTCTGGAATGCCTAGCTCAGCAGAACTTTACAGCAGAATTCATATAGGTCAGTGATGCCATCTTACTTTCAGATGGGGGGCTGAATTGCTCTCCCCCAGCCCTCTGCCAGCTGGATGACATTAGTGGGCATGGTGTGGCGTAACCCCACAATTCAGTTCCTTGGTGTATGTCTGCATTAGTATGTTTAGTGTGTCTAGAATGTTGAACCGAGTGGGTGTGGTTTGTGATGTCTTGGAAAGGGTGGGTGGAGGAGTATATAAGGAGTGTTTGGGTGATGTCAGAGTTAGTTAAGTGAGTCGTGTTTTAAGGCAGTTAGTGTATTATGGGAGTCGGGTTATTTGTGTCTTGTCAGGAGTTTTGAGAGAAATCAGTGCTTGTCTGAGGAGGGAAAGTATTTAGAATTATAGGGACTTAGGTTAATTATAAAGTGTTTGGTGTAGGCAGGTTTTAAGTTATTTTCTGGAACTAAGATTTTGAGAATTAAAATAAACTTACTTTTATTTTGTTTTCTACCCAAATCCTATGTGTCAGCTTGGCGTTATTAACCTGCTTTACTTTTAAATCTACACAAACACCTTTGTACCCACAGTATCATAAATTTAAGCTAGATCCTTAATAATCAGTATTAATCTTTTCCCTCATTGGTAGGGGAAAGGTCTCATTTGACCCTCCCCTCAGGTTTTTAAGTGTTGATGCTTAGCCCGAGAAGGGTTTATGTGCCTGGTTCTAAAGTGTAAGGGACCATGTCGTCGCACATGGCCACACCCAATAATGTCATTGCCCACCCCGCACCCCCAACCCCCAGTTTTGCCTTTCTCTATGCCAGTGTTTCTCAACCTTGGGTCCCCAGATGTTTTTGGCCTACAACTCCCAGCATGCCCCAGCCAGCAGAGCTGGCTGGGGCATGCTGGGAGTTGTAGGCCAAAAACATCTGGGGACCCAAGGTTGAGAAACACTGCTCTATGCTGAGAGACACAAACGCTGACAGAGAATGGGACACAGCTGGCTCTGGGAGAAGCATCATGATGTTGCATAAGGCTTTGGGCGGTGTGTGGTGAGCAAAAGGACTCGGCCACTTTTCACCTACATCCCGGGTGTAATCTCCCATCTCAGACCTATCCAGTCCAGCATCCTGTTTCCCACAGAGGCCAGCCAGATGCCTTAGGGAAGCCCACAATAGGGATAAGGGTAATAGCCTCTTCTGCTGTTGTTCCCCAGCAACACTCATAATCTAAATCGGGTGGGCAACCTTGGGGAATCCAGGCTCCCATGTCCCACACCCTCCCATGGTATTCCTGCTGCTACTGCCGCGCCAGCAACAGCAAAAAAAAAAAAAGGGAAAAATTGACAGCAAACTGCTATGGAGGGTTAGAGGTAGCTCACACTGGCTCAGCTTGTCTGAGTGTGGAAAGCTAAAGCAGGCTCAGGCGTGGTTATTACTTGGATGGGAGACCTCTCCTCTAGTTTCCTGCATTGAGCAGGGGGTTGGACTCGATGGCCTTGTAGGCCCCTTCCAACTCTATGATCCTAAGTGACAGATCTGGCTTGTGTTCAAGCTAACATTTTGTTTTCTATAGTGGTCTGCCACCAAAATTTAGTGGCAAACTGCCAATTCTGGGATTTTACCGCTGCTGTGGCAATTCTGGTGGCGGGTCAGGAGCTTTTAGGGTAGTCCCAGAGGCCGAGGGTCTGGAATCCCCATAGCACATCAAAAAAAAATTAATAATCAAAATGAACAAGCAGTGGATACTTCCAAAAGGAACATCAGGTTTGGATATCAAGTACAGTAATACCTTGGATTGCAAGTAACTTGGTTTGAGAGCATTTTGCAAGACAAGCAAAATTTTAAATATTTATTTTAAAAAATTTGACTTGATATACAAGCGACATCTTGCAATACAAGTACTGCAGTATGGCTTAAATTAAAAATCTCGGTACAAATTTTTTTGGGGGAATTTCGTTTTGATATAAGAGTGTTTTGGATTACAAGCACGTTTCTGGAACGAATTATGCTCTCAATCCAAGGCATGACTGTAAATGGAATCCTCATGTTTCAACATATGTAATGTAGCCCAGTTCTGTGCTGGAAATATTTGTTTACCACATAAATATAATATTTCATGAAAGCCTTTCACTTGTTAACATGTGTCCCCTCCACACGTGTGTAAGGATATGCATGTCCCAAGATACACGTGTATGAGGGATCCTTTAACTTTGGCAGTAGCACACATTGGCAGATTTGTTCCCATGATGCACATATACATGCACACATACACACACAAATCTATTCCAAAGGGAGTTAGTTGGTTTATTCCTTGCACAAGAATAAAAATGTACACAATTATAATGTTGAGAATTCGCTTACTGGTATACTATATAAAAGTAATGAGTTCATATATAATAAACAATCCTAGGCATGTTAAACATATGAGGCAGAAGATCAAATGAAGACCATAGATGTCCATGCACAGGACTCAAAGGTGGGGAAATTAGCTTAATGCTAAACACTCAAAGGTGGGGAAATTAGCTTAATGCTAAACACTCAAAGGTGGGGAAATTAGCTTAATGCTAAACACTCAAAGGTGGGGAAATTAGCTTAATGTTAAACATTAAGCTAATTTCCCCACCTTTGAGTCCTGTGCATGGACACATCTATGGTCTTCATTTGATCTTCTGCCTCATATGTTTAACATGCCTAGGATTATTTCTTATTATGAGCTCATTTAACACTTAAAGGCATGCTTGGTGTCTAAACTAGGGCATGTGTGGTAGTCCTGGACTTAAATGGGCTGGGTTATTATGGAAGACCAGCAACCGGGTCTTCCGTCAAGGGGATATTTAGTGATTAAAACTTGACCGCGAGCTAAAAAGCACATGAGTCCATTCACAGTCAAGAATAGACGCTTTATTTACTTCAGGTTAATGGAGTGGACCTAACAGACTTCTAGGAATACTATAACATAAACAAGACCTGGTCGTGACCTCAGATATCTTGAATGAATTGGTTCCCAGGCTAGCGTACTGCAGCAATGAGTTACCTTAGACCAGAGACTCTACGACTCCCCGCTTCTAGCCTGGCTCCGAGCCGCCTTGCTCGGAGAAGAGAACTGCTTGACCCAGCCGGGGCTGGACTTGGAAGATGTCAGCTCGCCCGTGTTCCCAACAACCCCCACAGAGCTGGCAGAGGGGTTTTCTACCCTGCACGCCCCCTGCCCGCCCCTGGGTGATCAGGTGGGCTTATTCCTGCCCCTTTACGATCAGGTGGGCTTATTCCTGGCCAGGAACAGGTGGAGCCTTTGGACTTATCATGCCCTCTGAGAATACTTAGCAGCTCTTTGAGACTGCCCTGCCCTTCCTGATGGTCCATGCTTCTTCTTTGTGGATTCGGGCCTATGTGCCCCATTGAGGATATGCATGTTACCTGTCTGGCCAGTCCTGCATCTCCTGTCCCCCGGTGGGGATTATGCAGACAAGGGTTGTTAGGGGGAAACTACGTGTGGTTACCAAGGGGAAAACTGTGTCAGGGTTCGTGTCACTGCGTGTGTGTGTGTGTGTGTGTGTGTGTGTGTGTGTTCAGGCTTTCTCCACAGTTAAGGTTCCAGGGCAGCTGCAGAGGGTGGGGCTAGGCAAATTGGAATGCAAGGATTTCTGGGAGAGGAGGACGGCAAGATCAGGAAGAGGAAAAGAGCTCACAACAGTTTGTCTTCAACCACAGAAAGGGTGCAGTGGCTAGTCATTGCACAAAAGAGGAGAGTCTGGTAATTAGGGTGGCTAGTTTTGGCATACACACACCGGTTTCTAGTGCTTCTCCTTGTTTCCTCTTCCAGGGCTTTCTTGTGAATCCCTGGGGTCACAGAGACTCCAGTTACATTACGTTGCTCAAATCCTCTAGAGCAGGGGTGGGCAGAAAGTAGATCTGCAGATGTTTTAGATTTCAACTCCTAGCATTCATGGCCATTGGCCATGCTGGCAGGAACTTCTGGAAGTTGAAGTCCAAAACATGTGGAGAATACCTTCTGCTCACCCCTGCACTAGAGCAGGAGTGGGCAACTTGTGACCCTCCAGATGTTTTGGCCTATAACTCCCATCAGCCCTCACCATTAGCTATGCTGGTTAGGGCTAAAACAGCTGCAGGGCAAGGATCTTGGCAACTACAGGGTCTTGAAGGGGAAACAAGGGGGACTAAGAACAGGGACTACACTCCTTTCCATTAGTACACCAGGGAGAAGCTGCTCTTAAATGGCTGGGCTTTCAACCAAGAGCTGGTTCAAAGATACAAGAAGTTCCTACACACACTCACAGAATCATACAATAGGAGAGGGGATAAAAGTGCTGGATGCTACAATTTATAGAGAAAGGACCTCCGGAATAGGTCTTGAAAGATACCTCTCCTGAGATCCCATTAGATCCTTCCTGAAGATGACACTGGGGTGTGGACAAACCTCCACAGCTACTGTGGAAAGAAGTCTTGAAAAAAGGCTGGGAGCGGATTGCCATTTCTTCAGCAGAAATGAAAACTCAGGCACCCAGAACCAGGTATTCTGGTAGAAGGGTTGACGAAGCTCTCTGACAGAACTCCGGCTTCCATGGCGTAGGTGTGATTTCAGCAAAGGGGAAGGGAGAGCAGCCAGGAACACAAAGCTTGGGTTCTTATAGTGGATAAAAGGAATACTGAAAATGAATTTTAATTTTATTAATACAGATATCTAAGACTGGGATCTCCAAATCTAATAAGACTTGGATTTCTCCAGGATTGCGATATTTAAGGCTGAGGGTCTCCTTGGATGTATGTGACTCGGCCTGGTCTGTATTCATGCCTACATCCGGATTAATGTGCCCTAATCCTATTGTGAGGCACTCAATTTTGGTGTGGCGGATTAGGTTACAGTGCTGAATCTTGTCCTGAGTATGTGTCCAAAAAGTCACATACTCGAGGCACTCACTCACTGGAACATCTTGCTCATTTCCACCTGATGATTTGCAGGGAGCAGTAAGACTCTCCTCTTTCTGTACCTGACTATGTCATTCAAAGCCAGTGCGCAGGATGAGATATACTAACATTAGAATCCATTCAGAGACCAGAACACAGGTACAGTCATGCCTTGGATTGAGAGCATAATTCGTTCCGGAAACGTGTTTGTAATCCAAAACACTCTTATATCAAAACGAAATCCCCCCAAAAAAATTTGTACAGAGATTTTTAATTTAAGCCGTACTACAGTACTTGTATTGCAAGACGTCGCTTGTATATCAAGTAAAAAATAATAATTAAATATTTAAAAATTTGCTTGTCTTACAAAACGCTCTCAAACCAAGTTACTTGCAATCCAAGGTATTACTGTAGTTAAAACAAGAAATGTACGGTATACTGTATTCATGGAACAAGTAGTGTTCTGATAAAGGTTAATAAATAACCTAGCTCAGACTTCCCCAACCTTGTGCCCTTCAGCTATGTTGCACTACAACTCCCCATGGCCATAGTGGCTGGGATGATGGGAGTTGTAGTCAAAACACAGAAGCTTGGGAAAGACTGGACTAACAGAACATCACTGACTCCCAGCATTACTGGCCAATAGGCTTTCACCTATAAGTTCATCTATGTGTTGTCTCTCTCTGATCCTGCTCACTAACCGTAATCCTAATTCTGGCTCCTCCTTCCTCTAACTCAGGGCTCTCCAACCTTGGGTCCCCAGATATTTTTGGCCTACAGCTCCCAGCATACCCCAGCCAGCAACCCAAGGTTGGAGAACACTGCTCTGTTTCTCTCCATCCTAACTCAACTCCGTAAACTTGCTCACTCACTGTCCCTGCCAAGCCCCACGTCCTGTCTACTGACTCCCAACTCCACCCACCATTCCATTTTGCCCCTGCTGTCAATCATTCCTCCACTCATTCATCTGTTATTAGCGGGTTTGTGGGAATCCCAAGGTTTGCGGCAGTAAAAATAATCTTTAGAGAAAGAAAAAGAAGCGGGGTGGGAACCCAGAAACAGCCCATGTGGACTGAACATGGGCAGTAGTAGCCATGGAATGATGACTGAATGCTGGGAAAAACAAAAGAGAAAACTATATTATACTATATTATAACCCCTAGCAGTACTTTCCCTCCCACCTTCACAAGTATGGTATATAGAATATTTACTTGAAAGTTCGGCACCATTCAATGGGGCTTACTGCCTTCATACAGTGTATTTACAAGTGTCTAGGCTGATCCTATCCATATTAACTGAAAAGTAAATGCCATGGGCCTTGCTTTCCAAGTACGTGTAAATAGCTAAGAATCCAACAGCAATGTGAAAATTTCCTTGAAAAGTTAAAGAAAGACATCCTGACACCAAAGTCTCCACACTTGTTATCTGGAAATAATTCGCAATTATTTTCATGAGACCAGTAGGTGTGTTCAGGACTGGGGTAGAAATCTGAAAATAATGATAATGTTAATCATTATTGCAGGCAGTATTTGTTCTTTTTAACTTAATTGTTGTGAAAAGAACTCAAGGTGCTTTATAAATAATCATTATTATTCATTATTTTTAAAAGCATGCCTGCTTGCACACAGCATTGGCCTTCAATCTAACATAAGAGAACAAAATATGTGGGCCTATTACAGGATCAGTCTGAGCCCTTCCTTCCAAATCTCCTTCCTTGCTCCACCAGAAAGAAACAGCAAGATTTTAAGGAGTAAACTGAATGTCAGGGATTCCAGAGCCAGAAGCTGGTAGGAAGTCTAGACAAAAATATGTGTCACAACACATTTTCAAATCACAAGCCCAAAAATGCATGTATAGATGCCTACAGTTATTGCAGTGTACATTTAGAAATTCAATGAAATGTATGATTATCACATCAGAATTATATCACGTTTGACAGCAGCAGCACCAGATGACATGACAATTGTACTGGGTAGGTGTGAAGGATCACCAACAGGATCCTTTGCGTGAGTTCGGCGCTTAATGGGTTAACCGGCACTGAGATATAGCCCGTACAAGCGCTGGAGACTGCCTGGGAGGCTCGCGCACACAAGAGGAAACCAAAGCCCTTTAAATGACCAAATAAGGCTTTTATTTGTTTACACAAAACAGAGCGGAACTAACAGCTTTCCAGGAATACTACAATGTCAACACAACCTTAGTTGACCCCTGCGTTCATCAATGAAACAGGCTCTTAGGCTAGCGAATTGAAACTGGTCAGTTACCTCAGATCAGAGACTTTACGCTAGTCAGTTTCAGCCTGGCTCCGGGTCGGCCGATCCGGGGATGGGAGTGGCTTACTCCGGCTGCCGCTTGGAGGACGAATCTGGCCCCGAAGTACCCTGGGTTCCCAACAACCTTGTACCGGAAGGGAGAGGGGTTTTCTACCCCTGAGTTCCCGCTCTCCCCACCCTCCAGGTCAGGTGGGGGCTTATGCCTGCCCCTTCGTATCAGGTGGGCTTATTCCTGCCCGGGAAGAAGGTGACGTACTGGTACTTTGCAGCTCTTTGAGACTGCCCTGATAGTTTGATGGTTCTTGAAGGTCCTTCCTTGGGTTTTGTGGATTTCCACCGAGGATCTCCATTGTTGGGGATGACGGTCTGTCTGGCTGCTTCTCCTGTGACTTCATCCCCCTTCCTCGCCCCCCTCCCTTGGGCGGAGAGTGTGTGTGTGTGTGTGTGTGTGTGTGTGCGCGTGTAGACTCGTGTCGGGCTTTCTCCACAGTAGGATTATGAACTGATACAAGAAAGATATGTTCAGAGATTTGGGTAATAATCCCAAACACACTTACCTGGAAGTAAATCTCCAGGTTGAAGTCAGTGGGATTTACCTCTGAGCGGACATGTATAGGATTGCCCCGTTGGACTCTTATAACATCCTTGTTCTGTTCTTTTGTTTGTTTGTTTGGAGTATTTATATTCTACTTTTCAGGGCCTAAGTAGAATATAAATACTTTAAAGAAACAAACAAACAAAAGAACAGAACAAAATCATATAAAGCAATAATACATGTTTTTATCAGGTATGTTTCTATCACGTAAAAATATAAATGTTAAAAAGCAACCAAGAATAGTACCAGCATCTTGGTTTTTTATTGTAGAAATAGCACATAAGACTAAAATAATAGTGTATAAACTGGAATTATTTATTTATTTAAAGTATTTTTATTCTCAGCCAAAACGGTTCCCGGAACAGCTTACATGCAGTCAGTAAAACAAAGTCCCTGCCTGCCAGCTTACAATGTAAAAAGACGCAAGGATGAAGGCACGGGAACGAAAGAAGAAAAAACTAAGTAGTCTTTCTACAGGGCTGGTGGAATGGCCCCGCTTCCCCTTTCCTCTCCCTCTCTAAACTATACACTAACAGCATGAACCTTTGCATGCTTCCTTAGAAGAAAGTTCAAAGGTTCTTACTCTAGGCTAGTAGGAGAGCTAAGACTTCGTAGGGAATGAGTCCCACTGAAGTCAATGGACCTTATTGCAAACTGGGCTCAGGGCCTTGCTGTCAAGTTGTATACCAAGGCAGATGGGAATACTTTTCTCTTTGATACCTTAAGGCTGCAATCCTGTGCATGTTTAGATGGAAGAAAGTCCTACAACTCTCAGCATTCCCAGCCAGCCATGCTGGGTGTAGGCCTTTTCCCCATCTAAACATGCATAGGATTGCACCCTAAGGCTCCAATCGTATGCACGCTTACCTGGGAGTATATCCCATTGAATTCAGTGGGACTTACTTCTGAGTAGACGTGCACAGGACTGCTTTAATTCTAGTTCAATTCTCAGTTAGTTACATAAGTATGTCAATAAATTATGCAATATATATCTGTAATCATGTGCAATTTATACATAAATAATCTCAGATCCGTTATATTTATATGGTATATCTGGGAGTCTCAACCAAGTTTTCCACAGCAAGCATCATCAGGAATTCAGGCCCCACTGCAGTTTAGAAATAGAAAAAAGAAATATCTTCCATTTCTTTCTTACACAGAAAAGAACAACAATCACCCCACTCTGAACAAATGCCTCTGTGGTTCTTTACAAGGACACCATTCTTCTTAAGAAAATATATTCCTGACTGGTTTGGTAGGTACCTCAGAGACCAGCCCTCCCACTCAAGCGGCTATGTTTATTCATTTCCGTTTCTGGAACTCTTTGTTCAACTGTATTATCAGGAGCATCTCCCACCAATAATTTATGGATTAACTCTAATTTATTTGGCTAGAGAAATTTCAACATTAAAATATTTTTTAAAAATAGTATCATATATTCATCTCTTATGGGAGGCTCACCTGGTGCCAAGATCGTTATCTTTCCAGAGCAGACTAAGGCACTTTATTCTCCCAAGCTTTTTAATGTATTTTGTAAAACTTCCTGGGAGCAGGGATTGGTTATAGTTTATCTATGAATTTTATCTTGGGTTTTGTTTTTGGTAAGCTGCCCTGCAAGCTTTGCTGAAGGAAAGTATAAACAGCTTAAGGACTTATCTTTTAATATTTTATTTGTTATTTATAAGGATGTTGCATTTTATTATTATTACATTTTTATCCTGCTCTTCCTTGAAGCAGCTCAGTGTGCCCCTCCCCAATTATAGCACCACAACAACCCTGTGAGGTAGGTTGGCCGAGAGTGTATGCCCAGCCTGAGTTATGCAGCGAGTTCCATAGCTCTGTGTGGTTTTGAATCGGGTCTGACATGCTATCTACTACATTGCACTGCTGACTATCAAGTATATTACTTCTACATATGTTCAGTATGTACAATTTTGTTCCACTTGTGTGTGTTGGATGTCTTGTTATGTTGCAAAAGAGAAGGACTATTAACAACAAAAGTGTAAACCTTGCAATTGTGCTGGTTTTAACCTTTAAAGCCCTAAATGGCTTGGGACCAGGTTACCTGAAGGAAAGTTTCCTCCCATATTTACCTACCCGGACATTGAGATCATTGTCTGAGGCCCTCCTCCAGGTGCTCCCGCCAAATGAGGCAAGGTGGGCGGCTACAATAGAGAGGGCCTTTTCAGTTGTGGAATGGCTCGCCTGGTGCCTACATTGTGTTCTTTTTGACGCCAGCTGAAGAACTTTTTATTCTCCCAGGAGTTTTAATACCTGTTTTTAATGCTTTTAGTACCTTATTCTGCTGCTGGTTTTAATTTTTATTTATTTTTAATGTGCTGAAATGGTTCTATTCCACAGTTTTTATTCCTTGTTTTAATGTTTTGTTTTATGTTGTTAATGTATTGTACACCGCCCATAGAACTTCGGTTATTGGGTGGCTTAAAAGTACAGTAAATAAACAAATACACAATTGTAGTTAAAGTGGATGTTGCCTAAAGCAAGGCTTCTCCAACTTTCCCATAATAAGTCCCCCTGAGGCAGGAGTGGGAAACCTGCAGCCCCCTTAGTGAAATTTCAAACACCCTCTGCAAGCAATTAGTTCAGACTTCTGGCAAGAGGGGTCTATTCCACCCCTGGCAGCCTGCTGGGTGGGCAGGAAGAGATAAAAGAGGGTGGCTCCACCACTTTTGGGTCTGGCCCCACCCGCACAGTCGTGTGGTAAATTCTGAAGTTCAGGCACTTATCAGGAAGCCGGTGTGGCGTAGTGCTGAGAGTGTTGGACTGGGACTCAGGAGATTGGGGTTCTAGTCCCCACTCAGCCATGAAGCTCACTGGGTGACTTTGGGCCAGTCACTGCCTCTCAGCCTAACCTACCTCACAGGGTTGTTGTGAGGATAAAATGGAGAGGAGGATTATGTAAGCTGCCGTGGGTTCCTTGCAGGAAAAAAGGCAGGATATAAATATAATCAATAAATCAATAAATCATGACAGTGCTCATAGCTACACCTCCAAGGAGAATCCAAAAATGTAGACTGCTGTGTAGATCCATCCCTCTCTCTTTTTCTGTGGACATTATATACCGTAAGTCTTTTCGCTTTTGTAAAGTGAATGGGTCTTAATAATTACCCATTCAAGACCAAGCCACTCTAAAATATTTTGCATTACAACAAGGATCACTCACAACAATATAATATTGCTGGGAAAATCCTTTTTCCCACCAGCTACCAGGAGGATTGCAGCTAAGCTTATAGGGAACAGGGAAGCCTGAGCGGAGTGGCAGATCATCTTCCCTGCTAAGCAAAAAGTCACAAGGCTTCAACCCGATCCCCTGAGCCCTGGCTCCAGTATATCATCACTGGCTTCAGCCCTATCCACCACCAGGATGTGCCCCCCTCTCAACAGATTATAGCGAAGGGAACGCAGCTCTCCATGGGGGGAAAAGCTCCCCCTTGCCGCCGCCGCCGCCCTAGGGCAAGAAAAAATGGCGCAAACAACGAAAGGCAGCTTTATACAATCATAGCGCACATATTCCAACACCTACTCGATTCCTAAAAGCAAAGCAGAACTACGCAGCTCTATCCTGCATCACCTCCTTAACAAGGGCTGCTTGTGCTGCTGCTGCTGCTGCTAAGACAGGGAATACAATCCAAATGCCCCTGTGTTAATATTGGGGATTTTGAGATTTAGTTTAAATAGATCCCTAAGAATGCAAGTCAGATTTTGGCTTCAAATACTGATTAAGTCAGTGGTGCTGCTAGGGCTGGCTGGACCTTGGGGCCAAAGTCCAGGGCCTGTGTCTCCCCCCCCCCCCCCCTCCGAAGAACATCCAGCAAGTGGTCAGTGCAGAAGCAAACTCCCATTTTGTTCCTATAGTCATGATGGTGCTATGATTTAAATTTAAGTGAGTTAAAAATGCAAAAGTACACATGCTCAAAGTTATCTTTTTTTGCTTTTTAAAAAATCAGGGTTGGCAAAGTTTTGTTGTTGTTCTAACATATCAGGAATGTAGATGCAGTTTTAAAACATGGAGTGGCAGTTGGAAGGGAGGGAAAGAGAAAGGTTAGTTGCATGCTTCACAACTGAAGTAATACATGTGGCTATCTAAAACGCCCCCCCCCCCATAAGACCATGAAGTTCGGGGTCTAAAACCGCCCAGCTGCACCACTGGATTAAGTCACTGGCCTCTGCCGCTGAGGCAGAAATGCAGAATGAGGGCAACCAGAAACAGCAGTCAACAGCTACCGATTCTCAGACTATGGCAGGGGTGGGCAGAAGGCAGATCTCCGTATGTTTTGGACTTCATCTCTGTGAAGCCCCTGCCAGCAGACATTGGTCAGGAATGCTGGGAGTTGAAGTCCAAAACATCTGGAGATCTACTTTCTGCCCACCCCTGGACTATGGGACTGAGTGCAAGGTGACGAACACAATGCAGGAGAAGCCAAGATGTATTAATATACAGAGCCAAGGGGGAACAGGAGACAAACCAAACAGCAAAAATCCAGAAAGGAAGGCTGCGAGATGGGAAGAGGTAGGAGCAGAAGAGTAAGTCTAAGGCAGGGTGGGCAACTTGTGCCCCTCCAGACGTTTAGGCCTACAATTCCCATCATAACTCACCATTGGCTATGCTGGCTAGGGCCAGTGGGAGTTGTAGGTCAAAACAGCTGGAGGGCCACAAGTTGCCCACCCCTGCTCTAAGGACTGAATTAACATCCAGCAGAGCGCAGCACACGGTTCTGTACAGTGCTCGCTGGGGCATGCTGGGAGTTGTAGGCCAAAAACAGCTGGGGACCCGAGGTTGGAGAACACTGTGTTAGTAAGTACTGTACTGAGAAAATCAAGACAACAAGTAAGGAAGTGGCCGCTTGCCCAAGCGAGGGAGCACTTCAGGCGCTTGATATTCAAAGGGAAAACAGCCAGAGAGCTGAGTGTGCATGTGCTGTGTCAAGCGGCAGGATCAGTGCCTGGGATAACCCTCCTGTACAGATTTGCAGATGACTGCACTAAGCACTGAGGAATAAAAATGCAAGTCCTGAGACCTCTGATGATGCGTTTCCCCAATTACATCATGTGGATTGTTCCATCTGACTTTGCTAATCCCAGATGTATTCATCTCCCCCACCTTGGGCCCGTTATCTGTTAAATTTCTAAAAACTGTTGTTGGGGAGGGTGGGGGATATAATACTATCGCTACTAATGCCAAAAAGCTGAAGGGGGGGAAATCCCCCCCCCCCAAAAGCAGGCTCAGCATTTTAGCTAAAGGAGGAAATAAGTAACATGAACCAAAACTAGGAATGTAAATGCTTCACAGATGCCTAATAAGGATGTTTTGAAAGGGATGGAAATCAAAGTGCTTCCTACATTGAGGCTGCATCCCAAACAAAATTAAGGTAAGAGGAGGAGACTTCAAGCACATTCTGATATATTTACCTTTCTTTGCTCCCAAAGTTAATTTTCATTAAGAAAATATTAAAAGCAGAAGACAAGCCACGATAGGCCAGACCAGTGTTCAGTGAAACTCCAACTTCCTGGATCCAACTGGCTTGTTTACCAGTACCTGTGATCAAGGGCATGCAGTAACACCTCACTAAGAGGGTAATTATAATTCTAGCTTATTGTTGCTTTTTAACTGGCTTATTGCTGTTCTGTTAATTCTTGGGGGGAGTATTTTGTAGGTAGGCAGACCTGTTGCACAGAAATGAGGCATGAGACCTGCTTACTTGTGAGTAGACATGCAGAGGCCTGCCCTGCTTACTTCTGAGTAGGCTTTAAATGGTAATAATCACATTTGGCCCCACCCACAGATGGAATGCCACCCCCACCACCCACACACACACACTCAAGAGCCTTCCCATTTTGCAATTTGGACCTCAGGCTGAAAAAGGTCCCCCACCCCTGCTGTATCAGGAGCATGTGAGTGTACTGCACCCAACCCAGCATCACATGTGGCCCTTTGGGACTGAAAAGCCTGTGTACCCCTATTATATAGGATTCCCAAGCAAGTTTTTAATTATAATCTAATGTCTACTATATTTTATTGTCTCATGTCTTCTGAGATTGTCAGCTGAAACAGAGGAGGGAAGGGAAAAGGAGCCTTCCACTTGCCACCACTATGACAGGCTTACAAGGGTACCAACTGTCAGTTGCAGAGGATGGGAGGGGCAGAGTTGGCATCTGGGTCTGCCACAGGTTCAGGTTCCTTTGTATGTTACGTGGTCTGTTGTTGCTGATGAATAGCTGTTTTGGTTTGGGAGGTGCTGTCTGCAAGTACAGGCCTACCATCCAAGGGCTGTGCTATCACTGGGCATACAATCAACAAGCTAGAGAATACCAAATATATTGGTTTTTGATCACCGCATTCTACATGTCCTGGGAAGACTCATTGCAAAAGCCTGTGAGGCACAGTAGGAACTAGTATCTCCCATTCCTTGTCAGTCTCTTTCGAGTCTGGATGGCTTTTGAGTCCCACAAACTAAAGGCAAACTCTAGTCTGTTCACTTGACATGATGGCACTGTTGAGCAGATGCATCCAATTTCAAGAGGAACTGGCCCTTTCAAGGACTACTGTTCAGAGTCTTGTTTGTACTGTAGAAGTAAATTTTGTCTAGGCTTCAGTTTAACAGAAAGGCAAGTCAGACCTTTCCTTGGCCTTCCATGAACCCTGAAAATCCCTCCTGCCTAGCCTCTGCTCTGTTATGCTAAAGACTACTGTGAGCTATATCCCCCTTGCAAAAGACTGTACTGATCCACATTGTAACTATGCCATGCAGGAAAGCTGCTTAATCTCCAAGGGCTTGAACTTTGACACTTGCCTATTTTAAGGCAACCACTGTACAGAGAAGCCACTTTGCAAGGTGTTTCACACAACCTACTCTACTTTTCTATGATTCTAACTTGCCACTTAATGGATCATCTCCATCTGCTTTATTTCAAGAATTGTTTGCCACTAGCTCTACCCATCCTTCAAAACCATCATTGCAAAAAGATAGGTCGCTGACTACCACAGAAGGAAGAAAACTGCAGTAATACAAGGGAAATAGTACTGCCAGTAAAACCGATTTTTAAAAATGGAAATGATGGAAATTTTACTTTAGAAATTTCTCTGTGCATACCAAAAAAAAGCTTGTATCTGTATTTTCAAAAGGAAGGAAACCAGCAAGCAGCAGATAAATACTCAAGTAGATTTAATACATGTTAACATGGATAGTAGCAAAAACTACAAAATGTTGGAAAAGCTGGAGAAACCCCAAAGGGAAAAATTAAAAGGAAATGGTAAGAACAGAAGCTTTTACCAGATGTGCTGTTTCCTTGATTCATGAAGCAGGCAGCATCAACAGTCCTTCCCATGGTCAAATACTCATACATAGAATTCAAGGTTGTGTTCCTACAAAAGGTGACCTTGCAGGTCATCCTTTTGAAGGAAATTAACAGCTTGAGCAACAGCCAAACTGAGGAGTTACTTTAAGCCAGTTTGGTCCCACTGAAGCCAAGTTTACCAGCATTTGAAAGCCTGGTGCATCTTACAAGTGTACCAACAAAAATGGAATCATAACAATGTGAAGCATGCCCTATTCAGAAGTTCCCACTGCAGTGCAATGACCTGACAGTGCTCTGCTGTGTGGCAAGTGATGTCTATTGAAGTCTCCTAGATCTCAGAAAAATCAGGGATCAGCAGATCTAGTGGGCAGAAAGTAGATCCAGAGTGATTTGCAGTAGATCGGCAAAGGTTTCTAACTACTAATTGTCTTAACAGCAGCAACAGTTAAAAAGCTCCGCACAACTAAATTAGGTTGTTGAAAAAACAGTTGGAAAACCAGGAGTGGATTTTTGTGTGAAAGGATTTGTGAGCTTGGTTCTGGTACTCACCACAAATTCCTGGGATGACTATGTGCACCATTTCTTAATTCTTTGCATATGTCTGCCCACCTGAGCCTCTATTTTGCAAAAGGCTCCAGTTGGTGGATCTCCGGGTTCTAGTAAAACATGTGGACAGGGGACTTGGGAGATCTGGATTCTAGTCCCCACTTGGCCATGAAGCTCACTGGGTGACCTTGGGCCAGTCACTGACTTAGCCTAACCTACCTCAGAGGGTTGTTATGAGGATGAAATGGAGAATCATCTACACTGCCTTGGGCTCTCTGGAAGAAACGCAGGATATAATTATAACAAGCAAAAAAATCAAGTAAATCCTGCAAGCCTGAAGTCTGCCCAACCATACCCTAGTATAGTAAGATAATAGCTCTTACCTGCAGTGCCAAATTTAAACATCCCTAGTCCTCTAAATATGTATGAATGACACATACTCATCTCTTATCTCATTAGTCTTCACATTCAGGGGTAGTGGGGACAAAAGGGAAGAAAACTGTATATCTGTGGACTTTTCCCAGTACACTTAAGTGTTGGCAGAGAAAAGTGTGAGCAGAGATTTTGTGAGGTTCCAGATCCTTATTCAGAAGAAGGCTGCCTGACCTTTAATGCAGCAGATACTGACCAAGCAACTTTACTCAAAGCAATTAACCAGATACCACAATACTAATACCGCATGGATTGGGTCCAGACTTCCATTGCAACCCTCATAAAATGGAGGATTATGTTAGCCACCTTGGGTTCCTTGCAGGAAAAAAGGTGGGATATAAATATAATAAATAAATAAATATAGGCTTATCTGGGAGCAAGTTCTACTGAGTTCAATGTGGCCTACTTCTGAGTAGACATGCTCAGTAGGATTTCTCAGTAAGTTAGCTGAACTTGTTGCATTGATTTCAATGGGAAATAAGTAATTTCTAATTTGTCCCATTGACTTTAGTGGGAGCTGAGTTTATCTAACTTAGCCTGGATCCAGTCCTATGTGTTTAATCACAGAAATGTCAGCATGGACTGAAGGGTGATTTGTTGTTATTAAATTAATAGCCCCCCTTTTAAGAGCATGTCTACAAATTCAAGCCATTAGTCACCTGGATTTCATTTCCTGCACTTCATTCTTGTTGGATCAGCATACCATGTCAAAACAAAGGGTCCATTCTTTCAGAGTACATTTCATACACTTTACCTCCTGCTACAAATTTTGAAGCCAGCAATGAATCTGCTATTTTAGTTAAAATAATCTGACCAGCTATATAGTTGCAGAATTCTATTTTGACAGCAAAAAAGAAATAATTTCCCCTTTTGTCTCAGCAGAACTACTGGCTTAATTTTGCTTTATCATAGTTGTTCGTGTAGGAGAAAGGAACCAACAATAAGGCTTAGAAAAAACATACCATATTCCTAGAACATCTCATCACTAGCTGTTTGGAGTTCATGGCTGATTTTTCCAGGGCTCTAAAGAAAACAATGGAGTAGCACACAATGAAAAAAATACCAGGAAGAGATTTGGTGGGGGTGTTGGAAAAGAGAAAAGAATGAATACAAGTAACTCACGGCAATTTAGCTAATACAAAAACTGATAATTATATCAGCCACACAGCAAGTGCAGTTTTCCAGGACAAAGAAACCACAATAAAAATGCGAACATTTTTCTTATTTATTCAAAAGCTAGGGTATGACAAAGAGGGTTAAAATGTAGTATGCCACCTTTTTACATAAACTGCTTGACGATCTATCGGAGACCAGTTAACATGTCTCCCTGTCCAAAAATGCTCAAACACACACATAACCATTAATATTTTATACACAAATGTTTATTTCTCAAATAAACAGCCCCTTTAAACACAAGGAATGGAATCTAAATTCTCATCAAGATGAATCCAAAATGAAACCTTTCCAGTACTCTGTGTAATCACTGTGGTCTTGGTCACTACTGGCTTTAACATCAAAATCAACAAGGACATGTTATTTAAAAATCATGCTACTGGATTTCTAAGCTCTGCCTCTGATCCGTTCTATGATGATCTGCAGTGTCTTAAAAATTGTACATCACCCGATCTGAACCAAGTGTGGAATAGCTGTGTACTGAACACAAAACAAATGAGAAATAAGATTACAAGACATAATCGAGTTCATAACGAATGTAGGTGTTCTTTTCGTCATTGTAGATTCGTGGATAATGTGCTATTAGAGCATCCTGTGAACCAATGTAGATGGAGTTATATATCTTCCAATACACATCTCTTACTTTTCTGGCAGGGTGAAACAAACCCTAGGAAAATAAAATAAGAGGGAAATAGTTTATCCATAGGAAGTCAAGAACCCTAGCTGCATTGCAAAGATGTTCACAACTAGATCTGTACATAACTGAGGATTTTGTCTACCCACTCTCTTCTCCCCCCCACCCCAAGTAACACTGCAAGCCATTCAAATTCAGCGTTTCAAAAGCAGGTTGCATAGTGGAGCACAAAGGGGGGTGGGGTGACAAAAGCCACACTGCAGCTGCATGCCCTCACATATACCCACAGGGCTCCTGAATTGCAGTCATTCCCTTTTCAGCTTGGTTACAACACAGATCCAGTATTGCACAGATTAACTGAAAATAGTCATAAATGTATCAAGTATCTCTAAACCCTATGCTTCAAGGCAGATTACTAGGAATGAGTCATATCCTAAATAAAAAGATCTCTTATGTTGAAAGTTTTCTAGCAGTCTATCACTAAGAATTCATCCCAGTACTTTTTTTTCCAATTCTGAGAACTCTACTGCCTTCTTAATTTGTATTAACACTTACATAATACTTAACCAAACTATTTTGTTGCCTAATTTAGTTGTTACTGAAGCAAGCTTATAATTTTTTATTCATGGGAGTCATTCTGGAGATACTCTATCGACAAAAATTTTGATACAGGAGGAATTTATACTGAAAGTCTACTCACAAACCATACATGTACCATATGTACAAACCTTTCCTATACCATGATTTGCTCCCTACAGAAGTAACATGCAAATGGATTCCTATGAATCAGAATTGCAACATGGGGGGCAATGTTCAATTAAATTATTATTCTCCATCCACCAGATTAATTATCCTTTTCTGCTCACACACAAGGCCATGCAGACATTTTTACTCAAGGAAGTTTTACCTGTAAACAATACTGCAACATTCGGCAGGGTCCAATTGCAACCCTCAGGCCCTCCAGTGCTCCCATAACTGCTTGGATGACGTGAGGTGATGTCTCAAACACGTTGGGCCACACATAGTTTAACAAGTGATTCAGAGAGTCTTCACAGCCAAAGCCATACACCCCAAGAGACATATGCTGTACTACAGCACTAGCTGTTTGTCTGTGAACAAGGTCCCTGAAAAGGAGATTGCATATGCAAATTTAACAGTTTGCTCCTCATTAATGTTTCTGGTCACACATTTTGCTTTCGCCAGGTTCACAGAACACGCACTTGTACAATGTGAACATAAGTTGAAAGTTAATTTATTTTAGTAAGATATGTTCCCTCATCATCAAAATGCTGTTGTCCATCCTCTTGTTTCCTGCCTACTACCTTCATGAATGGATTCAATTAAGTATGTTTGGGAGAGAACTGTAGTTTTGCCTTACTCATTTTAAATATTTACCGTATATGCTTTATCTCCACTTCAAATTCTTCAGCAACATGCCAAATAAAAGTTAACAATTCCGCCAGCAAATTAAAGCAATCAAATAACACTATTATAATATAGAAAAGGAAGCAGAAAAACAGCAAACAAGCAGCAACAAAGTAAAACAGCATAACATTGGTAAGACAAGATAGTAAAATGGTAGAAGTTGTTTAAGCATTAGAAGCCCTAGAGAGAGAAAAAATGGTCCTAATGTGGCATATAAACAATGGTAATGTTAGCTGCTCACTGATTTCTCTGGTGAGGCATTCACAAATCCCTTTTCCGCAGACACAACCTGCCTAACATTCGGAGGTCTGAGGCACCCAGAGAAAGATTAACCAGGAGAAGGTAGTTCTTCAAATACTCCGCTCCCAAGACGTTTAGGGATTTCTAGGTCATCGCCAGTACCTTGAATTGTGCCCAGACACAGACGGGTAATCAAGGCAAACCTTGCTCAAAACGGGGAGATTAGTGACAGGCCAAGAGATGGAACAATTGTATGGGTCCATGGAGGAGTGGCCTAACTACTGCCTCCCTGGATAACATGTTAATGAACCAAGAAATGCAAACCAATTGTAGGCTGCACCTCTCCAGCCACCAACCTTTCCAGCCAGAGCATATACATGAAATTCATCCAAATAATGTGACAACTGTTTGAGCTTGTTTGTATGTAGAAGAGCATAAGCACATCCCTCCCCCACACAAGGAGAAACACTTGGGATCTAGGAGTATCAATAGTCACGCCCTGCCTCTCTTTCTCCCAGCACTAGTCATCCACACAGGCTATTTATAGTTAAGCTAATTTATTATAGTTAATCCTGCTTTTAGAAATAATTTTATGTTTATTTCTTATATACACAGATAAATCAGGTCTTGGTATTTCCATTTAAAGTGATCTCTACTTCTAAGGAGAATTTATCACTATCTAGCAAAAGAGGAATGCAGTTCAGTGTAAAAGGAAAAAACCCCACCTGTCCATTAAAGCATCTTCAAGCAATGGGGTTACAGCATAAATGTAGTCCTTTCCCATTTCTCCAATATATTCAAAGAGGAAGGAAAGAGATTTTAATACACCATTCTGGACATTCAATTCTGGAACTCTGTATTCATTCATGAGTGCAGGCAGAACTGTGAAAGGGGAGCAGGTTTCAGCTACAATAGCTATCGCTACTGTAGTACACACTCTGTTTTGTCTTTCTTGTACTTTCAAATTATTTAGCAGTGTCGCCAGCACATCATGGGGTCTGGAATAGGATGAAGCAGAAACAACATTAGGAAACATGACATAAATTAGAAATCAACTTACATGCTAAAGTTCAGCAAGAGTATTAACTTAGGACAGTTAAAAAAAAAATAATAAAAAAAGCAAGTTCCCAAGCACTTGCTCTCATTCTATTTTTGCAGTTTCTTGCTCTGATTCTACTTTCAGGCCACACACACAGGTGAAAACAAAATCCCTTGTAGCTCAGATCATACACATTAGGAGGCTTCTGAAACGCCTGTCCACTTAATCCCAAGACTAAAAAACCAAAAACCAAACCTGAGCTAGGTGGAATGTCTAAACAAACTGATCACGCCTTATCAGTAAAACAATCTTCTTCATCATGGCTAGTGGATTTAATAGCTCAAAACAATAGCTCAGTACAGCAGCGCCATAAAAAAATATCAGACACACAGTACTGGAAATACATACTTACCCAATAGCTTTAGCAATATAACCAAATGTGTTCACAGTTGCTCTTCGGATAGCTTTCTTATGGGCTTTTAACAACTCTAGCAGTTCAAAGCAGATCCTCATCCACTCCCTTGCAGAAACATATTCTGCCCCCCTGGATAAAAGAGGAAAAGTTTTTTCTTCAGCTAAATTGGATTTATGCAAACACCTAGACTTCTTAACATATAGAAATGTGCTATTTACTTGGGATTATACATTACAACCAAGACTAATGGCAATGAGTGCCAAAGCAATGGTGGTAGGCACATGGCATATATAAAGATGCTGTATATTACAAACTTGCAGCTTTCATTAATTGTACATTGGCATAACTATCTTTAACTTTTTTTAAAAAATGACTACCTCCCTTACCTATTTATAAGATATGCTCTAGCATTTTATAGTGTTAAGTGACATAGTGCAAATCAGTTTACCTGTCTGCAATACGTCCAACCAGGTCAATACAATTCTCCTGCACTTTTTCATGCCTGTTCTTCAAGATAGGTGTGAGCCTTGGCAGCAGGTCTTTAATTGGAGGAGTCATTTTGTGCATACCTATTTGATACAGAAAAGGATACCTTGAGTCTCAAATGCTATCTTCCAAATTAAAAACTCATTTCAAATTAAAAACATTAAACACACACTTACCTATGACATTCACAATGGCTTTAAGTGCTCCTAGAATACTGCCCAATACTTCAGGATATTCTTCACCTAGGTATTCATACAACACTACACCCAAGTGTCCCATCAATTTTTCCTAGGACCAAAAAAAGAAGCTTATAATCCAGTGCCTTTAGACTAAAAGTAATGTTTACAAAAAGACAGGAGAAAAATAAATACCTCTTGACAGGTCTTCATGACAACTGCAGTACGAGATATCAGATCAGCAGCTTGCTGTCTTACTTTGGCTGATTTGTTGTTCAAACGCCACAGAACTGTACCACAGATCTGGGGCAAGTATGGTTTAACTCGCTTGCCAAGAGCGTTGACCACTGTACCAAAACCATTCAACATCACAGAGTCCTACCAAAAAATTATAAAATACAGTATTTAATATTTTTCAATCACCAACATTCTAAGTTGTTTGACAATAGTACCATATTTTTCCGTGTATAAGACGCCCCCCCACTGGGCAGTCTCGCAACCGCGCGGTTCTCTCCTTGGCTTACTTCCGTGTATAAGACGACCCTCAATTTTTAGTCTAACGATTTTAGGAAAAAGTATAGTCTTATACATGGAAAAATACTGTAGTTCCTACTAACACATTTTGACAAGGCCAAATCCTAGCCTGTCTTCATCTCTGATGACTTGTGACAGAAAAGCAGAATGATAATTATTAGCACTGCACCCCTGCACCACGTTAGCAGAATTATAGAGCAAGAATGAGAAAATTCTACAAGGTTGGTTCCAGCTCCCTAAATGGAGACAGATCAATAATTCCCAGTTGACAGCTGCTTAACAGGGACATACTGAAGTAGGAGTAATTTATGGCGTATTATTTGTACGATGGGAACCTCAGTATCAGCACTTTCTAAAGCAAGGACAGGGCATGCCCAAAGGGAAGGAGGACTAAATGGACAGAGCTTGGGTGCTCTTTCCTTCCACCCAAAAAGATGGAATGGTTGCTGATTATTGTATCTGTTGGGGCTGCAAAGAAATTAGTACTTGGATTCAGTCTAGGTGTGGCCTCTAATATAGCGTCTGTCTCTCTCACACACACGCGCACACACACACACACACACACTCGTCACCAAGATCTGAAGTCTGGATTTTCCCTTCTCAACACATTTAGTGCTCATTATTCTAACCCAAGGCCAAAATAGATATTATAAGTGTATTCATATACCTCTGTAGTCTGCTCTTGGAAGGCATACAGGATGCCATCAATAAGTTGTTCTTCCAGCTTGTGGTCAATATCAGCTGCACCCAGATTCCCCATGATCTTTTCAATGGTCTCCATAACCATTTTTCTGTACTGCTCAGCTTCATCTTTCAGATCATCCACTATCCTGGAAATAATTTCTGCTGCCCCAACTTTGTTTGCAAGCTCCACAGTTGTATCAACTAACTGCAATGTACACACACAAAAATGTTTGAACAAGCAAGCAATGAATAGTTTAAAGATAATTCCCATTCTTTTCCCAAAGAGAAGCAAGTTTATATTTTAGGGATAAAAGAAGCTTTTGAGTGAGCATTAAAAAACATGTTTTAGACGTTGTCAGTAAGCAGCCTAACTAGAAATTCAGGATTGCTATCAGTATGGAGGAAGCCATATAGCTCATTTTGAAACTTTCCATTGATGGAAGGCTGTTTTCCCTTATTTGCTCATGATTCTACATGGATGACATACAACACAATCCTACACATGTTTACTTGGAAGTAATTACTACTTTGTTCAATGGGGCTTACTCTCAGAAGTGTGCATATGACTACATCTGTAAAATGGTGTTTCTGGTGGTAAAATCAGAAACTGAAAACAGGATGCCAAGAGCAATTGTGCAGTTTTAGTTGCAGTTTATAAAACTATTTAAAAGATTCCAAATAGTTTGATCCAGGGTTGCAATGATTTAAATCAGAATGATTTAAACCAATGATTAAATCATCAATAAAAATCGATTTTCCTGCCCGCAAAAAACCATGATTTTTGGCAACCCTGTCGTGTAGGTAGCCTAGTAAGGACAGGTTGCTTACCTGTAACTGTAGTTCTTCGAGTGGTCATCTGTGCATTCACACACATATGGGTTCTCTGCGCCTGCGCTGAGATCGATCGGAAACTTCTTTAGCTGAGATGAGCCGGGCGGGAGCCCCTCTCCCTCGCGCGTGCTCCTTAGGGAACTGAGGAGACGGGCGGGAGCCGCGCTGAGACCGCCTATTGCGACCCTCGGGACCGAGGATGATTCAGAACCTTAAAATATACTTCTACGACATCAGCACCTTTCCTCAGGCCCGATGAGGATCGAGCCCGAAAAGAAAAACAATAGTAAAACAATTGACCCATCCTTTTTCCACTTTGGTATCCATCGAACTCGATGCAGACACCGAGCGGGGAAGGAGGGCGGGTTGTGTGAATGCACAGATGACCACTCGAAGAACTACAGTTACAGGTAAGCAACCTGTCCTTCTTCTTCGTGGTCTCTGTGCTTCACACACATATGGGTAGATTAGCAAGCTGACTTACCGGAGGTGGGTCGGTGTCGGTAGTCAGATGGTGATCGATGATAGTACCGCTCTGCCGAATGCGTTCTGCGCCCTGGCTCGAACATCGAGGCGGTAGTGCCGGATAAAGGTGGAGGGCGAAGACCAAGTTGCCGCCCTGCACAAGTCCGTCAAAGAGACCCCTCTGCCGAATGCCGTCGAAGTCGACATGGCCCTAGTAGAGTGCGCCTTCACGGAGTTTGGCAAAGCACGATCGGCAAGTTGATATGCCAGTTTGATAGTGTCCACAAGCCAGGTGGACAGTCTTTGTTTTGATACTGGGCATCCCTTCTTTGGCGGGCCGTAGCATATGAAAAGTTGTTGCGTGTGCCTTATGGATTCTGTACGCGCTTTGTAAAAAGCTATGGCTCTGTGGACATCGAGGCTGTGTAGAAGCCTCTCGATATCCGATGACGGCGTTGGAAAAAAAGCTGGAAGCACAATGTCCTGGCCTAGATGAAAATCGGAAACGACTTTTGGTAGGAAGGTTATGTCTGGTCGCAAAACGACCTTGCCTTTGTGGAAAGTTGTGTATGGAGGGTCAACTCTGAGAGCAGCTAACTCGCTGACACGTCTTGCGGATGTAATCGCTGTCATGAACAGAGTTTTAAATGATAAAAGACGTAAGTCTGATTTCGCCATAGGCTCGAATGGCGGCTTCATTAATGCTTTCAAAACTAACTGGAGGTCCCATCCTGGTACAATAGTTCAAAACTAACTGGAGGTCCCATCCTGGTACAATAGTCCTCGTCGGAGGGCATAAGTTTTTTACACCCTTCAGAAATTGTTTCACGAGTGGGTGCACAAATAAAGATGAACCGGTCGAGGTTGTTCGATACGCTGCAATTGCTGCCGCTAAATAAACTTTAATAGACGAGAATTTAAGCCCACGGGCCATCAGCGAGTGTAGGAAGTCAAGGAGCATGTTACAGGGTCTTTATCGGAAGCCGACACAAAGCTGGAGAAAGCCTGCCACTTCCTTGCATAAGAAAGCCTTGTTGACTGCTTACGTGCTGCCAACAAGACTTCCTTTACAGCTGAAGAGAGGTCTGTATGCATTGCTATCTGATCCTCCAAGCCGTGAGGTTTAAGGACTGCAAATTGGGGTGAAGTACCCTGCCCTGCTGTTGAGTCAATAGATTGTCCTGGATGGGCAGTTGCAGGTAATCTCCCTGAGACAGATGAAGAAGGAGGGAAAACCAAGGTTGACGTGGCCACCATGGGTATATCAGGATGCAGTTTGTTCTGTCCAATGATATCTTGGCCAGCACACAAGTAAGAAGCGGAATTGGAGGGAACAGGTAGAAGAAGTCGTTGCTCCAATCTAGCAGGAAAGCGTCGGTCATCGACCTCGGATCCGAAGCCGCTCTGCTGCAGAATAGGGGGCATGCCGTGTTTTCGCTGGTTGCGAACAGGTCTACGTTCAGGCCGGCCCCAGAGGTGAAAGAGGGATGCTAATATTTGCCGATCCAACTTCCACTCGTGCGACTGCAACGATACCCTGCTCAACGCATCGGCCAGGACATTGATTTTCCCCGCGATGTGAATAGCTACGAACAACATTCGTCGAGGTAGAGCCCACTCGTACAGCTGTAGCGTCAGTCTTGTGAGGCGCATAGATCTCGTGCCTCCTTGTTTGTTCAAATACGCCACCACTGTGGTATTGTCCGTTACAACCTGAATGTGATGGCCAGTCAGATGATGTTCCAATGCCTGCAGTGCCCTCCAGACAGCCATTAGCTTCAGCCAGTTGATATGCCTGGTGCTTTCCGTCGGAGTCCAAGTGCCCTGCACGATGTGGTCGTCGGAGTGGGGCCCCCATCCTAATAGCGACGCGTCCGTTGTTAGAATTCGACTTGGTATCGATGGTTGGAAAGTTACACCGTCGAGTAGGTTTGACTCCTGCTGCCACCACCTCAAAGACTCTCTTATGGCTCGTGGAACTGATAGACGAAGGGATGGTCTGTCCTTTTCTGGCTTGAAGGCTCGGACAAACCAGGTCTGCAGTGGTCGCATGCGAAGCCTCGCATAGCGTACGACTGCTATGGTCGAGGCCATGTGCCCCAGAAGGCGCTGTACCGTGCGAGCTGATATTGGTTGACTGTACACTTTCTTTGACAGGGCGACTAGCTTTATTGCCCTTTCGTTCGGCAGGTAAGCCCGACCATCGAACGCGTTTAATCTTGCCCCTATGTATTGGATTTATTTTACTGGCTGGAGGACCGACTTCTCTGCGTTCAGGCAAAGTCCCAACTCGAGCATGAGATCGAGGGTCTGTTCGAGTGCGCTTCGAAGCTCGAGCTTCGATGATGCCACCAACAACCAATCGTCGAGGTAGGGGAAGATGGTGATGCCCCTTGTCCTCAGACTCGCGCACACCGCCGCCACACATTTCGTGAACACCCTCAGCGCGGTGGAAAGTCCGAATGGAAGAACGACGAACTGGTAGGCGTCGTCCCCCACTCGAAACCGAAGGTATTTCCGGCTGTCCTCGTGGATGGCGATGTGGAAGTACGCATCCTTGAGATCGATGGATGCAAACCAATTGCTCCTTCGGAGTAAAGGAAGGATCGATTGGAGCGTGACCATGCGGAATCTTTTCGGTGGGATAAAAAGATTCACAGTTCAAAGGTCCAGGATCGGTCTGAGTCCTCCTCCTTTTTTCTTCACGCTGAAGTACCTGGAGTACAGGCCGACCTCCAGGTTCCCTGCTGGAACCGGCTGTATCGCTCCCTTTTGAAGGAGGGTTGAAACTTCCTCCAGCAGCACCCGAGTTGGATGGGTGGTCTTGATCCCGAGAAACGGGGGGAGGACTCTGAACTCGATCCTGTAGCCGTGCTCTATGATGCTCAACACCCATCGGTCCGTCGTGATGGTCCTCCAAAATTGGAGGTGGTTGTAAAGTCGGTAGCCGAAGAGAGTAGTCTGAGGTGGTGCAGAGGTATCGTCGAGGTTCAGCGTTGGTGGTATATTTGTCGGGCCGGCAAGGCAGTCAAAGGCGACGGCGGCCGAAGTCGCCCCCCCTCCTGCTGCCCCTAGGCCTCTGCTGCTGGTATGGTCGCTGGGGTTGGGCCTGAGGCTGCGATGCCCCGGGTCTCCGGTTCCCGCTCCTGTACTGACCCGCCGACTGGTACTGCCTGGTCGGGAACGGGGAACGGGAACCGGGGCCACCGCCGTGGCCTGAAGGACTGTGGCGGTTGTTGGCGGACGAGTCCCATCTTTTTGGCCGTTGTGAAGGCCTTCTGAGCCGAGTCGAGGGAGTCATCTGTAGAGGCGTTGAATAACCCCTCGCCATCGAATGGGAGGTCTTGAATCTTCGCCCTATCGTCGGGAGTCAGGGCGGTAGAGCGAAGCCATGCGTGCCTTCTCAAGGCCACGGACCCGATCATCGACCTGGCATGACTGTCGACTTGATGTCAGGCAGTATTCATCTGAAGCGCACCGATACTCGTTGCCTCCTTGATGTACTGAGCCGCCAGGTCTCTCTTGTCGTCCGGCAGATAGTCACAGAGGTCTCCCAACTTCTCCGTGATATACATTTGATATCTAGCTAGCAACGCCTCGTAGTTAGATATCTTTAATCCGAGGGAAGACGACGAATAGATCCTACGGCCGTAGGAATCTAGCGTCTTACCCTCCTTATCTACCGGAGTGGTGTGCTGTCTTCCCCCACGAGACTGCGCCGATTTGACTATGAGCGAGTTCGGGGTCGGACGGGAAAACAGAAACTTTGCTCCTTCCTCCTGGATCTTGTACATCGACTCCAGGCGTTTAGCCGTCGGTTTCATTGAGGCTGGAGTCTTCCAGGTTTCTTGCACCGTCTCCAACAATGTCGGCAAGAAGGGAAGGAGCAGTTGGTTCGACTGTGCCGTTTTAAGGACCGCATAAATGTCATCCTTGGCCTTCCCCTTTGACGACTTCGCCTCGACTCCCAGAGCAGTCACCAGCCGGCTGACATGCTCAGCGAAACTCCCCATGTCCTCCGATGGGGAGACCGCTTCTTTGGACTCCACCTGCACGTCCGGCGAAGTGGAGTGGGAGGAGGAAACCGCCGAGTCCGAATCCGACAGGTATGCCGATCCCGACGAGGAGTGGCCAACAACATCAGTCGCAACCGGTAGACGTACGAGAGTCTGTGGTTGAGCCGTCAATGTCGATGCAGTCGGCTCTCTCACCACTTCCGACGGGGCACGAGACACAGCCGTATCTCGGCGAGGTGACGGAAAATGCCTCCGACTACGGTGCCTGTCCGGAGAAACGGAACGCCGGTGATAGTAATGACGTTCCGACCTCTCGCGTCCTGGTGAGCGTCTCGACCTCGAGTAGTGGCTCCTAGAACTCGATCCCGAGTAGTAAGAGCGGGACCTCGACCTCTCATCTCGGTATCGGGAGAGTCGAGATCGAGGGCTCGAAGTCGTGGAGACCGAATCACGAGCCCGATAGTAGGGGGATCGTGATCGGCGGCGGTGTTCTTGACGCTCTTCTGCGCGTCCAACCGACGGAGATAGTCGAGGTGGAGAGCCCCTTGAGCCCGAACGGGGTCTGTCCAGTGTCTTCTGCTCCGCGAGCTGGACTGGCGAAGCCCCTAGCTCTCCCTCCGACAGGGAAGCTGGCGCAGTTGCTGGCTCTTTTTTGGTCTCTTGGCCTCGAGGAGATGTAGTCGAAGCCGGAGTAGACTGGCGGGCAATCGATCCCGAAGCTCGATCCTGAGCACCAGCCAGAGCCTCCATCATTTCCACCGTACGCTTCGAAACCACCATAGTGGTCGAAGTCGACGGGACCGCCATCTCGCTAGCCGTATCCGCCATTTTCTCCTTAAGGCGCTTTGCCTTATCCTTATGGGCCTTCTTAGCGAGTTTTTTAGCTGTTATGTCCGTTGGCGGTTTTTTGGCAGACTGGGATCCCCCAGGTCGTTCCTCTGGAGCTGGGCCTTTCGCGGATAGGGACTGCTCCCACAGGAGGGCCTTCAGTTTCATCTGCCGGGCCTTTCTGGCCTGTTTGGTGAAGGCCTGACAGTCTTTACAGTTCTCTACAATATGCTCCTGCCCCAGACATAGCAGGCAGAGCGTATGTTTGTCAGCGGGGGGGATTTTAGTCCCACACCGCTGACATTTTCTAAATGGTGCCTTGAGAGGCATAGTTAGAGATTAGATCAAGATAGAATATATAGGTAAGGACAAGAGCGGGGGAGAGACGGTTTTAGGTAGGATTTTTTTTTTTTTGGTAAATTTTTTTTTCCCCTTCAGAAAACAAGAGTATAGTTCGAAAGAGAATGAAGAAATAGGGGGTTTATGAGAGAAAATATTCTTTTAAAAGGTAACTAGAGAAGAATAAACTCAGCTTTTAGATACGGAGAAGGAGAGAAGAAGAACCTATCGACTAGTCGCAAAGGCGGTCGAAGAGGAACTGAGGAGACGGGCGGGAGCCGCGCTAAGGAGCACGCGCGAGGGAGAGGGGCTCCCGCCCGGCTCATCTCAGCTAAAGAAGTTTCCAATCGATCTCAGCACAGGCGCAGAGAACCCATATGTGTGTGAAGCACAGAGACCACGAAGAAGAACCGATAATACTGGTAACGTAAAAAAGAAATGAGGAAAATGTTTTCTGTATAATTTGGTGTTCTTAACGATTATTTATTATTTATTTCATTTCTATACTGCCCAATAGCTAAAGCTCTCTGGGCAGTTCACAACAATTCACAAAATTGCAAGCCACAAATGCAGATAATAATACACAACATAAACTTTCAATATACAAAATTTAAAACAATTAAAATTCTTATATTATTAACAAATGTGCAAATGGATAGACAGAGAGAGGGAATGGGGGTAGATGGGTGGGTGTAAAAGAGAGAAGGGGAGGGGCTGTGTTGATCCACCCCCCTGAAATGATGAAGTAGGCGCATGTAGGTGCATGAGAATGACTACGCAGAGGAGAGGACTGTTTAACTTTAACCCCGCTCACTATTAAGTGTAGGCTATTTGTACATGTGGTTGCCTGAAACTTTGAAATTAATTTTACTAAAAAAAATTTGGGGAAAATTGATTAAATAAAAAAAATCATTGATTTAAATTTTAAAAATCCATTTTTTATTTATTATTATTATTGTTGTTGTTGTTGTAGTAAAAAATCCTGATTTTTTGCAACCCTGGTTTGATCTAAGAAGGGCTGTGTTTAGGGGACTCTTTCAGAAGCTCAAAGCTATATTCTTCTTCTTCTATTATTATTATTATTATTATTATTATTATTATTATTATTATTATTATTATTATTCAACAGTCTCCCAGAAAAACGTTTTCCTTATAGTCATGGTACTATCCTACTAATGCATGCAAATAATTGAAACAGAGAAGATCTGAGCAAATGCTGAATAAGCTGTCAATCTCCTAGCAATCTGAGTTTGTATTAAAACTTGTACTACTCTACTGTAAATATGCTTTAGAGTGCAAGATGCACGTAAGACTCCAAACATGGAGGCTTATGTGCATCCAATGCGAGGCGCAGCAGCAGCAACCGTCGCTGCCGCTGTGCCTCGTGCCCTGCATTTCATCTAGACAGCTGCATTTGGCTGTCTAGATAAAGCAGTGTGGAGGGGGGAGGGAAGGAGGCTGGGGCGCTGTTCGGATATGGCTTAAGCCGCTGGTCCCAGGCCCCTCCCCTCCCTGCCACGCCCCTTTTCCTCCTCTCTGAGGCCGAGTTCTTTCCATGCTGGCTGTGAGGAGGGCTGGGCAGGGGCTTGGCATTCAGAGTTGCAGCTTCAGGACCTCGGGGCTGGGACTCCGAATAATCCTATGGCTTCCCAGGCAAGGTCGGAGAGCCACAGGATTGCACCCTTAGTTTCATACATCTACCAGTAATCCATCCAGATTTAGCATTAAGGGTTTATTCTGAAATTGCTTTACAGTTACCAATCACAGTACTCAGAAGTATCAGGTTACATCCACAAAACTATTCAAAACCATTTTTTCATCTAAAGCCAGCAGTACCTGTCTGTAATTTCTCCTGTCCAGTGCCATTCTGTGCTGCCAGAAGTGCTTGAAAAATGGCGGCAAAATTTCTGTTTTAATGTAGTTTGCTTCAACACCATCTGTGCCACAACACTGCTTTACTACCTGGCAAAAGACAAACAGCCAGTATGAATCACACATTTCTCCAGAAGAAAAAAAGGTTAAGCTACAAATTGTATTATGTACCAATTTCAAAAGGACAAAATAATTTAGAAGAGCATTACATTCATTTTAAAGCTAGTTAAGAACATGACCCAGGAAGCTCCCAATTCAAAGCTTAGCTCAACTGTGAACTCATTCAGCTAACCTTAAGGAAGCACAGTGCCTTAACGTAACATAAGAATTCTTATGGGGAGAATTCTGGTCTACCTTTTAGCATTCGTGTTAGATGGATATTAAGCACTTAAGGCACAATTCCATGCATGTTTAGACAGAAAAAAGGCCCACTACTACTCCCTCATGCCCCAGCCAGCATAGCTGGGGCATGCTGTGAGTTGTAGGCCTTTTTTTCTGTCTACACATGCATGGAATTGCACCCTTAAATTCTCAAGATAAATTGCAATATAAATGCTAAGTATTATGCTTGGTTTTAGTTAAGAAGTTGACTTGAACCTTTTATCAGTTACCAAAAAAAAAAAAGACAACTACAGTAATACCTTGGATTGCAAGTAACTTCGTCTGAGCGCGTTTTGCAAGACAAGCAATTTTTTAAAAATAAATTTTGACCTGTCTTGCAAGACAGGTCGTAGGGATGTAACCGCTCACCTCGAGCGGGCCAAAATTGGCCCCGCTCACACCCGCCAGAGACTCGCTTTGATATAAGAGTGTTTTGGATTACAAGCACGGTTCCGGAACAAATTATGGTCTCCCATTGCCCACCAAAAAAAGGCAACCATCTCTCCTAACCATCTTTTCCTAACCTGTATGCATCTCTCTTTAAAGCCTGAATTAACAATGTGCAATTACAAGACACACATCACATATATATTTTTGCATACCTTCAACACAATCTTTTTCATTTCTTCATCAGGAGACTGAAACTCTCTGATAAGGATCAGCATCACTTCTCTGGTATAGTAGTTGGCATACTCTGCATCCATAAGTGGAATAAGGTACCCAATAGCTTTCAAGAAGGCAGCCAGACCCTAATGATATAGAAGTGTGTGATTACTATTAAGAATATCCAGACATCTCCTCTTAAATATGAGCTGAGTAAGAGAACGAAGACTTACTTTTCCTCTGTGTTGCCGTATGCCCTTCCACAGGGGCTTTAGAACCGAGTCAAAGGATTCTATACCATAGGGAGTTGCTGCCTCAGCTAAAGCAGCAATAGCTAAAGCACTGATGGTGCGTACTTTCTGCTGCTCATCCACCAAGCCTGCAAAACAAATACACTGCTTATTCCATCTTTCAGAGACCCAACTGAGGAGAATCAACAGCTATCAGGACACAAGAAAATCCTGGGTCTGATCCAGATCTGCCTTTCTGCAAGCAAAAGGGCTCCTTCTGTTCATGGAAGGGACCAAGATCCAGTGAAGGCTCCCACTGGAGGGGTACGGGGAAGAGAAAGAACAATTTCCACTAATCCCCCCTTTCACCTGTAGCTCCAAGCACCACCTCCCACATTGTTCTGGAGGGTTCCGGAACAGCTTTTTTGGGAACACAGTGGGAATCGGTGAAAATTGCCTCCCACTTTCCTTCAGCAAGCGAGGCCTGTGGGCAGTACTCCACACATGAGTAACTTGAATCAAATCCACTATGTTTACTGAAATAAACCAGCATACTCACTTTCTACTCCCCTGTAACAATATGTTTTAGGCATATAATTCAATATTCATGTTAAAATGTATTTGGGAGTTATACATCAAGTTCCAATGAGTGAGTCAAAAAGGGCAAAAGATATCAATGAGCATGCCCCAAGTCATCCCAATGCCACAGCCTAATCCAGTGGTAGTCAACCCTTTGATCAAATATGCCAACAGTTTAGCTGGAAGAACGAGATACTGCCACTCTAGTATGCATTGCTTCAGGACTCCTCCCCGATCCCAGTGTGGTTTTGCCTCTAGTTTACTAAACTGGTGAAGAGACAGTAGTGCAGCACAGAAGAGGCAAGCAGGATTGGAAACCTGACTTTGCTACAGCCTCCAATCCTAGACCAACACAGCCTTCCAACCTGTGCTACCAATATTGCAGGCTAATGTACCCATGGCTTAAGCTCCATTTATGTACAGGAATAAAAGAGTGAAAAATGATAAGCTCTCAGTGAGATTAACTTTACAACAAAAATTTATAAAAATGGAAGATTCTCTTCACAATTAAGCACACAATGCACTGATACGCCAGTTGCAAATCACTTGCAGAATGCATACTTTACAGATGGAAAGCTAAAGCTAACCTTTATGTTGTGAGTACTCAAAGTTCTCCCCTCCACATTTTGCTTTAAATACAACAGACTTTAACTACTTCTCAAAGTGAAATTTAAAAAATGCTGATACAACTGAATGCAAATCAAGGTTATAAGCTTCATTCATTAACATTCAATGTAAACAAATAAACTCCCCTGCTACAGAATGTCAGAACTGTGAAGTTATTTTACACAAGAAACCTACCATGCTCAATAATTTCAACCAGACTCCTGAGATGAGGTAAAATTGCACAACCCATAAGAATAGCAATTTGCTGCACAATCTTGATACCCGTGTGTCTGGCTTGCCAGGACTTCTTGCTTTTACACACAGCTTTCAAAAAGGGCAACAGAGATGGAATGCCCAGAGCAGAGGCAACAACAGCAAAGGCTCGAGCTGTTGTGTTACGAACGTATTCATCCATGTTATCAATATCAGGTCGCATGGTGGAGATCATGGTTGCCAGACCGGCTGCCTGAAGGACAAAAGGAGCAGTCGTCACTGTAAACATGCACAAAGAGCTATACAAATCTATATTCGATGACACAGAATATAGCTCCACAGAATGGAGCTCCAGCCGGCATTTCAGCTGCGGTCTAACTACGGTCCAATGTCATCTGGCGCATGAAAAAAGGGGGATTCATTTGGCCCCCAAACCAAAACTGCCCCCCCGCCCCAGTCCTATGTTCTGACAGCACTGGTTTCCTTTCAATGTCAGAATACAGCTTAAAGCGACATTTTCTCATTTGTAATAGCTGTGGCCAAGTTCTGTATGTGTGCATGCAAACTAGCTTAAATTGCACACAACCAGCGGACACACCTTTCCCATGCCTCCAGGCCAATCTCTGCTAACATTAGCACAATTTATTAGAAAGAACATGTGGTGTATTACCTTAGCCAAGTTGGAAATAATTTCTCTGCCTTCCACTCTGGCATAGTAGTCCTCATCAATCAGTAATGGTTCAATGACCACAAGAATCTGGAAGAGGTTTAACAAAAGTTAAAAACACATATCTTATGCAAATACAACTTTAAAATTGTGTGTTAACTCCAATAGCCCTAGGCCCAAGAACAAACTTCATTTCACTTGAAGGTTCAATGGTTTCTAATTCCAGAGAAAAGACTTCCCCCCTCCTCTATATTCAATCCATACTAAAATCTGGAAGTAGAAATTATACCTAGCAATGTTACAGCTGCACCAACAGGAACATAAGGACATTTGGAATTCCAAATTTAAAGGATTTTTTTTTAATACGACACCACATATGTATGGAAGACATCTGAACACTGACTATTCAGTGAGACAGTGGCCTGGTTTGCACATAGCACAAAGCCAGGAGTTGGCTTTGTGTGCACAAGCCTCTGCAAGCCTGAGCAAGGCCTCAGGCTTCCATGCTCCCCTCTCCCCGTTCCTCCTGCCTCCGCCAGAAGGAAGAATAGACTGTGATTCCATTTCACTTACTCCAAACTCCGGCCTTGTTGTTACTTATGAACCAGCAATAATAATTCGCTCTAGTCAACAGCTAAACAAGCCAACAACAAACCCTGGCTTGTTTTGCTGGGTTGTTTAACAAAGTAAGAATTAATTTTAAAACACAATTCCTGCTTTGTTTTTAACAAGCAGGCAACTGGAGAAAGTGAAACTGAATCATGGTTTATTCTTTATGAAATGAGGGGAAAGTACACGAGCCTGAAACTACTCCCAGGTTTGCAAAGGTTTGCACACATAATGCTAAATCCTGGCTTTGTGTTAATATATAAACGTGGCCCAGTCTTCTTTACTTAATTGCATGCAGAATATAAATAGTTACAAGCTGACAACACATAAGCATTTGTTTTTCTGAATATATACATTATGGGCTTCTGATAAAGTGCATAATAAGGTAAAATTAAAGCACTGCATTTCAGGGAAACAAACCTTGTGCACATATGGTCGGACCAAGTCATCTAATTTATATAAGATTCTGTCAATAACTTTGACAAGCAAATGGCGCTCTTGATCTTCAAGAGTTGGTGACATCAGCAGGGGTAAAATCTGATTGAAAAGTGGGCCTGCTCCAAATTCACGAGCTTTATCAGTAATCTGTCGCAATGCAGCCTATGGAAGCAGAAAAAAACAACATAACATTAAATATAGTCTTTTCTATTTATTCTAAAGCACAGTGAGTGATGGTCTTATGACTTGGGAGGCAGAAAATAAAGCAAATTGTGCTTTTGTTTTAATACAGCTGTGGTAAGACAGGTTATAAAATGAGCATATACAAGGTAACAGCAGAAAGTAGTAAACTATAGGGGAAAGGCAAACAAAAGACAAAGTGAACAAAAATACTGCAGGTAAGAGAGAAGAAACCCATAGAAATGGAAGTGGTCTACCTTACCTTTCTCATTGGAGGGGTACCATTCTTGATCTTCAAAAGCAATTTCATTATTTTTCTCTCTTTCTGTTCCTCTGGACTAAGTGTTGATTCATCAACATCAACCTGCAATTGTTTACAAATGTATTGGTTAACACAGATTTACCTCAACCAACACAGTATAAGACAATATCTACCCGGACACTACGCTCAACATCTGGGGCCCTCCTCCGACTGCCACCTCCAAGAGAGGCTCGGTTGGTGGCAACGAGGAGGGCCTTCTCGGTGGTAGCCCCCCAGTTATGGAATCAGCTCCCCACTGAGACCCGCCTGGCGCCAACCTTACTATCTTTTCGGCGCCAGGTTAAGACTTCCCTCTATGCCAAGGCATTTAGTTAGGAGCTTGGAATAGCACGGAGGGGATTGTCACCTGTAGGCTCAGTTTTATTGGCTTTTGTATTATTTTAAACTGTGTTTTTAAATTTGGTTTTTAATTTTTTAAACTGTTTTGTATGTTTTAATGTTGTTTTTATGTATAGAGTGTTGTGAACCGCCCAGAGAGCTTCGACTATGGGGCGATATATACCGTAAATGAAATAAATGAAATGAAATAACACTATCAAACCAAAACCTCACCAGCAGTTTATCAAAGTATTGTATGTCATCTGGTTTTAGGAAAGGAAGATTTCCTGAGGGCTGGTCATTGACACTCTTCATGGTCCTATCTTCCGTTTGCATGTGGAATCCAGTCATACCGCCCAGAGGTGTGGGAGTTGCTGTAAGTTTACGAGCTGGAGTACGAATAGGGACATAACCAGCTGGAGGAGGGAGAACCTACATGGAAAGTTAAGTGTTTAAACCAATTATAAGAGATCAAAACATTTCAACTGTAAGAAAATAAACAAACCAATAACTATGATTCAGGCCAGGAATGGTTAACAGGCAGTTCACAAGCTGGCATCATCTTTTCCCTCCCCCGACCCCATACCAGAGCTGCTTGAAGCTTACCCAATCGCCTTCCTGAATGTCACTATTTAAGCACTGGGAAGTGTGAGGTTCTATCAGCCAGCTCCGAAGTCTTGTGCTACTCACATTCACTTCATTTAGCTTGGGCTACACTCTTTCTAAAGAAGTTCAAGTTCTGGGTTTGAACACCATGATAAACAACTCAGGGACAAACTGTCCCCAGGTTGTTTAGCTGCTTCCACTGGCGGGAGAAGCCTAGCAGGAGTGACCAAGCTGCATGTATTAGCATGCTGGGCTCGTTCATGACAACCCATGGTTTTTAAAAAGACCTTGGGTTGTCACTGCATGTGAACCAGGCCCCTAAAACCATTTATGCTATATTTTTAAAGCAAAATTATAAACTATTACTTATGGTACAGCCACAAGAACTATTAAGTTACTATGAGTAGAGAGGAAAAATCAGTATACACACTATTTAAACATAGATAAGGCTATAGTCCTTAAACAAGGTTCTGATATGGCACTGAAAGTTCCACTTCCGCAAACCCTCTGTATAAGGAACCATCACTGAAATCAGGAAAATTCCTTTGGGCAAAATCTAAAAATATACTGCAATCTTTTGAGAGTAGTATTTCTCACAGATGTTACACACTAGAAATAAAATATTGGGCTACACCAAACCATACATAAGTGGACTTCCACTCATGCAGTGGGAATTTCCTTTCCCCTCCTACACTGTGCATGCTTCCCAAATCTGCTCTGGAGGGTCCCCCAACTTTCCAGAGCAGATCATAAGGGGCATTTAGGGGGCTGCAGGGAGGAGGGGGAATTAGACCTTGCTAGTGGTGTCTGTCCTGCTGGTGGAAGGGCACCACTGGATTCTACCCATTAACTTGATGCCTGTTAGTGAATTTATTTATTATATTTATACCTCGCCCTTTTTCCTGCAAGGAACTCGTGGCAGCTTACATAATCCTCCTCCATTTTATCCTCACAACAACCCTGTGAGGTAGGTTAGGCTGAGAGTCAGTGACTGGTCCAAAGTCACCCAGTGAGTTTCATGGCTGAGCGGGGACTCAAACCCGGATCTCCCGAGTCCCAGTCCAACATTCTCACTACTACGCCACACTGGCGTAAGAGTGAAGTACCAGTGTATGTGCACATTATAGTTTCTGCTCATTGATGCAAACACTGCATGAGATGGTTTGGGCTTATTACTTACCCTGTATCCCTCAGGAAACATGGCATCCAGCTCCTCATCAGAAAGGGGCCTATTTCTCTCATCTATTTCTCTCTCCCATCGCCATGCTTGGAGCTGTTCAGGAGTCATACTCATTATGTGACCTAAATTGGAACCAACAGAATATGTTGATTTCAACATGAAAGAACTTCACTGTTCAAACATATGAAAGACCTTCAGCCAAGACGTATACATCTCTTTCATACACAACTTAGACAAACAGCTTTCACATTCCAATTAAGTAATATTATATATACACCTGCGGGACTCCTTTTAGCAAGTTTTGTATGTCAGTTCAGTAATAAGCAGAGTATGCTTGAAAACTGGGGTTATTTCATTTGGTTGCTACTGAATTTCATTGAAGATAGCTGTCTAGCACAAATACCTAATATGTTATCAGATTAGGAAGCATGATAATTCAGGAACAGGAACAGGTATAGGTTGTAATCCTAAACATGCATACTTATTAGATGGTTACCTACATTATCTAGGAATTACTTCCAAATAACATCGTTAGGCTTGAGCTGCTAACCAATTGAGCATACCTGGTGTAGGGGTTGCCATATTCATAGCTGGTGTACCAATCGGTGTTTTGCCAGGTGTTAACACAGGAGTGCTCCCACCCATCTGGCTTGCAGGTGTTTCATCCCAACGTGATTTTCTTTTACTTGCTCCAGGGGTTGGTGTTTCACCAATGGAATCGCCACCTCGATCAGTACGAGGAGTTTCAGCCCAACCACTTCCATGCCCAGGAGTATCTAGAAAACAAAATCCAACCATTTCAAACTGAGTGCACAAGTAGAGTCAATCCATTCCCAAAGTGAAAGCTCAATGCAGCTTTCAAAAAACTTTACAGAACTCATGTCTACCTGCCCGCTGCCCTCTAGGTTGAAATGTAATAATCAACACCATTATTGACACATAAAGCAAGCAAAGCTATATTAGTTATACTGTACATGGCTTTGCTGAGTCATTGCAATTCTCACATTAGCTTTAATTTCAAGGGCTAAGATTCAAGGGGCTTGCACATGCTCTAATTGTGTTCCCCCGCCTTTGACAAAAGAACCCCATGAATGTATCTGTCAAACACTTGAAATTCTCTTTACTTTTTAACAGTGGTATGCTAAGTAACATGGGAGACTGCTGTCTGAGAAATACACATCCAGAAATCACTGAACTATTTGAGGTTCTTTGGAATTTGGCCAACCTTTTTTTTTTAATCTCAATCAACAAGCAAATATCAACACATCAGGATGATTTAAGTATGGCGCATTTGAGCCCAGTGACAAAAATCAGGTTAATGGGATGGAAACTCATGGTTCCTGAACACATAATTTTCAAAGCAGCACATCAGATAAAAGCTAGATTACATCCAAAAGCAGGAAAAATCCACTGAAAGGAACACAGAAGTTACTGACACCCATAAACAATCGAAACATGTTTGATTCTATTGCAAGAAGAATACCTCTTTCTGTTTTGGGAGTTTCATCCCATCGATTTTTCCGTGCACTGGAAGTTGCACCTCCATGGCCTGGTGTTGCATGACCTGGTGTATCACCACGCCCAGGTGTTGCAGCTCCTGCTGGTGTATGACTGGGAGTTGGGTCCCATATTTTAGAGCCAGGGGTTGCTCCTGGCGTCTCACTACCCTTTGCACGACCAGGTGTTTCATCCCAGCGCAAAGATGGCGTATGTCCAGGGGTCTGAGTAAGACAAAAAGTAGCATTATTTTTCTTAGAAGCCTGATGCAGGAAGCACTAATTGCCTATTTAAAAAATAACTTTGCAGGTATACCTTGATAGATTCATTTGCCTTAACGATTCTAAGGTTTTATATATGCTAAAGTGGAGCATTACATAAAGTGGAGGTAAGACAAAATGTGGGGTCAAACTACATGCAATAGGGCAGTTGTGCATTTTCTGCATATGTCTGACCTGTTCACAAGGAAAGGATTTATTCTTTAATTGAGGAATACAGGAAGGGTGGAGCAACTCCTCCTCTACCTTATCTCACTGTGCTCTGCTGTTTTATGAAATTTTCTCCCTACCTAGCTTACTTCCTGTATTGGAAGCTGAGCAGGAGGGAAATTGCTTAAAGTGGGAGTGGAGTGAGGTCACTGGGGGAGACTGGAGGTTCACTCCCATAAAAATTTCTTTTTGGGTAAAGTGCTGATCCATCTCACCTTTCCTTTACTTGTGAATAGGACAGATACATCCACAAAACACACATCGCTGTCCTGTCATTTGAGGTTTGGCCATAATATTAATGGACTGTTCAGTGAGGGCTGCAAACTTTTATTTATTTATTTACACACACAGGTTTATATACCACTTTCTAGTAAACTATCAAAATGGTTAACAAAAATGATAAAACCATAAAATAATAATAATAAAAGTACAGTAAAATAATAACTGGTTGACTATAACTATACTGGCTGGTTACTCCTCAGGGAAAGCTTGCATGAAGAGGTGGGTCTTGAGCAGACATCTAACGAGCAAACCTGAATGGATTCAGTTTTGATTATGAAAACTTCACATTTGCACAAAGCATCATATGAAGAGGAATATTGGACACTTCCCATTTTTAACTGCTAAAAAAAGAACCAAGAAACCTTCTTATGCTGTGATTCTAAGACATCTTATGAAATCAAAATTCACTTAAACAATTTTCTTTCAAGGAAATCATGATCTAGAGACAGTACACAGCTCCCACTGCAATTACAGCAGAAATAACTCTGGGAGCGCACAGAGTTCCTCTCTCTACAGTAATGAAGAGTCCCCGAGTGTGAAGTTTTTCTCCTGAATTCACAGCTACATATTGGAGCTCCTGGCAATAGGTTGGAAGAAGATTGGCAGGTATAATACTTGGTAGGATGGCACATAACAGAATTGGGGGGAAAAAAGGAAAGCTATTTATTGCATTTTTTAAAAAAAGATGAGTGCTGAACAATGGCACAAAGGCAAGTCTTGTGAAAACTCCTAATACAATGGTTTGATACCAAGCATCCACGATTACTACCACCTTACCTCAGCTTGATCCCAGCTTGATAGTTTCTTCGGTGTGGTACCAGGAGTCTGGTCAGCAGTCTGATCCCAACGCCGTTTGCGTTTTGAAGGTGGCTGGGATGCAGCACCATTGACGACTTTAAGTTCACCAGCCTTGGCCTTTTCTGCTAGTTGCTGCCTAATTTCCCTCTGGTAAAGAGAAAACATTGGTAACTTATTTCTCCAAACTGTCATTTAAAAAAGAAGTCCACACCTGAGCTAAATGTACGTTTTCAAATCTTTTGAACTACATCATTTTAATCTGCATTTTTTAAATTTAATCAATATTTAACTGGCTGTTCCCCAATTGCAGTCCACTTTCATTCTGCAGATGAATATCCACCAAATATCGTCAATAAACAATTTAAGCAAAATTAGTAGAACCAGAACCGTTGAGATCTTGCAAGGTATCAACATGTTCAATTGAACTAAATTTAAAATAAAGGCAGTAGTGTATACAAAGTGACAATGGGATGCATCATAAAGTTCCCAATCTTCCAAACCATGGTTTGCTAGACTGGGAATGTGCTTTGGGCTGGTATACTTCAGATTCAGTAAGTTACTTCCTGTTTAGTGTAAAACATTGACTGGGTTCACGACACAACCACCCATCATGGGTTGTTACCCTTAATAGGTTGTTGTATCATACGAACCCAGATTGTTGTCTGAACCCGGGCAACCAACCCCATCATGGGTACCGGAAATCGGCTAGTGAGCTGCTTGGCAAGAGCAGCAAAAACCCCTTGCTGATCTTGCTAAACTTGCCAGGGCACCCACCAGTGCCAGCCGCCCCACAAGTGTCCAAGTGGCACTTGGGGGCAGCTGGCACTGGCTTGCTGCCCTCCCCGGCATGATAATGAGCTGTTTTCGGCTTGCCACAGCCTTTTGTCCCTTTACCCTGTTTTTTAATCGGAGATCGTGAAGTCTGGCTAGACAGCCAGCTTTCGTGAATCCTGTTTTGACAGCCAATGACTGTCCCTTCAAAGTACCCGAGCAGCACCTGGGAGGTGCAGTCACTGGTTGGCAAACATTTTTAAATTACAGTAATACCTTGGATTGCAAGTAACTTGGTTTGAGAGTGTTTTGCAAGACAAGCAAATTTTAAAATATTTATTTAATTTTTTTTTACTTGATATACAAGCGATGTCTTGCAATACAAGTACTGTAGTACGGCTTAAATTAAAAATCTCTGTACAATTTTTTTTGGGGGGGATTTCGTTTTGATATAAGAGTGTTTTGGATTACAAGCACATTTCCGGAACGAATTATGCTCTCAATCCAAGACATGACTGTATTAGTTTTGTGCACACAATGTGTGCAAAATGTTTTACTTTATTATTTTTCTTTGCACTTGCACAACTGTGGAAATGGGGACCCTTGGTTGGGCAATGTCAGGCGGGGGGGGGGGGGGGGGGCTGCTGTCAGACTGCAGCAGGTTCCAACCCTGGACATTGACCGAAAGAGGGTCCAAATAGGCTTTTCCTTCCCTTTTCTTTACAGCTGCCAAGGGAAAGCAAAGGCGCAAATGATCTTTGCTCGTGAAAAGGGGGTGGTGAGATTTACACCCCCTTCGCAGCAAGATCCTTTTTTCTTTTTTTGCCCTGATAGTGCAAAATGTGCATCACCATGAGGACTTTCTCCCCCGAGACTCTAGCTGCTTGGGAAAGTGCATCCCACCCCCTTTTCTGGGGCTAGCTGTCAAAGCTCTGGGTTCCCTTTAAAAGGGGTTTTTGACAGGGCAATGGGTTTCTTTTGACTGGGACATATACAGCCATATGTTCCAGTCACAAACCACCCACTGCCCTGTCAAAAACTGGGATACCTGCAGGACTGAGGGGGAGAACAACCCACAGTGCACCTGACCATCTGTCAGGCACACCGTGGGTTGTCTGGCCAACAACGAACCCACCGTGGCTTATTGCAAGGGCGAGTTAGTGTGACGTGCAAATGTGCCCATCATTTGCCATTACATCTGAGCTGCCAAACAATGCTTTGGATTTGCCCTTCCAACCAGAATAGCAAGTGTAAATAAACCCAACCCAACCACTTGCACTAAACAGGAACTAATCGAATCTAAGCATGTGAGGGGATGAGTGAAGGTTCCCAATTCTCCAAACTATGGTTTGGAGGATTGAGATTTTTACGCGTGAATTCACCCAGTGACTGTACCCAATACAAAACCCCTCTTTTAACATTTGCTACAGGTACAATATTTTACTATTTTAGCTGAATTCACAGTACCCATTCACTGAATTGCACTAGACCCATATTCTGCTCAAAGAATATCAACTGCAATCAGGGCTGGAGCCAGGGTTGGGGGGGGGCTGGCAAATTATCACCTACTGGGCACCCTCAATGCCTGCTGCCCTTCTGGTCAAGTTCCTGGCAGCAGCAGATTGATCTACAGTAGGCAACTGCAGGACACTCACCATTTAATTTCCCCACAATGCTCTGATGCAGCATTCTATAGGGCATTACAGGAGATTTTAAAAGGTGGGTGGTTCAGATCTGTCCACCACCAAGTACAAACAGAACAGACAGGCAGGGCCAACCCACAGGAAGCATCAGCACCATTGGGCTGTCTAACCATGCTGGATGCTGACGATGGCCCTGACTGCAATGAATGAAGATTGACCTTTAGGGTAAAAATTTAACCAACCTCTTCTTTTGTTAAATGTTGTTCACGCATAACATCCATATATGTTCTGGCATTCATTTTAGGATCAGGTGTCTTCCCTCCTGCAGAAGAGAACAGCAACAGGACAGAAGCATAATAAGTACAGGAGATGCAGAAAAGCTGGCTTTTAAAACTGCCCTACACTAATATTATGTTATGCCAAAATCAATTAATTTTACTGTTTTGACTGATTAAAAAAAAAAAGATTACATGTATCTTACGTTTATTCACTTTGCTGATCAATTTAACCTGTTTGAACACAAACATAACTACAACAGTTTAAAACAAATATTTTTTAAAGGAGATAAGAATGATAAAATGACAGCACAGTTAAGAGTCTTCAGAAGTGATGGGTTCCTGGGTTGCTAATCCGGAATACGTACACTTTCGTGCCTTTGTCTCCATCAGCAGTTCTGACTTCAAGCAGCAGAATAGAAGCCTAGAAAATTATCTCTTTACCATTAGTAACACTTTGGAAAGATATTTATAATCAACACATTACCTTGTTCAAGCTGATAAAGCCTATGTTATCTGACTATGAAACTACTGTAAACCTAGATAATGACTCAAATTGTTTTATCATATAGACCAGCGTATATGTTTGATGAATCTGGATAACCATTCCCAGATCCTCATTTTGTGGAGGCATGTTAAAGGGCTTCACTTTAAGAGCACCCAATTTCTCCCCCCACTGATTCTGATGGTACAATTACAATTGTGAGCTGATTGCAGTAAACTATATTTATCATCATAAGGATACTCACAGGCAAAATGTTTTTCCACATCCTAAAATATACTAGTCTGTACCTTGAATTTATTCTAACTTTAAATATTTTACAGAAGCCCAACTATATAGTAACAAACTTATCAAGGAAGCACTACTCTTAATGTGCAGATTGGCTATACAGGTAGTATAGCAGTACTATTTAGGACAAAGTAAAATTCTTAATACATTTTCTATGCTGAAGATCATTGCCCAATTGGCAGTGTCATTCTGACACTAGCTTTGATAGGACTTTCCTTTGGGATACTTTTTCACCATTATCTACACAGGATGTGTTGAACTGCACCCTTAAGAATGCAGACAGGACTGGCATATAGCAGTACTGCTGTAGGAAAGAAATTAAGGACAGTTAGTATGGGCCTGTGAATTCTGACAATACATGTTTATATCAATGACAGTTAAGCAAGTAAAATCCATATCCCTATTAATTCATGCAGGCTGAAATGCTAATTTACAAAAACCTGCAACCAATTATAGTTCTAATCAACAGGTGCTCTAAGGTTACTTGTCAAACTGACTCACCTGAGGAAAGTTTCCATCAGGCCCACTACTGCCCCTTTCACTGACCTATATTCTAAAATCATCAGAACAGACTTGAACTATTAAAAAGTATCAAAGCCTCTTAATGCTACTTTTGCTTCACTTAGCTAAACTTCCTAAATAATCAGAATTTGAGAATCAACTGCTCCAATTTGCTAGTTAGCATTTTAAAGGCAGTAATTCTTTTATATTCTAATTTTGGATCTGAAGCTTCCAGTAAGCTGGAAGATTCTTGAGCACTATAATATACAAGTTGCTCAAAGTATAGTATATATATCACCCAAAGCAAAAAGAAAAGAGAAACCTTTAACCCTTTGTGTTTCTATGGCAATGGCTCATTATTTTCTTGTCCTTCTACCTGGAAAGAAAATCTGTATTACAAAGGATGAACAAAATGGCAAACTATGATTTCAACCAACTCTTAAACTATATAAACTAAAAAATTCCTGAATTTATAAGCATGCCAAGAGAAATCAAAGGGCTAAAGACAATTGGAACAAAACTGGTAAGATCCAATGAAAAGGTGAAAATAAGTTACCATCTGCAAAAGGATCAAGACGCTCAGGGGAAATAATCATCATCCGCCTGCGATTTTTGTATTCATCTTCCCTATCGGCAATCTTTTGTGGACGATGCTCAGCAAATGGATCATACTAAAAACAGAAACACAAAATATGGCTCTCTTGTTATCAAATAGCAATATAAAAAGCATTGGGTTTTTTTGCCAAAATCCCCCACTCCCAACACTTTAAAGCAGGGGTCCTCAAACTTTTTAAACGGGGGGCCAGTTCATTGTCCCTCAAACTGTTGGGGGGCCGGACTATAGTTTGAAAAAAATATGAATGGATCAAGTAAAAAAAAAAAAAGGACCCGGGTCCTTTTTTTTTTTACTTGATAGGGGTGAATTTTTTCCCCTTAAATGGAAAGTTATTTTTATTTATTTATTTATTTCATTTTTACACTGAGAGCCAGTGTGGCGTAGTGGTGAGAGTGTTGGACTGGGACTCGGGAGATCCGGGTTCTAGTCCCCGCTCGGCCATGAAACTCACTGGGTGACTTTGGGCCAGTCACTGATTCTCAGCCTAACCTACCTCACAGGGTTGTTGTGAGGATAACATGGAGAGGAGGAGGAGGAGGATTATGTAAGCCGCCTTGGGTTCCTTGCAGGAAAAAAGGCGGGGTATAAATATAATAAATAAATAAAATAAATAAAATAAGTGACGGACCCGAGAGGAGCCGCCGCCGCCACAAGTCAGCATCCGGGTCCGGAGAAAGGGGGAGGGAAAAGGGGAGAGGGGGAACGAGAGAGAGAAAGAAAGGGAGAGAGCCGAGTGTCAGCAGGAAATTATGTAATTACGCCAGATGCGGAACGCCGACAAAAGAATCAGCGCTTGAAGCGCAAGAGTTAAAAAAAGTCTGCTTCTGCCAATTGGCTGTTGGGCCGGATAAAAAGGCAAGGTGGGCCGCATGTGGCCCGCGAACCTTAGTTTGAAGACCCCTGCTTTAAAGGAAAAACTCTCCTATTCATTTATATTTGTGTCATAACCCTTATGGACTAGTAATCAATATGTTAGGCTGCTCTTTATACAACCCCCATCCCCACCCCAACAGACTAAAAGAATGATCTGGGACAATCAGTGCTGTTTCCCTCTAAAGAACTTTTGCAACAAGTCGCCAAAATATTTGACAAAATTTGAGGGATGTATCCACTCAGTGGGATAGCTACTGGGGGGAACTCTCAGGAAAATTCAGATGAGGCAGATGGTGTTCCAACTCCACCCCAGATCACAGCACAATTAGCAATTTTCACATTATACTTGTAAATGAATCTAATTTCTACATTAAAAACCAAAAAACACTGCTCCCCTCCCCCTTCTGTCAAAACGTATTGTGCTACAGTTTAATAACCAGCGTCCCTATATATGGGAATGATTTAAATTACAGCAACATGTTTTCAGGGTATAAGTTCACTGCTGAGAACAAGCATGCTAATAGTACATTTCACAGCTGCTGTCTTTTGTCACATGACTCTTATGTTTGAGAAGGACTTTTCTTTGGATTACTTTTTGACTGTTACCTTCATAAACAATGTTAAGCAATGCAATTAAATGTTAAAGACAATGACTAGCTCACAAGGAAATTAAACAAAATCCTGTTATACATTTTTAATAAATGAAAGTTCAATAGCTTGCTTAACAAATAGTATACAGTAGTACCTTGGATTACGAGCATAATTCGTTCCAGAACCATGCTCGTAATCCAAAAAACTCGCATATCAAAGCGAGTTTCCCCATTAGAAATAATGGGAACTCAGATGATTCGTTCCACAACCATTTAATCTCTGCTTTGCCGGCTCCCTGGCAGGGAGCCCCATGGAGGGAGCCGACAAAGCAGTGATTAAATGCTTGTGGAATGAATTCCCGGGAGCCAGCACAGCAGTGCGAGGTGCCTGCAGAGCAAGCGACCGCGCTGTGCCGCACCTCCACTCGCTCTGCGGGCGCCTCCTGCACTGCCGTGCCGGCTCCCGGGCAGGGAAACCGCAGCGCAGCGCGAGGAGCCAGCAGAGCGAGCGCCCGCGCCTGGCCTCTGCGGCTCCCTGCCAGGGAGCCGGAAAAGCATTGCTGCCTCCATGCGTGGAGCCGCTCCCGCTGCTCCCCACCTTTTCTTTTCCAGCGGCGGCTCGCCTCTCTGCGGTGAGCCGCCCGCGCTGCCATACCCGGTCCCGTCGCATCCTGAAGCGGCTCCCTTTTCTCTAATCATGTGGCTCCCTTTTATTTTCCAGCGACGGCTCGCCTCCCCTCAGCGAGCCGCCCGCGTTGCCATCGCCGGTCCCATCATGTCACTTCCAGATGCGACGGGACCGGCGATGGTAGCGCGGGCGGCTTGCTGAGGGGAGGCGAGCCGCCGCTGGAAAATAAAAGGGAGCCACATGTAAGAGAAAAGGGAGCTGCTTTTCCAGCGGCGGCTCGCCTCTCTGCAGTGAGCTGCCCGCGCCGCTGGCGCTGGTCCCGTCGCGTCACTTCCGGATGCGACGGGACCGGCAATGGCAGCGCGGGCGGCTCGCCGCAGAGAGGCGACCCACCGCTGGAAAAGAAAAGGGAGCCACATGGTTAGAGAAAAGGGAGCCGCTTCAGGATGCGACGGGACCAGGTATGGCAGCGCGGGCGGCTCACCGCAGAGAGGCGAGCCGCCGCTGGAAAAGAAAAGGTGGGGAGCGGTGGGAGTGCCTCCACGCATGGAGCCGGCAGTGCTTTACCGGCTCCCTGGCAGGGAGCTGCGGAGGCCAGGCGTGGGTGCTCACTCTGCGCCGGCTCCCGGGCGGCTCCACGTAGCGTGGAGCCGCCCAGAGCCGGCAGCGAGTTACCCGGTGTGCTCGTTTTGCAAGACCTCGCTCGTTTAGCAAGTCAAAATTTTTGCTCGTCTTTCAAAATGCTCGCACACCAGGTTACTCGTAATCCCAGGTATTACTGTATATGCCATAAGACTTATACTGCTAGCACAACTCTCAAAGAATATTTTAGCCCCAACTCCCAGCAGAAATGGGAGTAGAATGCCTCTGTAACCAGGAGAGTCTATCATCATCATCATCATCATCATAATCATCATCATCATCGCTATACCAGGGTTGCAAAAATCATGATTTTTTTCGCAAAAAATAATAAAAAATTTTTTTTTATTTAAATCAATGATTTTTTTGATTTAATCAAATTCCCCCAATTTTTATAGTAAAATTAATTTCAACGTTTCAGGCAACCACTTGTACAAATAGCCTACAATTAATAGTTAAGAACACCAAATTATACAGAAAACATTAATCAGAACTAGGCTACCTACACGACAGGGTTGCAAAAAAAATCATGTGGGTTGTTTTTGTGTGTGTGCAAAAAATCATGATATTTTTTTTTTGCAAAAAATAAAAAAACCGATTTTTATTGATGATTTAATCATTGATTTAAGCATTGATTTAAATCATTGCAACCCTGATATGAACCAAAGTTTGGAACAGACCCTGGGAGGCTGCTAGGTGAGCGAGATGGCATTTGACTTGGAGTAACCTTTGAACACATGGACAAGAAAGGATGGGTGTGTGAGACAAGAAATGTTGAATGCAAAGTAAGGCAATCTAAAAGTGACAGAAGATTGGGATTACCGTATCTAAAACAAATGTAACAGACTCCACAGGAGGTGGATATCGATCTGGGTCAATAGTCTCAGGATATAATTAAGTTTAGGGATTAGGAAATTGCCCAAAAGTCAGAAGGTAGGAAAACATAGAAAGAAAGAGGAATACACAGCACAAGAGAAAAACTGTCTGGCAGAAGTTAAGATACAATAGAACAATGGGAAGATTACAGCAGAGAGGTGTTTACACGCAGGAAGCCCCCCCCCCCCTTTCATAGGGCAGAATAGGAGAAAAACTGTATAAAAATTGAGGAGTTTTGCATGGAAACCAGATCTCATCACCTTTGGGGTCTCTGAACGTTCTCTCTCTCTTCATAGCATGGAGCTCTAGTCTCCAATTTTATTGATATTCCATAGGCTATTAGGTTCAAGTTTTCTCTCTCTCTCAAGATTTTTAGGGTATAAGTGTGAATGGTAATTGCTGCCTTGCTATTTAATGCTTCTCTTGAATCTAAGAAGTTATATTAAATAATCTGTATCTGTTCTATCCTTCATGTAATAAAAGTATCCTTGTATCTTCTAAGTGTGTCTGTGTAGTAGAGATAAGCAGGGAGCCTACACTCACAAACAACGCACGTTAGACTTCAGCAAAAGATCCTAGCTCCTCTCAGGGTATTGTGGGGTGGCACACTTAACTAGTGGTGTCAATTTCCACAGATACCTAGCATAACACCTCTATGTTGTATTATACACTGAAAAATTCACCTGTTCAGTTGACTGTGGTATGTCATTAAGTAGTGCCACTGGTGCATGGTACCCAGGCTTCTTCTGGCCAAGCAAGCTTGTAGAAGAGTAGTCATCATCATCCTACACAAACAAGAGGATTAATAAAGAGTTAACTACTCATTCATCTTTGTATTTAAACGAATGATTAATTCAACATTCTGGGATTCAAGTATTTATTTATTTTTAACTTTAAATGGATGCTGTGTGTTAAACTATCTTTAGGGAAGATAGAAATCTCACATGCGTTTTCATTTTCAATAATATTTGTGATGACAAATTCTGTAATTTCTACAAAATGACAATTTTAATTTTGATAGTAACTTATTAAAATATATTGTACTTACATCTTCTAGTTCAGTTGCTGCAATTGAAGTTACGTATCCAGCAAACCTGCTATCACTTCCACCGTAGATCTCTTGATCATAATATCCTGTAGAATCAAGGCCCACGCCCTGAGCTTCATCAAGGGCAGCTTTTTTGCCTTGAATTTCTCGAATCTGTGCTTCAATATCTGTGAGAAAAGTATAATCAAATATTGTTATACAGTATAAGCAAATATATATTTCAACAAAACTAACTTTATAAAGCATGATCAAAAATGTATGAAGCATTTCTGTAACCTTTATTCTACAAGACCTATTCAAATGGAAATCTAGCAATTATCCTAACATACACAGTAACCCTTTTCACATATAACACTAACTCATAGGTTATTTAACCCATGGTTTGTTGTCCTACACAGCATTCGTCTGGCAGAAGACTGAACCAACTACGGTTTGTTTTCTCAATCCCTGAATTGTTTGTTTTCTTTCTGATACTGTACCTGAAAGAGGTGTACAAAATTATGCATGGTGTGAATAGGGAGACATTTTTCTCCCTCTCATAATACTAGAACCCAGGGTCATCCCATTAAACTGATTGGTGGGAGATCCAGGACAGATAAAAGGAAGTACTTCTTCACACAGCGCATAGTTAACACTATGGAATTCATTTCCCTGTACACCAGTTGCTGGGGAACACGGGCAGGAGGGTGCTGTTGCACTCATGCCCTGTTTGTGGTTTCCTGTGAGCAGCTGGCCGGCCGGCCATTGTGTGAACGGAATGCTGGACTAGATGAACCCTTAGTCTGATCCAGCATGACTGCTCTTATGTTCTCCTTTGCCCACTCCCTCCCTGTATCCTAAATGGCTTGGCGGCACTGTAGTACTGGCATATAGAGGGACTGGTGTTTTTTTTACTGCTCTTGCCCATCGCTGCTGTAGCCTGGCAAAACAACCCATAGCTCTGGCTTCAAACATAATGTCAACCCATGGTTTAAACAACCCAGAATTCACAACCCAACAACAAACCATGGATTCTCTTTCTGGGTTGTTCACGGATAAAGTGGTTTGTTAGCACTGGGTTGGCACAACACAACAACCCAGAATTCAACAACCCATACCATGGGTTAACGTTATATACGAACCCAGCCAGTATCTGCGGGGAACTATTAAACAATAATTATGATGATCATTTTTTCCCCCTGCACAATATTGGGAGGCAACCCGACAAACCCTGCAACTAAGGTCATGCTATGGCAGCCTTGGTGTAAGTCTGCTAAGTTACCCAGCAAATGCCAACATACATTAAAGTGTGTGGAGCTACACCTGCACATGCAACTTTATCCACAGCCTAGCCTTTGCAGTGCAGTGAAGTCATGTTGTTATGTTAATAGGGCTAAAGTGATGATATGTGGTCTATAACCCTAGCAGGAATACTGCCTATTCACCCAGTGCTTGCAACAAGATGCCTCAGAAAAATAGGTACCAAAAAGAATAGTTGCATCATATACATGCACAATTCTCTTTAGAAGAGATATTAGAACAGCTATGGAACTGCATGTGCTTTAAAAATTAAACTTGAATTGCTTTACATCCCACAATCGTTTGCACTACCTATAATACCACCTTCCAATATGAGAACTAAACACAAAGAAAATATAATAATGGGAACATAGCATAAGCTCATTCCAGTGTTTGAATCTAAGCAGTTCCTTGGAATTAACATGGACCCCCAGACAAACATTTAAGGTGTGAATCCGAAATTCACACCTACAGGTATCTAATTACTCCTCAATGACCAGGTTCGCACAATCGGGGAAGGAAAATAAGCCACCGTAGTGTATTTTCCCACCTCTAGTGTATTTTCCCACCCCGTGCATGCCAGCTGTGCCTTGCTGGGCACCGTTTGTTGTGTTGTCCAAACCCAGTGTGGGTGGGGGTGGGCAGGTTTACAAACCACCCCTCAAACCTAGAATGAGCCATGGGTTGTGGGGTGGTTTGTAATCCCACCCCCCCACTGGGTTCAGATGACATGACAAACTGTGTCTGGTGATGGTAATTATGGTAATTCGGCAGCGCACAACCAGTATGAGGGGGGCAGGAAAATAAGCTATGGTGGCTTGTTATCCTTCCCCCAATCATGCAAACCTGCCCAATATATTGCAAATGCAGCTGAAAGTTTAATATGGCCAACAATAGTTTTTTGATTCTCATACACCTCTCTGCAAGAAAGCTCCTATCTGAAATGGCAAGTTGAAGAATAACCAGTTAAACACACGTGAAATTAAGCGGATGTATTAAATAGTGATCCCATTGTGCCAAGTTTCACAAGCTCAATCTTCACATACCACAACTACTCAATATAGGACCCATTTAAATTTCCTATCTGAGCTTATGTTTTCACACACACACACACACACACGTGTTGAGAAGCAAGATCAATCCATGGATTGGCACTATGTGAACAAGCCTAGAGGAGCTCAAGCTTGCACACTCCCCTCCCCTCCCCATCCCCATGTGTGGCAACTCCTGCCAGCCAATCCTGGTTTGATGTAGACTACTAGTTTATTTCAATGTTCAAACAGTCAAACCTGATTTGTGTGACTTGCAAATGCAGCCACACATTGGCCTGGATCAGACATCCACATAAAACAGGGTTTAGGCTGGCAGCTCCCCTCCCCCCCATGCACGAGAGGAGGGTTGAAAGCTTCCATTTTCGGTTTCTAAACTGCAGTTCCACATTATGTATGAACTCGGGGAACAGCATTTTGCTCTAACCAAATTTCATTAACAAATCAAGACATCAAACCACTGTCTAAACTAACTTTGCTTACATACACCACAGTTCCACATTCATAGGGTTGTATCCAATGTTGTATTTCCACCAGTGGGGCAGACGCCACTGGTGGACTGAATTTGCCCTTGCAGCCCCGTGCACCCTACAAATCTGTTCCAGAGGGTTGGGGGATGCTTCAGAGCAATTAGGCAAGGAAGAGACTGCAGGGAGGCGGGCAAAGTCTGCTGGAGTAACATTGAATTTAGCCCACAATGCAAAAATGCAGTTTGTTCTTAGGGATAAGTGGAAGCTTTAACTCTCTTCTTCTCACATGGGTTCACATATTCCCCCTCCACCACAACACTTGCAGCAGCTCATTTGCAATCACCTTAACCATGGTTTACTTAATTGACTGAATTGCTCTCCCGCCCCTTTCTCCCACACACAAAACCACCACAGAAAAAAGCTTTAAGGGATCATTCCATCATAAGATTCCTGCTGAGCTGTCCTGCAAACAAACTCTTTTGACAACTTGACCGGAGTTATCTTTTTATTCTAAAATTTTGTGACTTAACTTCTGTTAAGTCACAAAACTTCTGTTAACTTCTGTTAAGCCCAATTAACTTCTGTATTGGGCTTACCCATAATTTCATCCTGATGTAAACAATGTGTATTTTTGAAGTAATTAATATATTGGTAATTAGCTACTGAACCTAACAATAATACTTCAATAAATAGATGAAATCCCAGTGATATCTATTTTGCAGCAAATACATACACTCAACACAGCCCATTTTGTCATCTGAAGCGCAGTATGTCAAAGACCAAGCTTTGTATGTTTCCTCCTAAATCAGTGATGGCGAACCTATGGCACGGGTGCCACAGCTGGCACGCAGGGACCTCTCTGTGGGCACTCGAGCCATTGGTCACCAGATCGCGAAAAGACTGTTCCCTTCTGCAAAACACCAATGATTGTTCTTTCTCACAGTGTGGAACAGAATGATTTTATTCTAGAATTCCTGTTACAGAATTCTTTTCTACACTATTATCACATTTAAATGATTTTGAAGAATGATGCATAGAGCATGGCTTGGATGTAAAGCCCTAACAGTTAACCCGAGTGCTGCATGTGTTGCTCTCAAACTAACGGAGTGTGAGCCAAGGTTTGACAAATTATCAGCATGCATGCAAGAGCAAAAATCACATTAATTGTGCAAAAGCATGCCCAATGCAAACTTTTACCTAATGCAGTGTTTGCAGTCCAAGACATAAAGTGTTTAAAATGTGTTAAGCACGTTTAGTTTTCTTGTTTATCTTGCTCATCCTAGTACAGGTTGACTTTTACTTTTACTAATCTGACACCTGTAGAAGCAGGGAAAGGACCCGGGGTAAAGCTTGCCCCATACAATTTCAGTCTGGCATATAATCATATTACAAGTTGAGAATCCCTTATCCAAAAATACATGTGCCTAATTATTTTAAAAGTTTGTATAAATTCCCTTCAGGCTATGTGTACAATGTAGTGCCGTAATAATTTTTTGAGTTGATTTTTTTTTCAACAAAAAACTGTTTTTCTTTAAAGACAAAAGATGTTAATTAGTTCGGACAACTGTATGAGTTGTTTTTCTAAAACCTCGGTATTCAGGTTTAATTGCAGTGTTGGCACTTTGAAATAAATAAGTTGGTTTTGTGTTGCAGTTTGGGCACTCGGGCTCAAAAAGGTTCGCCATCACTGTCCTAAATCCTCCTCTCCATGTTCACTCTCCTTATCTATTGGCAAAGCCAAAATCCACCCTGCTAACCAGGTATTAAGCTTTCATTTTCTCTTTGACTATTTTCACTCCCTTTATCCCCATATTCAGTCTTGCACCAATCATGTCACTTCTCCCTTTACAAAGTCCTGTCACTTTTCTCTTTACAAAAAATGTGTCCTTTCCTTTCTGTCCCTTCAGGAAAAATGGGAAGGCCCATGTCCTTGTCATCTCTCACCTTGATTACTGCAGTCTTCCCTTGTGTCTCATTATTTCATGTAAAGGACCGCAGCTGGTCCTATGCGTGGGTTCGGGGCGGAAAGGGTTAACCGGAGCTGAGAGAACCCTTCTTACGCGTGCCGCGAACAATTTTTGACAGTGGAATGGCGAATGAATGAACTTACTACACTGTTTATGGATTAACAGGTTCAATGAGGCGTATCAAAAGATAGCGTTAACAAGGCGCTTGTGCCTCCAATCACTTTTGCAGAATCGAGCAGCGACAGAGCAGTACAAGGGTTACCTTAAATGAACCGAGTTCCTCGAAAGCCGCAGCTTGCCGGCTATGGGAGTTCAAGCTTATTCACCGGGAGCTTCCCGGGGTTGAGTCTGGACCGGAGCCCTGGACGTCATGCAGCCTTACACCCATGGACCAACAACAACCTGGGGCTTGAAGACCCACCTTTACCTCCTGCCTCCCTCCCCCCTCTCGCCTTCAGGGGAAACCAGTTTTCCCAGTTGCCTTCTCTGTGGCCTGGATACTTGGCAGCTCTTTGAGACTGCCCCGCCTTTGGCGCCCCTCCTGTGCCCGAGGGTTGTTTTCCTGTTGAGCAGAAATGGGAGGAAGGAGTTACTGGGGGGGGGGGGATATGTCAGGGATGGGGACTCGGACTCGAGGACTCGACTCGTGAGTCGGACTGAGTCCCCCCTCTGACTCGACTCGGACTCGAGTCCCAATATTTTTAATGGGACTCGAGACTCGACTCGGGACTCGAGACCAAGGACTCGTCAACATCCCTGGGCTGTGCCAGGAGTGGAGAGGAGCGCGATCGCCGGCAAAGAGCACATGGAAGCGAGGTGTGCCGCTGCTCGGCCACTATGGACGGCTACCAGGAGTGCAGCCCCAACAGTGTGTCAAGATTTATTTTGATTGATGTGTTGCGTACTTGGGAGAGGCAGAAGAAGGACCTGAGATTACTCTGTGTGGCTGCTCTGAGTGTGAAGTAGCCTTATTTTGTTGGGAAAAAACCCCATTGATTTTAATAGGGACTCGTGGAGTCAGCTTTGGGAGTGACTCATGACTCGTGACTCGTGAGTCACCATTTTGGACCAAGGACTCGAACTCGAGACTCGGGTCCAAAGACTCGTGACTCGAGACCAAGGACTCTTCAACATCCCTGGGATATGTAGATGGCCAGGCTACCCTATGTAGATGGCCAGGCTACCCGGATGGACTGTTTCTGCCCTAGGCAGTCTTTGCTGATTGAGGTGGGAGGGGGTTTGTCTGGGCTAGCTTTCTCTCCACATTTCACCATCTACTTATGTCTACCCAGCACTCAGCTGTTAGTGATGTGAAGGGTGAATAACTTGCAGACTACATGAAGCCCCTCCTGAATTCCCTATATTGGCTTCCTGTCCACTTCTGGATCCTGCAGAAGCTTCTTGTCCTTACCATCAAAACCCTCTAGGGCCCCACCTCATCTCTCTGCTCTTATATCCTAAAATCCCTGTCAAGAGATGTAAAATTTCCAGAAATACTAAAGCTACAGGATAGAGCTACCTCCCTGCATTTTTTCATAAATATATGGATGTTCTGGAGAAAGTTGAAATATATGCAATACTTATTTTCTAATCAGTTCTAATCATGTGCCTTCCAGATGCTTTGGCCTACAACTCGCATGAGCCATAGCCAGCATAACTGATGGTCAGGGATTGATTGATTGATTTATTTTATTTATACCCCACCTCACTAGTGATAGATAATAAATATTTCCCATCAGTATTGCATGTATTCAGTTGTTCTTTTAAAAACACCAACCATTCCAACAGGATGACCACTAACATAGCCCATTAAAATCTTGTATAACCTATGCATGCCAAACTCCATTAGATGTCATGATATCGGGTAAATGTTCAGTCTTCCCACTGGCCTCGACAACGGTTCCTGTGTAGTCTCACATGCAGTCTAATTTTCCCTACATTTCACCAAAGACACTGCAAGTTGCAACACACATCACATTACAATTTCTTGCTGCCCGCTTTTCCTTCCTAGTCACATGCTCAAGTTGCTCCTTCCTGCTCTCAGATCTCATTAAACTTTATTATACATTCTGAGGAGTCCTGTGCCTGCTCTCTTTCATTCTTGCACCACCTTCCCACAGAATTTGTGACCACATGGGTCTCGTACATAGTACACCACAGGTACTATGGTGTACTATTTTATAGCTTTGACTATAAAATGATGGTACAACTTTGCTCCACTATTACACTTCAAAGGTGGGCTTTCTGCCCAAAATTATAACCAGCTATTTTACCTTACCCTATTAGCTAAACCAGGGGTAGGGAACCTTTTTCAGGTCAGGACTGAATTCCATTTTGGAGAAGCTCTCAAGGACCACATTCCAATTGTGGGTGGGGCTGAAAAACTAACTCCTCTCCAATTTATATTAGGAAGCTTGTCTACTCAGAAACAAGCATGAGCAGCATGTCAACTCACAAGCAAGCAGGACAAGCCTCTGCACATCTACTCACAAGCAAGCAGGAGAAGACCCTGCAGCACAAGGTTCAGGAGGGAACAGGACTAAATCACTCAGCAGCTTCCTCCCAGGCCCAGGTCTGCCTGGAAAGAAAAGCTTCATCTCAGATCAGCAGCTGATTGGAGATAAAGTGTTTTCGCCTGCTAAGCACAAGAAAGAGAGCCTTTTTCAGTGCTAAGCAAGGAAAAGCATTTATTCCAATCAGCTGCAGCCAGAGGGGGCGGAGCCAGGGGAAGCTCTCAGGCTGGATGGAGAAACCCCACAGGCTGGAAGTTTCTCATCCCTGAGGTAAACAATCTGCAAAGTATGATGCCACAATTACATAGTTCATTCACAAGTGCAAAATATTCTGGCTGCCTAGAAAGCTTTTTCCATATATATTTTAGAGATTTTGTATTGAAGACCTTGCCTTTATTAAGCAGGCTACCATATATAGGGCTAAATCCAATGTTAAGCAAATGAACTTCTGCTTGCGTAACAGGAGTTTTCCTTCTTCCCAGCTGCATGCCCCCAAATCTGCTCTGGAGGGTCCCCCGACTCTCCAAAACAGATGGGGGTGTTTGGGGTGCTGCAGGGGGTGGGGGGTTCAATTTGCCAGCAGTGTCTATTCCACTGCTACAACCCATTGGCTATTAAAATTGACTGCATTACATACTATTCTAGTTCTAAGGTTCAGTTAATCTAGTATTTTCCAGACCTACAATTTTTTAAAATAAGTATTTCTTAAACAGGGTTGGCCTGACTCTGTATTGTGAATAGGACACAGTAGAGCTGGGCCTGCCCCAACTGCTGAGAACTTTCTGCCTTGGACAATGGTCAGGAACAATCTAAAATCCATCCTATAGTAAAGCTGAGATGTCCACATTCAGTCTCCACTTAATACTAAAAAGAAACCTATCCAATCTCAAGTACGGTATATATTATTTTTATGGTTAGGTGTATTAACACCATAAAGCATATATGCTTTTTTCCATTATATTGCAAGTTTACTGCCATGTGAACTTTATTACACACTAAAATTATGTTAAAAATTCCATGGACAAGATGCTTTATAATCATGAACACATGATAAAGGGGAACCCTGAAAGACAAATGTTCCTAAGTAAAGTTACAATCTTAAGAACATTTACTTGAAAGCAAGTTCCACTGAAATCAATACAGCATATTTTTCAGCAAATACATGTGGAATGAAACACAAATCTACAAAGCCACATGGTCAGAGAAGCCTCTATATTAAAACTGAGCACTGAGCCATTGATGGAAGGTATAAACCTGCTTAAGCTGGAAAAAGGAGGAAATGCATACGCAGTCCGCAGTTTTCCCCTTAATTATTATTGTATTTGTGAAAAGAAAGTAATGGAGAATTTTCCCTGCTACATCATGAACTTCTAACCTACCTCACAGGGTTGTTGTGAGGATAAAATGGAGAGGAGGAGGATTATGTAAGCTGCCTTGGGTTCCTTGCAGGAAAAAGGGTGGGGTATAAATATAATAAATAAATCATGGAACTGAGCATCTGATGGTTTTGTTTGGTTTTTACAAGCATATTTATTCTTTGTTTTTACAGCCAAATAAACATATTACTAATTATTCAGATACAGCAACATCACTTCTAGTTTGTATCTAAACTGCAGTTCTCACATTCACTTTGTTGTTCAAGGTCCATGTTTGAAACATTGTTTATAAGATAATATTTAAACTATAAACTAAGAAAAACCACTTCCTTATGTCTCATGAAAACACAGATATTCAATCAGGTAGATACTTGAAGGGCACTAGTAATAATGTCAAGCCAAACTGAAAACTGAAGTGCGCATTTGTGTGTGGGTCACAACTTCCTCCCTGCAAGAATGCCATCAGCATGTTTCTCCAAGTAGACCAATGCACTTAGAAGAGCACAGACACAACCCCCACACCTTCACAAAGCTTGTAGAAAAGCAGAACATACACCCCTCCTGACCTTCCTCTCTCACCTGCATTACTTTCAGATTTGAGAAGGGTGTTTTCTTGTTGCTATATTGCTGAAGTTAAGCAACGAACTCTCCCCACCCCTCCACAGGATACACTGGCTTTCGCCAAAGAGGTCAAATGTTAAAATTATTTCGCAATTTTATAACAAACAAAAATTCATGTTTCCTCGCGGGGGAGGAGGGAAGAAAAAAAGAGATGGCAACACCTGTAAACGCCTAGCCTACAGCTCATGCTGGGCTCTGGCCTGCAGCATTTTGCCCGCTTCTCTTTCTCTCTCACACACACTTCTTTTGCAGGGCCCTCTCTGGCTCCTACACTGAGCCACGAGACCGCACAAAATGGGGGAGGGAGCGAGATAAGAGGAAGGAAAGGCTCACACAGCGACGCCATTACGCGCAGGCCTAGCCCAACTGAGGCACAGACTGCCACCTCAAGGCAAAGCCTTCCCTTCTGCCTCAACGCAGCTCCTCGGGCAGGTAAGCGGGCCTCTGAAAGGCAACGAGGAGGGGACGCTGGGCGCGTTTCTCAAATGTGAGGCAGAGAAGGCCGTCACCGTATCCTACCTTCGTGAGTCTTGGCGATCTTCGCCATTTTGTGGAGCTCGAACAAACCCAGCGAGCGAGATGGAAGAGGGGCGCGCGCGCTGAGATCCTTCTCTCGACGACGTCAACTTCCGCTTTCGGGGAGGGGAAAGAAGCGAAAATGGCAGCAGCGCGGGAGGAAAGAGTCGCTCTGCGCAGGCGAGCATGCGCGACAGACGCGCGAAGACCGGTGAAACCATAGAGACAGAAAAATGATAGAATTAGGAATCTTAAATGGCCCTGTTTTATTGGAGAGTTCCATTTTACGCACAGCGCAAGCCTCTGTCTGTTTACTCGGAAGTCCGCTGTGTTCAGTGGGGCTTACTCTCAGAAATGTGTTGTGCATTGAATTGCAGCCTAAAAGGGTCAAAAACGCAGCACTTCTGTATTTAAGTTAAAGGAGCAGGGCCTCCATTGCACCCTTAAACCCCGCACTCACCCGAAGATAGCGCTCAACTGAACACAAGAGTAGTTCTTGATCGCGAATTTCGGTTCGGTGCCTCCCATTGTATATAATGTTTACATGCTTTTGAATGTGGTGGCAGCAGCTGGATCTGCCAAATAAGAAAGCCATGGTGAGGCAGAGGAGGAGGTGGGTGGAGGGGAGCATTGCACGGCTGCCAGAGGACGTCCAGCCATCTCCTGTCCTCGGCCTTTCTCTCTGGCTTTTTATTTTTTTGATGCGTATTGCAGCATGTGGAAAAGGGTGTGTGTGTTAACCCTTCCCTCCCCAGTTGAAATCGCCCTTGAAATAGCCATATACATGGCAATTAAGCGGGGGGGGGGGCTTCTTAACACCAATGGATACTCTGGGCTCTCTGGAACAAATTTGGGCCCAGGCATAGTAACACCCTTGGCTTTGATAACTATATAGTGGAATAGGAGTAGTAAGCACACGTTTAAGTTTTCACCTTTGAAATCAACGGAATGTAAAAGGAGTTGCGGCCTGCCCTTTTAATTTTGCCGATGTTAATTCGTTTGCGCTCGCCACACCGTACTGTGGCCTGCAGTCCAGGTTAGGGAAAGCTGCCTGACTACCGCTTCCCTTTCCCCGAGGCGGCTCTTTGGTCTCCACCATACCCACAACTGCAAACACAGAAAGAAGCGCTCCTTCAAAGCGCTCTCGGAGAACACGCGTCGCTTCCCGCCCCTCCTCCTTCCCCCGCCTTGTCTTTTGTACTCGGCACTTGATGGGATAGCTTTCTTGCCTCCCAAGGAGCAGCAGCAAATCGGCTAGCGGAGGGGTGAGCTTGGGCTGGGCTAGGCGGACACCCAGGTGGTCCCTGCCTTTGACGAAGCGGGATTATTAGCCGAGGAAAGAGCAAGATGCCGGGGACACTACTGGGGCCAGGCAGAAGAAGAGGCTTCCTTTCTGATGGCGGGACCAAGGGCCTCTCCTCTTGCTCGCAGCCGGCCTCAAGGGAGCCACGTCCCAACAAGGTCTTCTGGGCGCTCCTTCCTCCCGCCGTGCTATAACGTAAGAGTCTGGGGTCCTACAGCGTAGCGGTTCGGTAGGAAGGAAGACGGGCAGAAATAAATCAATAAAAGGGAGGCCTTTGTGCAGACGCGTCGGCAGCCGTTCCCGAGACGCCCCCAAGGAGGGAGGATGGCTTTGGCAGTAAGGGTCCCCAGGAAATGGTCTGAAGGCACATGAGGCAGCCACCATGCTGAAGCTAAGCAGGTCTGGGTCTGGTCAGTGCTTGGAAGGGAGACCACCTGGGAACCGCATGTAGCCACCTTGAGTTCCATGATGGAAGAAAGGTGGGAGGGAAATGTAATAAATAAATAAATAAATAAGGGTTGCAAACGGGATGGTGCCTCCTGCATGCTGGGATCAGGATGTGTAGGGCGGGAAAGGGACCCGGGGCGAGGCTCGAGGCACAAGTGGAATCCATGGAGAAGGGGTTGCCCAGGTGGGGGGGAAGGGAGGATAAAAAGGGATGGGAGGTGCTGTGGGCTTCATTCACAATCCTGAAATTGGGGTAGATCCGAGATGGAGAGTCATTCACACAAGAAGTCACTTGGAGTTTAAACAAACTCCTACAGTGCTTTTTGTTTTGTTTTGTTCAGATGAAGGCCTAGTTCTCACTGAGGTGGGAAAAGTTGTGCCTGGGTTGTATTCTTCAGACTGCAGGTGGGGGCTCACATGACTGAATGCTTCTCCATACAAAAATAATTATCTGTACACATAGAAATCTGGAAGTTGGGGAGAAGGGTTCTAGCATATCTTTCTGCTTGACATGCTAGTTTTTGTGTGTTTTAGGGATGTGCTTTTCGTGGGAGACAATTCCATCATGTGATTCCCCACTTGATGTCTGATGTGCTGTACACAGACACAGGTTGATCTCTGCAGTGTGAACGGGGCCTAAGAGTGCATGATATGCATTATGTGTATGTGCACATATGTACCGTAAGTGCACATTATGTTTACCACCCTCGGGGCTCAGAGTGCATGACCATGCAGTATGGGCCCTGAGAGTGGTACACCTAAGAGAAAATATACCCAGCCAGGGCATATAGTGGGAGAAAATATTTTCCTTGCTTCTCTATGCTGTGTGTTTTCCAAGAACACACATGGCATTTTCCAACACACACACCGCACACTCAGATTTCAAAGTTGGGAGGTAAATATAATAAAACTAAGTTCTAAAATTTAAATTTTATACTTCTGTTACAAATTACTTTAAAATATAGGCATTGGGTGCATTCCGGAGAAATACTTAAGGCTTCTGGAAAATATGCTTAAGACTGACCGAAGTAGATTAAACTTCAGTGCTAGGCGTTGTCTTGATTTCAAAGGAAATTCCATATTTTTTCTCTAGTTAAGTATTAAATGTAATGGTTTGGGAGCAGTATCTGGTGGAAACCGCCCACAAGTGGCCAGCCCCACCGATTCCCTTCTGCAAGTGACGCCCACAGCATGTGGAACGAGGTAGCACTTCCGGGGGCAACCTGAAATGAGCAGAAATGCTCATTTCTGGAATAGGGCAGGCCAGCGGAACTCGCATAAGGCAGTAGTATGTAAGCACATTAGGAATGCGGTTAGAGGTTCCTTTTTGTGGACTTAATGGTTGTTGTGCAGTAGGTTCCTATGTGAATAGTAGTGTCCTGTTTTGTTTCATTTTAAATATTACCGGGATAAAAGGAGGAGATTCTAAAGAAGATTGTGTAGACTCTAGCGATGGGTCCGTAAGTGACTGTGGAGGCCAATTCTAGATCCACACAGCTTCCCACAGTGAGGACACAGGTTACCAGATAGAAGATGGTCCTGTAAAGGATTCATTTGACGTGCTTTTCGCTTAGCACGTTTCTCCCTTTCACCTTGCACTCGGGCTTCTTCAAAGTCCATGGAACCTTTGTGAAAGGCCAACCTCCATTTAGATCGTTCATGGGCCAGAGCTTCCCAGTTTTCGATGTTTATATTGCATTTTTTTAGATTAGCCTTATGAACATCTTTAAACCTCTTATATTGACCACCGATATTCCGCTTTCCATCCTTGAGTTGGGAGTAAAGTAACTGCTTTGGGAGACGGCAGTCAGGCATTCGAACAACATGACCGGTCCACTGAAGTTGGCGTTGAAGGATCATTTTTTCAATGCTAGTAGTCTTTGCTTCTTCCAGTACACTGACATTTGTTCGCCTATCTTCCCAAGTAATTTGCAGGATTTTCCGGAGGCAACGTTGATGAAACCTTTCAAGGAGGTGGAAGTGACGTTTATAGATAGTCCATGTTTCGCAGGCATACAATAAAGTTGGTAATACAATGGCTTCATAAACCAGTGTTTTGGTCTTCTTACAAATATCCCGATCCTCGAACACTCTATGTTTCATTCGAGAAAATGCGGCACTTGCGGAGCTCAGACGATGCTGGATTTCACTGTCGATGTTAGCTGTAACAGAAAGATAGCTGCCAAGATAGAGAAAATGATCAACATTTTCCAGTATTGTCCCGCCAAGCTGGATAGATGGCATCACCAAAGGGTTAGCTTGCACTTGCTGATGAAGCACTTTGGTTTTTTTGATGTTAAGTGAGAGACCAAGTTTTCCGTATGCTTCTGCAAAAGCATTTAGGATAGTTTGGAGATCATCCTCTGAATGTGCGGAGACCACATTATCATCAGCATACTGAAGTTCCACAACGGAGGTTGTAATTACCTTACCTTTTGCTTTCAGCCTGCTGAGATTAAAAAGCTTTCCATCTGTTCGATATATAATTCCCACACCGGTGGGAAGTTTCCCCTCGACAAGATGTAAAACCATGGCGATGAAAATGGCAAATAATGTTGGGGCGATAACACATCCCTGTTTAACACCTGATCCCACTTTAAATGGAGCACCATGAGAGCCGTTGTTGTCCAAAACCGTTGCCGTCATGTTGTCATGGAGAAGTCGCAAGATATTCACAAATTTATTGGGGCATCCAATTTTCATAAGGATAGTCCAGAGAGCTGTACGGTCTACAGTATCAAAGGCCTTAGCCAAATCGATAAATGCCATATAAAGGGGTTGATTTTGCTCCCGGCATTTTTCTTGGAGCTGACGTGCAGTAAAAATCATGTCTACTGTCCCTCTAGAGGGGCGGAAACCATATTGAGTTTCAGGGAGGATCTCTGCTGAAATAGATAGAAGACGGTTTGCGAGAATCCTAGCAAATATTTTACCTGCGGTTGCTAAGAGAGAAATGCCCCGATAGTTTCCACAGTCTGTTCTATCACCCTTCTTAAAGAGGGTGATAATTATGGCATCCCTGAAGTCTTCTGGGATCTCTTCTCTTATCCAGATTTTTTCGATGAGTTTATGAAGATGTTGTACAAGTTCGGGCCCCCCTTCTTTAAAGATTTCAGCAGGAATCCCATCTGGTCCACTAGCTTTGTTGTTCTTCATTTGATTAATGGCTTTTTTTACTTCATCCAAAGTGGGGAGTATTGCAAGTTCCTCTTTAATTTGTTTTTGCGGGATTTGCGAAAAAATCTCATTATCCACCTTAGACTTACGATTTAAAAGGTCATAATAATGCTCTTTCCAACGCAGTGCAATAGACTCTTTGTCTTTTAAGAGTTTGGTGCCATCTTTTGATTGTAAAGGGTTTGTACCATAGGTTTTTGGTCCATAAATGGCCCTTGTGGCCTTAAAAAAGCCCCGTGCATCATGAGATTCTGCAAGTTGTTGAATTTCTTCAGCTTTCTTTTTCCACCAAGCGTTCTTAAGTTCTCTTGTTCTTCTTTGGACCTCAGCCTTTGCGCTAGCGTAGGTTTTTTCTTGGCAGCGCAGTTAATATCATTTTGCCATATTTGGAAGGCTTTCCTTTTTTGGTCAATTATATATTTAATCTCATTGTCATTTTCATCAAACCAATCCTGATGTTTCTTAGTTTCATATCCAATAGTTTGTTCACAAGCTGCAGTAATGGAGGTTTTCAGCTTAGACCAATGGTCCTCAATGTTGTCAGGAGGTTCCGTAGGTAGATGTTCCTTAAGAAGTGATTGAAGATGAGTTTGCTTAATAGGATCTTGAAGGACTTGGATGTTCATTTTACGCCTTGGTTTCCTTCCTTGAAGCCTACGTTGGGGAGCAATGTTGATAACCATAGTGGACCGGATTAGTCGGTGGTCTGTCCAGCAGTCGTCTGCACTCACCATGGCCCTAGTAAGAAGTACATCGCGGCGATCTCTAGCACGGACAATTACATAATCCAGAAGATGCCAGTGCTTTGACCGTGGGTGCTGCCATGATGTTTTAAACTTATTCTTTTGTCGAAAGAGCGTGTTTGTGATAGTGAGATTATGCTCTGCACATATAGACAAAAGTAAGAGTCCGTTCGGGTTGCTATTACCAACTCCGTCTTTTCCAATAGTTTCTGGCCATAAATCAAAGTCACGCCCGACTCTTGCGTTAAAATCGCCTAGGAGGATAATTTTATCCTCCTTAGGTATCTCTGACAGGAGAGTGTCCAACTGGCTGTAAAAACTTTCCTTGATGTCATCATCAGCATCTAATGTTGGTGCATAAGCGCTCAAAATAGTTACCTGTTGGTTATTGGCGAGCTTTAATCGAAGAGTTATCAGGCGTTCGTTAATGCCAGTAGGAACTTCTGACAAAGAGTTCACTAGTTCATTTTTGATGGCAAAGCCTACACCATGTATTCGTCGGTCCTGCTCAGGTAGTCCTTTCCATAACCTCCAGTATCTCAAGGCAAGTTAATAAGCCGCATTATCTCATTCTTTCACATATAAAATTGTTCTTATTTCCATTTTATAGATGAAACTTCCCATGTCCATTCAGTGATTCATGGCTAGATGGGATCTCAATAATGGTTGAAGCCTTCTTGCTTCAGTAGCTATCTGCTACTGATGGCTGTTCAAACGTTTAGCTTGTTGGTTCCAGATCACAGCAGCACACTTTGTATGTTTAATCACTTGATTAGACTTCAGGAACTGTTGCAGTACATATATTGTGCAGAGGGATGACTATATTCAGAACATAGCTGTCATTACTGCTTTAGTAAAATCAATCTACTATCTGAAAGTGAGAAGGAGCAGGTTATAGCATGAGTCAGTCTTTATTGGTTGGTTCTTCATTGTGTGGTTATACAATTCATTTTAGTAAATGGTTTGGTGACCTGTTAAAAATTTGATTTAAAAAGGTTCTTTGTTTTGTCTTCAAGGAAAGACTCTTGTAGTGGAAGTGCTGGTAAGCACGTGACCACGATGGCACCCAAGCAGATTGGAAAGTGGGCGAAGTATGGTAAGAGGTACTGTAGAGACTGGGAAGGAGAGGCTGGCTTAAAAGACTGGGTTCGGCGGGTACCAGGAGATGACTCAAAAGCGGCATGTAGATACTGCGTATGTGAAATCAGAGCTCACCATAGTGACCTTGTTGCACACAGTAAAACGAAGAAGCATAAAAAGCATGTTGCTTTGCTTTCGCAGCCTTCTCATAATGCGGAAAAACATCCATTTGAGTTTGATGTGCGGCACTCCTTACAACTTGAAAAGCAAGTTTCCTTTGAAGCTGAGCAAGACTCATTTGATGAATTCAAGCATGCAGAAATGGATGAATCTGTAAATGTGTGTGCTCTGAAACTGGCAGCACATATAGCTTGCCACATGAGCATTTTTACTGTTGATCACCTTGGATGTATTATTGGTGGAATAGCAGAGAAAGACATAAGCCTTCACAGGACAAAGTGCTCAACAATTATTAGAGATATCATAGGTCCTACTGTGCATCAGGAGCTTCTTAGGGACATTGGCAATGGATACTACTCATTGATCATTGATGAAAGCTTGCATGTGTCCTCCCAAAAACAACTGTGTTTGATGGTGAGATACTTCAGCAACAAGCTTAAATGCATTGTATCCTCCTTTGTGGGTATAATTACTTTGACTGCAAGTGATTCTGATTTAATCACAGAAGCCCTTTTATCATTCCTAAATGAAAATAAACTGAACATAAATAAGTGTGTTGGCATTGCTGCTGATGGTCTCAGTGCAAGTATATGCGGCCATAAAAATTCACTCCTTAAGAAATTTTATGAACTCAATCCTTGCGGTGTCTTTATTAAGTGCATATGTCACTCTCTCTATCTATGCTTATCAAGAGCCATAGATGTGCTTCCACTGAACCTAGAATATATGATTTCACAGACTTATTTGTGGTTTTCTCGAAGCACATTTCACCAGAAACGGTACTCTGACATGTATGCTGCAATCAACGTTGGAGAGAATGCACTGAAAATGCTGCAATTTACTGACACACGGTGGCTGTCCATTAGCCCTTGCATCAACAGAATACTTAGCCAGTATGATACTTTGAGGTTGCATTTTCAGTCTGTAAGAGACAATGAAAAGGACTACAGTGCTGAGCTACTCTATCAAATGTACTCTGAGCCTGTTAACAGACTTTACCTTGTTTTTCTGCAGCCTCTTGTCCAGGAAGCAAATAGGATCAGTAAGTTATTTCTCTTGGAAACTGTTAATCCAGTTAAACTTATTACTGAGTTAGTCATGTTCTACCAGATTCTGTTACAGAGAATCGTGAAGCCTTCTGCCTTTCCAACATGGTCATCCATAATGAACTATGACATGCAAAGCAAGCGAAACTACCTGCCCCTGTCAGAGGTTAATCTTGGAGAACTGTTTCTCTCAGAATTAGTAGATGCCAAACTTCCTTCTCAGATTGTAGAGGTCATTCAAATGAAGTGTCGGGATTGTGTTCTTGAGCTTGTAAACCAAATAAAGCTTCGCCTGCCCCCCAATGTACATCATCTTGAATCACTCAGTGCTCTTAATCCTTCAGTGGTTCTGAGTCCTCTAAGACCTGCGTTTTTAACTCTATCATTTCTGTCCTTATATAGAGGAGATCATTTGAAACTGGAACAGCAGTGGAGAAATCTGGATACAGTTTCTTGGTCAAACACAGAAGATGGCCAGATAGAACAATTCTGGATAGAAGTTGTAAAACACACAGATGAAGTGGGTGATAAAAATTTTGTTGAGCTAGGATTATTTGCCCTTGCACTTCTCACCTTGCCTTTCAGCAGTGCAGCAGTGGAGGGTACAGTTTCACAAATGAATCTGATTAAACACAAGTTAAAGAATAGGCTGCAGGACAGTCTGCTTGAAAATATCTTAAGGATCAGAGCCTATATGCACAGAAATAAGATTTGCTGCAATCAGTTTCAACCATCCAAAGAGATGATTTCTTTGTTCAGCAGCGAATTTTATGCTGTTGCTAATAGCAAGGATGCTGCAGAAGGCTATGATGATATATTTTGAAAACCATGTAAATTAGGATTCTTAAGGTACAAGAGCATTGAGTGACTTCTTGTAGTTGTACTGTTTGCCTTCCTTGACATTTTCTCACTATTGAGTTCTACTGTTTTCAGTGTCTGTCTTGATCAGTTTTTCGAATTTGTAATTTTAATTCCAACGTTCTGTTTATTACTGAACAAGTAGCAAATTACATTGATAAAAAGTAAAAGTAATTAGTGTATAGCTTATATTTTCCATGTGTTGTCATTTCCTTGTACAATAGTTACTGAGGTTCACGTACAAGGTTTGCATTAGCCCAATGGAATGTTTTCCTTTCTCCCCCTTTAATCAACTGACTGCTATATGATATCACAAACTGCTTTTGAAGTTCCTCTCTGTTTCAAAAGTAATCCTGTGCATGTTTAAACAGAAAAAAGTCCAGTTGTAGCACTTTTTTTCAGTAACATGCATAGGCTTGTGCCCTACATTTTGTATGTTTTCTGTATGTGAGGACACATACATACAACTAGTCACAGTACTTTAGATCTTGGCCAGCAGTTTGTAAAATCCTTGGGACCATCTACAGTTAAGCACTACTGTAGGAAGTCCAATTCGGTGATGAGAGAGGAACCGTAAAATAAGTATGCTAAACTTGGTTTGCTTAGGGTGCAATCCTCGGCATGTTTAATTTACCTCTATTTAGCAGGGGATTTCGATATAAACCTTGATAAGCAACTTGGAAAGTTATATAAATCAAAGGGTTTATAGTATGTCGGTGTGAGCCTGCTATTTTGTTCAGGGTTTTTTTCCTTTACCCTCAAGATAATGCTATTCTTTAAGAATCCATTAATCCGTGTTGGTAATGTCAAGTAAAGCTTGAAAATGGATTGGAATACCTTAGGTGCCAGCTTCAGTTTTGTAAGGAGAACAGGTCTACACAAGTTGAATAAATACTGTCAGTTTTCTAGATAACAGCATCATATTTTTAAATGCCTGGAATTTTTCTATTCCTTGCATCCAGGAGTTTGTAAACAATTGTAAATCGAGGCTTTAGCTAGATAAATGTTAAAATAATTTTTCGGGGTACAATTTTTGGGTATTGATATTGTACATGGCTAATCACCAATAATAATCTGCTGGCAATTCATACATTAAAATCTTTACCAAAAACTTGCTATTGCCAGAATATTCAACAAATAGAAGTAACTGAGAAGTAGATACATAGGGCAGTATCCAATTAGGCACCGCCACTAACATATATGATGTTGCACTTGTGTAAGTGACCTCTAGAGCAATAGTGTTTGCTGGCATGGGTTTTCCAGGTAAACTCGTGCCAGCTAACACTTAGTGTTGTGCTAGAAGTCCCTTATGCTAGTGCAATGTAATTAACATTAGTGGTAATGTCAAATTGGATACTGCCTAGTAGGATTAGAGGGCCAGAAAAGAAAAGGAGTAAACTGGCAGTTTAGCATGAATGTTTTCTTTTTTACAAACTTAAACATACTGATATAAATCTAAATGAATGAATAGTAGTTCGTTTTTATATTGAGAATAACTGTTAGACTGCTGATTACCACATCCTTAACATACTTACATAGAATTTAGTTCTGTTGTATGGAACTGCTCAATGAACATGTCATAAAATCTAGCTGTAAATGAGAACAAGGGGAAATTGTTATGGTTAGAATACAAATTTACAAAAGGCTTTTGGTAAAAAATGTGCAGCTTATTTTTGTTGTATTTGCATTTTAGTGGGTTTATTAACATGTAATTGAGGTATCTCATTTGTTTCTTAAGGGTGCAATCCTATGGCTACTAGACAGAGTCTAGACAGCCATAGTAGAGGTCGGAGTCCTAGCACTGACCTTAGAAACACACTCCAAGGTCGGAGCTGGGACTCCACCCTTGGAGCGCCCTCCCTCCGCCCTCGCAGCTAGCATGGAAAGAACCACACCTGCTGTGGCTCTGACTGAGGTCAGAAGGCAGACCTTGGAGCCAGAGGTTTGTGGGCGTTCCAGAGGGAAGGGAGGAGATGGACTCCACCACAATACGTAGTACTCTGGCGGCGCCTCAGCCTCTCCTCCTTGTGCTCTGGGTATAAGACTTAAGATGACCGAAATTGGCCATCTAAGTCTTTTGCAGGGAGGGAGGCAGTGCTTTTTTTCTGGAGAAAAGGGTACCGGAACTCTTGGATTACATTTCCTCGGGAGTAGATGGCGATTAAATTGTAATGCAATTAATAGAAGAAAAGGTGCTGGAACTCAGTTCCGGTGAGTTCCACCAGAAAAAAAGCCCTGGAGGGAGGACACCTCCGCATGCCGTCCACCCCTCATTGGATGCCTGTAATCCTCCGAGTTCAGAGGGCTATGGGCAGCCACATTGGATTGTGCTACCCCACACACAACTGCTAGCTGCAATCCTTAAACTGCAGTCAGAAATCCTGGAGTAGCTTAAATGGACTTCAGTTGAACATTCTTAAGATTATTTTAGATGGAGCAATTTGAGAAGCACAGTCATAATAGGTCATAATTAAAGTGTGCTTAAGATTTGCAACTTTACACCCTGGTCCCAAACATATTTACTTGAAAGTCTCCTTGTAGTTAATCTCTCTTCTGTTGCCCTTTATTCAATAGTAATACCTCTGTAATTTGGTATCTGGAATAATTGTAAAGAAAACAAAACTGAAAACTGCCGCTATACTTTATACTTAAAACAATAATAATTAAGTACATATAAAATGTACAGATTCTGAAAAATGGATTTGTATACATCAACATCAGTGGTTTTATGAACTGGCAACTTTTAATTTACTCATCTAATAATTCTTATTTAGCAATATGCAATTGTGAGAGCACGGTTTAAAAATAAAGGGATCTAGCTATTTTCTAGTTATTTGAAGCAATGTTTGTTAATATATATACTGCATTATTTTTGTAATAAATTTTTATATTGTTATTAATGTGATATTTCCTGCTGTTTGACAATTAAGAAAGAATTCTAAGTTTGATGTGTACATCATGTTTCCAGAAATAAGCAGGAGTGGGTCCCAATGCCTTTGAATGACAATTAATTCCTCAAGGGAAACATAATATATGAATGTGTGTTCACACTTGCATAAGTAGTCCAGCTTGTGAAATAAGAATCCAATTAATGCAGTGCCTAGTTTAGCCACTCATTGCTAAACATAGAACAGGTATCTGGAAGGTAACCTTTGCTTAGGTGAAAACTTTCCTTAACATTAAGAATGAGATGTGATAGAACTTGTCTTTAGCAGTAGCTGCTATTTCCTTTGCATAGGATGGAGGCTTGTGGTAGTCCTGAACTATTTAAGGGTCATATGGAGCCAAGATTTCACCTAGAAACTTCAAAGTTGCAAAAGCCTGATCTGGTATTGGGATTATACACATACTGCTTAGATTTTACCAGAATGTCTAAATTGTGCCTCAGGCTGTCAAAATACAGTAGACTATTTTTAATTTGTATTTACATCCTTGTCTCAAGGGCTGAGTGGTTTACATAGCTTAAAATATGCTGTTAATTTATTTTATGTCAGGTAAGTTGAGGTAAGGAATGTGAAACTTTGTTATGAGACGAGTACAGAGTTTTGAGTTGCACATAACTTTCTTTTGCACATTTTTGGGCTTACGCATGAAGTCTGCTTCATGTGCATAGGACTTGACTAATCTTACTAAATTTAATTTAATAGTTACTGCTAGTAAGTTAGAATCTTACGTAACAATATTGCCTCTGTGAACTGGCTCTTTAACTGGCTTCTGTCTTTCCCTAAAACTAGGACTTAAAATAAGAAAGTTTAGAATTGTAAAAGAAGCTGTTTCTCAGTGTGTGTGTGTGTGTGTGTGTGTGTGAGTGAGAGAGAGACAACAACAGTTGCAAAACAACAAAGGTTTATTGTCTGCTGGATCTCCTTTCCACATTTGCAGCAGGGGTTGCTTTGCACATTGACAGTGCAATCCTATGCATGTCTACACAGAAAGATAGAAGCAAGTTCTATTGCGTTTAATGGTGCTTGCTGCCAGGTAAGTGGGTATTGGATTGCAGCTTTAGAGTTGTAGGTGTACACTTAAGCTGTCAGTTGCACCTTTGATAAAGTAAAATGTTCTGTGACAAGCTCGTGTATATCATGCTGCTATATTTGGTAGGAAAACAGGATTGGTAAGGCCCTCTCCGCAAATGTGGAGTGCGTGGAGAATTGGGGTTAGGTGCTATGTAATGAGTGTGAAGTATTATCACAGAAAAGATTTGGCACCAAGAGCTGACAGCTAGTTTTAAGATTGCTGCATTGGAAAAACTGAATCAGACACCAAGGGCAGCCTTACGATAGCTTAAGACTCGCCGTCGTCTGTGTGTGTGTGTTATGAAATGGAAAAGTGTTTCTACGTAAGAACATTTTGGGGACGGGCTGGGGGGGAGCGAGAAGATGACATTGACATTCTCCACATACCCCACCAATATTGCTGGCTTTTCGAGCTATGCCGCTTAACTGCCAATGAGTGACATTCTATTCGGCCAATTGGGTGCCAATTTTAACTCACGCGCCTAAGGCCCTTATGTAACCCCGGCACCGGCCTTGTGACTGAGCGCGACCCCGAGAGCAAAAAGCGCGTCCGCGCGAGCTCGGTAAATCACGTGCTGAAGGAGGTGGAGGAAGAGGGTGTGAGGAGAAAAGGCGTGGAAGAAGGTGGGCAAGAAGCGCTGACGTTTGGGCCGAGCGCTATGCCGATAGGCTAAGCGCGCGGCGCCTCTCACGAGCAATTGGGTCAGCCTCGGGGGGAGGCGGGGCCAGGTGTTGGCAAGCCGTTGACGGGGCGCTGGAGTGAGGGAGAGAAAGGGTGGGATGGGGGCACTGAGGGAGACTTAAGACACGGGAGGGCCGAAGATGGCGCGGAGTGGCCGGGCAGTCGGGAAGGTGCTCGTTGAAAGGTTGACGGTGTCCCCGCGCAGAGCAGCCCTCAGGTATGAAAAGTAGGGATTAGAGGCTTCCTGAGGAAGACCCCCTTCCTCTCATCCCGGTCCCTGGTGAGCTCTTCAGGCAGCGGAAGGGTCGATTGATTGTAGTGGTTAAAAGGCTTTGGCGTGAAGGCTGTCCTGAGAGGCCCCTTCCCCACCCAGTTTCGGGTACTGACGGTGGTTCTTATTAGTTTGTGGTTTGTTTTTGTTTGTCTTTTCCCTTTCTGTCAGAGTTCCTATCTTCTTCGGTAGCTGCTTGAGAGGCAGAAGTTCAACAGGTGCGGTCGCCCCTGCCTAACGGCGTTTCTGTACGGAAGAAAGGCCTCGCCTGTTGAATTGTTCTGTGGCTGTTAAAGAAGGAACGTTACGTTAGAGTCTAAGGCGTAGACGAAAGCCAAGGTTGGATAGTACCTGGTGAACTTGATCTCTCCCTCTTCCCCTCGCCCCCTGTAGCTTGGCCCTTCGTCTGGAATAGAAAGCGCAGAGAAAAACTTTCTTCTTGCTAGCAAAGCAAGAAGTACCGTAGATGAGTTTTGTTTACCTACAAAGGTCGGTTTGAAAGAGACAAAATGTGGGAAAGGTCACTTAAAGGAGCCCAAAAACTAAATCTTTATGTATAATCCTAATATATTTTAAAGGAATTTAATATGCATTGTTACTGTAACAGTTAATATTAGGGGGGTAGGGGTGTTGTTTAAAAAATCATTTGTTTTTGCTATGATAAACTAGTGTGGCCTTACAGCTGGAGTTCATTAACATTAGTAGACTCTTCTGTAGCGCTCTTTACTGTGCAGAACACTTTCCACTTGTGTCATCTGGTTTTGTGGCATTTTGTTTTCATAACTTCACTGAATACAGAAAAACAATGTGTGAAAAGATATCTTGTGGCTTTTATTTATTTAGTCACCAATTTTTATTCTCCTTTTCGATTAGTATGCACAGGCACTAACAAACCTGCAAAGTGCATGAAGGAATGACAATAAATCTGGCAGTTTTTACAGTACATTGTAACTTGATTCCCCTTTTTTTGCCTTTCAGTCTGTCTGCTGAAAAGATCCTTTGAGTAGGGGTAGATATTGGGGTGAGGACACATGGTATTTGGCATGTGCCCTCTGAACTTGGATTAGTTTAATTTTAAACGATGAACATCACAGGATGTGCATCCTCTGAGCCCAAATCTTCTTCTCTTCCCTGCACTCATTTCTTTCTCTCCAAGCAGGCCTGTGGCTTACGCTGGCTCAGCTTGTCTGAGTGTGGAAAGCTAAGCAGGGTCAGGCCTGGTTATTACTTGGATGGGAGACCCCTCCTCTAGTTTCCTGCATTGAGCAGGGGGTTGGACTCGATAGCCTTGTAGGCTCCTTCCAACTCTATGATCTATGAAATCTATGAAACTTCCAGACCTGGCTGACTGGAAACTTACACTTGCATACAACTCTTTGCTGCCAAGGATATTCCTTAGCAGCATGACTATATAGTCTTAGGCCAGTTTGGGGTTCTCCAACTTCCTCATATTTTTCTGCATGGGTAGGGATGTCCCTACTGATAGAGAACCTATCATACACTGCCCCACACAAGGCCCTGGATACAGATAACCCACTTAGAATATACTGTATAGGGAATGGTTATATCAGAACAAATATATTTCTGTCAGGCAAAAGCTAGTAAAAAGTTAAATTTGAAAATAGTATTACATCATGTACAAAAAGGAAACTGATGTAGCTGACTTTTGTAACTGCTACTGTTATAGCAAGTAACTAACTGTATTCTTGTATTCTGTCAAAGCATTTCTGAACATTGATTATCTGAATTAGTGCACCATGTTATGTGCTGTAAAGTGAATTATAGCAAATTGTAATCCAACAATCAAATCCTTGTGATTTACGCATTTCTATAGCTTGGTCTGAACTTGATGTCTGAGGTTGCTTCTTATGTGTATAACTTCAGCTTGTGCATTGTAAGGCACTTCGGCTTTTCTGCCTGTCATTTTCACTTGAATGTGAGACAGGATCACTTCTCTACCATTGAGACAGCTTTGATGTGGGTATTTGGATTCCCCATGCACTCTAAGATGAACAGCGAGCAGGGGGAGGCAGTGAGGCACCCAATATCCTAGTGCAGCCCTCCATATGTGTTGGACTACAACTCCCATCATCTCCAGCCAGAATGGGACTTGTAGTCCAACACATCTGGAGGGCATCATAGTTGGGGAAGGCTATTCTAGTGAGAAGTACTGTATGTGGTCTTTGCTACCTGGCATGACTATAGCATTGCAGTGGAGGGGAGGGGCTCTGTATGTGGCTGGATTGGTGGCTGCACCAGTGGTTGAGTCTATTTTTCTCTCCCCCCCCCCCCCATGAGTTGGTCCACTCATGTTATGTCTCACCTTGCTGTCTGTGTAACACTTTTAGGCAGGGGAGGCTACCGATGGTGCTCCATGGTGGTGAACCTATTTTGGAGATAGGGTTTAGCACCATGGATAGCTCTTATAAAGCTCAGAATAAAAGCTGAAATGGATAAGGCGCCCCACTGACATAGGAGTCACCAGCCTCCCCTAGTTGTAGGTGCAGGTTGTGCCCTCTGGCAGGGAAAATACACACCGTATATGATCATTTGCATCTAAAATAGCTGATTATCTGCAATTCAGTATGCCAGCTTAACTCTCACTAATCTTTTGGACCATAGAGATAGTGAATATTTTCATCTAACTGACAAATGGAAATCTGTGTGCAGTATGGATCTAACAATTTTAGTCACACTTTCCTTCCCCTAGTTTTGTTAGTCTTGTTAATCCACACCTGCTTTTCAGAATGGAAACATAACTGCTATTTCTGATCTCAGTCCCCACCTAAATCTACACATAGGGAAACACCAGCAGGACAAAAGAATGAAGCAGCAACTCTTCCTAATTCAGGTTGGATGATGGTGAAACAGTGGGAGAGCTGGCCCCCTCCCAAATCCAATGTGGGAATATAAACGTCTCCTATTCAACTCACCCATATCTTGGCTGGTGAAGGGATGGAGGCTCCATCTGCCTTGAGGTCCTATCTTTTCCTGGAACGTTGTGTCCCTCACCCTCTTCAGGTGTGTCCGACAGATGGTCAGGCTTACTGTGGGTTCTCCCCCTCCTTCCCCCCAGTCCTCAAGCTGGTATCCCCTCCCTGCTCCTGTCACACCCCTGTTTTCATTCGCTGCTGTTTTTCCCCCCAGAGCCCTGTGCTGTCACCAGTGACAGCCACTGCACTGATGTGGCACCAAATTTTTTTGAACAAGGAAATATACACAGATTTCATGGCTGCATATTTCCCAGTCCAAAAAAAATGCTCAAATTTCCAGATAGGTTTTTAAAAAATAATCCTTTTTGACAGCTGTCAAAAGAAAGTGCTTGTGCAAAGTGGGTGGGATGTAGATCTCCCCTTTCTGGAGTACCTAGAATCTTGGGGAAGGTTTAGGGGACTGAGAACAGTCAGAGCAATACTAAAAAATTAGAGGATCAGCCCTGGAAGGGGGAGATATACTCATCAGCCCCTTTCAGGGCAAAGCCCCCTGTCCAATTGACAGCTGTCAAGTGAGGGCAAATTAACCTATATGGAGCCTTGCTTTGTCAATGTCCATGGATGCTACCTGCTGCACCTTGACAGCAAACACTTACCAGGACATTGGCCAGGCAAGGCTCCACATTTGGGGCAGCTGTAAGTGCATACCTACACATTTGTGCAAGACCGGGGGGAAAAATCTGGTCTCAATTACACACATTTCTGCCGCCTCCCCCCCAAAAAGAAAAAAGGTAATGAGCCAGTGACGGTTGCTCCAAAGTGCCACTTGGGCATCGGTGAAGCAGATGTCACTGGGTTTTTGCTGCTCTTGCCGAGCAGCTTGCTCGCTGCTTCCCACAGCCTACTATGGGATTGGTCTTCAAGGTTCGGATGACACGACAACCCATTGTGGGTTTAACAACCCCTAGAATAAGCCATGGGTTGTCAGGGTGCTTGTTGCCCCAACACAAGCCACTCTGCGAGAAGTGGCCTAGGTTTGGATGACATGGCAACCCACCATGGCTAGTTACCCACGATGGGTTGTCATGTCATGTGAACCCAGTCACTCATCAGGCTCTGGCTCTGTGCCAGTGGGGGCAAGAGGAATGGAGTGGCCAAGCCCAAGGAAGAGTTTGCGAAGGGAGGGGTAGGAAGAGCTTGTTTTCCCCTTGGGGCTGGAGAGAAGGCATAGATAGGCCTTAGATAGAACAATCCTATGTGGATCTACTCTGAGTTCAGTGGTACTTAGTGCCAGGTCAGCATGCATAGGATTGCAGCCTTGGGAAGGAAGGATGGGGAAATAGATGAATGCAGGAACTTGTGTGTAGGAGGGAGGGGGAATGGGGTCTTGTCTCTCAGCCTTATTAGGTATTTGGCACTCAGACCAACTTCTTGTCTTGTTCAGTTTCTTGGGCAAGTCCCTTGTCCTTTGTGACTGGCCATGCCTCCACAGCAGCCATTTTGTGGTGGTGCCCATGAGAGTTTATAAAATTTCCGACTGTGCTCACAGACCCAAGAAAGTTGGAGACCCTGATGTATAGGATTGCACTGTTGGTCAAGTTACGCAAGCCTGGGAGTTTGTGTAAGTTAATGAAACAGAGGGAGAGGGCTGAATGGGGATATAAGAAGTGTGCACAGACCTCATTCCCTGAAATATCTTTTAGCCTTGTGTTCCCCACCCCACCACTTATTTTATTGGAACTCTTGATTGTAAACTTCTTATGGGCAAGTAAGTCACACTGGAAATTGGTAAGACTTCCAACTTTTGCATTCATAATCGGGTGATACATAGTTGAGGTGGAAAGAGAAACTCGATTTTCTATGTTCTCTATAGACTGCAGTTTCACTAACAACGACTGCAATCTAAGGTATGTATTTAGGTACACAGATTAAAGTTATGGACTTTTTTTGTTTCCATCACAACACTTGGTTATTCGCAGAGGCAAATTACTGGCTAAACTGAATGGTCTTTTCTGTGGTTTGAACTACTGCAGCAAAAATTTCTTAGATGGACACTGTGGTTCCTGCTTGTGTCTGTCTGTGTGTCCTCATAGAATATTCACAGCTGTTCTCCAGAAACTAGAATGAGACAAATATAACGTCATAGAACCATCATCTGATGACATTAACTTTCCAGAACTGACATTTGAGATACCATGAAGGTTAGGGCAATCACTTTGTATTAATAAGTGTCCTCTCTTGTATGTCTTAGCTCTTATCTTCCTATAGTAGAAGGTACTTGATTTATATGGTCCATTTTCATGTAACTGAACAAAACAGTCATTGTATAATGTAACTCTTTTTCAACTTGTGTCAGTCTCTCTGGCAGCAAGGTTGATATTTCACAGCTTGCTGATAGTGATAAATTAACTGGATTGGTTTTAATTAATTTACATGTTACAATTATGATAAACTTAATCAGCTTAAGTCAGTTGCAGTTAAAAAAGTACTGTATAATTACAACAGTTCACACAGCAATACTTTCTAAGTTGATTTTTAAAGTGTTAAAATCCAAATAAATTGGATTTACATTTCACTTTGCTTGAAATAGCCACTGTATGAAAATCTAGGGTTCCAATATCAGTGTTGCCCACAAAAGCTGTGCCTTTGAAATGTTTACAACAATAAACTAGTTACTCTTTCTAATGTTCTCCTGCAGTACTTGTCCCACTCCCCGGCATAGGGTACAATAATTTCCCTACTTTTTGTGAAATATTGGTCCATGTTCAGAGACCCAAGGCAGAAAAAAAATAAAGTTTGCCCTTTGAAACATTGATGATTTGAGCTGTTAGATATGATTCAGAGATTGTTAATCTTTGATCAAGGAGATACATCCCTAACTGTATACTAAGTAAAACTATGACTGCTAATTGGGGAAGGTCAAGTCCATTTTTAACTTCTTATCCATATGACTGCTTGATCTAATGTTACAGTTCTGATTGATCTAGAGGTTTGTAGCTGAAAAGACAAGTTTGAAGTTTTGATTTTGGTGAGAACTTACTGCGATGAGCTTCACAACTTCCCCTATATTAATGGAAGATCCCCAATTTTAAGTGTATTGCCTTGCCTCGAACAGTGAAAGCTGAATTCATGACATTGCTACCCTAATGTTTTGTTCTCTTTTGCCTTCACTGTGGGTTCCCAAACAGTACTTCTGGCAGTTAAGAGAAATATCAAAAATACATCTTGGCCCCCTGCAGGCAATACAGACTTCACTGCTAGGTTTGCATGATAAAATAACTTGTGCTGCTAGATAAAAGTGGCTCTTTTGCAACAGCAAGCTAAGGAGGCGATGCCTGGATTAAAATCTGAATATAATGTTTCACTCTGTTTCCCTCCAGTTCTAAAGTTTGGCAGTTGGAAGAATGTTTTGCACGTGCTTGAATATACATATTAAAATATCTACTTCTATGTTTTAATTCTGGGCAAAATGTTGGGGGATTTTAAGATCAGCGGTAGGTGTTCAGTTTTCTGAATTTGTTCCCAAAAGTTTGTAAGTATGAGTATCAGATATGATAGCTAAGTTTAGGGAAGGAATATGAATTCCAAGTGCTGGATGCTGGAGGAAAGTTGGCCATCACTGTTATAACATGCTTGTGGGCTTCTGGAGGCAACATCTGACGGGGGTGTGTGTGCCAAGGGGTCACAGGAGGGGGAACAGTCTTTGAATTCCCAACAGCCAGCAACCCATACCACAGAAAGGAAGAACTGAGGCACATGAATTTTAAGATAGTATATGCAAAGTAGCAGGTGGGGAAATCATAGCCACACAAAAGTACTCCTTTGGACTCACATTCTCTTGCTCCAGAAATAACCCCCATTCTACAGAGAATCATGCGTGAACAGTGGAGGAGAGGGTGTCACACAACCACACAAAATCATGATGCTACCACTGTTGATGATTATAACAATAATGCAAAAACATTTTTCACTACATTTTTTAGTGGAAATCATCTTCCATGCTTTCCTGGAAGCAAAAGATTTATATCTCTTCCATGGTAGAAAACTCAGATAAAAACACAAGCTTCTCCCTTTACAGCATACAGCACACAGACAACATAACTTACACATTGATGTGTTCCCTCATTTCCTGACTGTTAGAGTAATACGACATTGGAACCAACTACCTAGGGAGGTAGTGGGTTCTCCCACACTGGAGGCATTCAATGTACAGCTAGACAGCCATCTGTCAGAGATACTTTGACTTGGATTCCTGCATTGAGCAGGGGGTTGGACTAGATGGCCTTATAGGCCCCTTCCAACTCTACTGTTCTATGATCATATCAATGGTTCCTTCTCAAACTGGGGAGAGGTAACGAGCGGGGTACCACAGAGCTCGGTCCTGGGCCCGGTGCTCTTCAACATTTTTATTAATGACTTGGATGAGGAGGTACAGGGAATGCTTATCAAATTTGCAGATGACACAAAGTTGGGTGGAACAGCTAATACTCTGGAAGACAGAAACAAAATTCAAAGTGACCTCGATAGGCTGGAGCGCTGGGCCGAAAACAACAGAATGAAATTTAACAGGGATAAATGCCAAGTGCTGCACCTAGGGAGAGGAAACCAAATGCAGAGTTACAGAATGGGGGACACTTGGCTCAACAATACTACAAGTGAGAAGGATCTTGGAATTGTGGTAGATCACAAACTGAATATGAGCCAGCAATGCGACGTGGCTGCAAAGAAGGCAAATGCAATTTTGGGCTGTATTAATAGAAGTATAGCTTCCAAATCGCGGGAAGTGATAATTCCCCTTTACTCGGTACTGGTTAAGCCTCATCTTGAGTACTGCGTCCAGTTCTGGGCACCTCACTTTAAGAAGGACATAGACAAACTGGAGAGGGTTCAGAGGAGGGCAACAAGGATGATAAAGGGACTGGAAACAAGGCCCTATGAGGAGAGACTGAAAGAACTGGGCATGTTGAGCCTTCAGAAGAGGAGACTGAGGGGAGATATGATCGCACTCTTCCAGTATTTGAAGGGATGTCACACAGAGGAGGGCAAAGATCTCTTTTCGTTCATCCCAGTTTGCAGGACACGGAATAATGGGCTCAAGTTACAGGAACCTAGATTCCACCTAAACATCAGGAAAAATTTCCTGACTGTCAGAGCAATAAGACAATGGAATCAACTACCTAGGGAGGTGGTGGGCTCTCCCAGTCTGGAGGCATTCAAGGTGCGGCTGGACAGACATCTGTCAGAGATGCTTTGACCTGGATTCCTGCATTGAGCAGGGGGTTGGACTCGATGGCCTTGTAGGCCCCTTCCAACTCTACTTTTCTATGATTCTATGATATACATGCATACTCAAGAAAGAGACATTCCATTCAGATGCAATAGCCAAACAGGACACACACATACATAGCCATTGCTGGCCCAGGACATTTTGCTGCCTGAGGAGGACCAGCAAATGCCTCCCATTTTTCATGGGATGATTTCTCAGCCTAACCTACCTCACAGAATTGTTTTGAGGGTAAAAATGGTGAGGATAAGCAGAACATGAATGTAATAAAATGAAGTAAATGATTTTATACTAGAAAAACACAATTGTCTTACCCTGTGTTCATGATAAGCCTCTCTAGCTTGTAAAATGGCCATCTGTGCATTGCATTACTGTGTGCACATATTTACACCTATGTACACTAGAGATGAGAAGCATCCTGTTGTATATTTGTTATACAGATCTGCTTCTCATATGCCCCACTCATATGCCTCCATCTTCTGCATGAACATCAACTCAAAGAAACTTTATTAGTAGCAAAAACAACGAAGTATCTCGTGGCACCTTAACGAGTAACAAATTTATTCTGGCATAAGCTTTCATGGACTATAGCCCAGTTCATCAGATGCATGGGGGTACTATGGGGATTTTCAGGTTTTTATATTGTGTGTGTGTGTGTTTGGTGGGGCGGCTTATAAGCAGTGAGATTAGAAGGAAATTTAATGAAAGTAAGTATCCTTCTTTCCATGGAATATTTTACAGTCCTACCACCCCAACTGCATTTCCCTAAAAACAAATAAAACAAAAATAACCCAGCCCACTAGCTAACTCGATAACAGCCCTGAACTATAGTGCAGTGATGTCATACACTACTGTCCCTCCCAACAATATGGGTATAACAAATATAGACTTTCAGGGCTGATGTAATCCATAGTTAGATGCAGCAGCAAGTTCTCAGAACATTCAAAATCCATCCATTTGCATGTTGTAACAACAAAAATAGTAATCATACAAAAGTACTCCTTTGAAGCCACATTTTTTCGATCCAACAACAACCCGCATTGTACAGAGAAGGAAATGGTCTTTGAAATCATGAGTGCCAAGTGTGTGCAGAGGGGCAGGGTCAGAAGAATCAGACAACATAGCCCACACAAAAGTGCGCACACAAGCTCCAAGGCAAGCACATGTACACACACGTACACACACTCACTCACACAACAAGGTATTTATACAGAGACACATCTGTCCCCTTTCTTTAGGGCTTAAATCCTATGCATATTTACATGGGAGTAAGTCCCATTGAATTCAGCAAAACACTTCTTTGCAGAGCTACATAAGATTGCTCTACATATCCCATTGACCCCCTACCCACCTCTCTCTTATATACACACACACCAATTTCTGCAGAGTATATAACAACACAGAGAAAGCAATTTGTGGCAGAGTCCAGATTTAAAGCAAAGGGGAGTGGGAGAGCGATGATGATGAATTATATACCCCCTCCGCCTCCCCCTCCCCCCCCTTTAAAGAAGTTTACATACCAAGATTGTGCTGGCCTGTTCTGGCTCCTCAAAGTAAACAGAGAAATAGTTAGCAAGTAAGTGAGCACGAGCATGTGTGCGCACACACACACACACACACAGTGACTGGGTTTGCACAACACGCTAAGCCACCGTGGCTATAGTAAACCCTAGAACAAGCCATGGCTTCGAAGCGTGGCTTCAAAGGCATGGCTAAGAAACACTGACTGGGTTCGCACAACATGCTAAGCCACCGTATGCAGCCACTCAACTCAGTCATCTCCTTTTTCCACCTCTTTTCTAGCTTAATGATTGGCTGGCTTGGCTCAATCAATGAGCCAGCCAGTAATGCCCTCATGGGTGACCCCATCCCCATTGACCCCAACTCCATCCCTATCACACAAAAGACCCCCTCCCTTGTGGAGGGAAGGGGGTCTTCTCCAATTGGATAGTGCCTGCACTGAGCAATTGCCATTTTTTTAAAAAGCCCCCGAAAAGTGCCCTGAGATAGTGGGCTCAGCCAACAACTGGGCAACCTTGTAAAGCCTTTTGAGGCTCTGCACATGCACACAAAGTTTTAAAAAGGAAGCTGCCAAGCTGGGAAAGGAAGCTCTCAGTGTGGCAGGAGCTGCAGCAGCCGCTGCCGCCACCTCCAAAGACAAAGGAGAGCAGCTGGCCTCTGCAAAGGAAATCAGCTAGGCAAAGGTTTTTGTTTTAAATCAAGGGGGTGGTTCACCAACCATTACCAGGATGTTTGTCATAGAAGATCCACAGCCAGGACTGCCTAGTTGGCTGTAGCTGATGGGTGTGGGAAAATACTGTAGCAAGGAGGGGGCACAGCAATGCACACCTGGTACCTACAGTTGCAGCAGAAGCTGTACAGGCCAGAAGAAAAATCCATGTCCCTGTGCCTTTAATAGTAATAGTGGCTTCAGGCTGACCCAAGTCTTAAGGGCCTTTGTATTGTACAGTTGCCAGGTTCTTTCTCATGACTGAGATATATTTAGGTTATCAAAAGGCAGAAAAAGTTAATCTGAACAGCTTGCAACCTATGATTGTCCTTGCTTTACTCTTTGATTTATCATTTGAATCGATTATATAATATTTTTGTCAACCAGATGCCTATTCTAATAAAATGTTTCAATCATTGCAGGCATTTGACTTCTTGGGAGATTTTGTTGAGCAAAGCCCCTCTGCTCCAAGCACCAGGAAAACATTGTGTCTTTTCAGAAAGAACTCTCTTCAACTTTACTGCACCATTTGGGAACAAAAGGAAAGAATATTCAGAAAGGAGGATTATTGGGTTTGTATATAAAAAAAGTCTATTTACAATTGTATGAAAGTGCATGACTCTGGCTTGCATGGCAAAACCTTAATCAGTGTCTTAATTTCTATTGATTTTGTCCAGACTGTGTTTACTTAAAATTGACCAAGGCTGCTTGTTGTGAGTTACTTGAACCTCACACTCTGATCCTAAACTCTTCAGAGATTCTTTAAGTCCTAGAGTTCAATGGAATTTGCTTCTTAGGATTGACCTACATATTATGAAGCAAATATGTGGTTTCCAACTCCTTGCTTACCCCATAACTCTAATATGGGGCGGGCAGTCAAAGGGAAGAATTGGTGAGCAGGTTATATTGTGCCTCCACTGAGGTCATGTTGCTTAATTTAGAAAGGAATATATTGTACATTGTAGTTCAAAAAGAGGATGAATGATATGCTTAGATTAGGTATCCTTAGAAAGGTACAATACAGTATCATGAAAATGTATCTTAGCTAGTTTGGAGGGCAAGGGAATTTAATAAAGAATAAAGTATTTTTTGGTGAAGCTTCAAATTATTCTTGAAACATGAAGATTGTATTGTGCTAGTATGTAATTTTTTTCAGTTGTAACTAGCTAATCTATGGCTGATATTCTTGTTTCCCTTTATGGAAATGGTATATTATGCTTGTTGTGTGTGAATGGTAGAAGGATTTGTGTGTGTGCGTGCGCGTGTGCACACATGTGGCAAGTTAACTTGCTATCCATATCTTTTCTAGACTGCTGCATTCTTTCTTAAGAATCTCTGCATCCAAAAGAATTACCACCCAGTAGAAGCAAATGCCCAGTCCCCTGCTCAGAGAAGTTCTTGAAGACAGTGGGATTACTTGCAAGTTTATTGGTTAGTGTAGGGAAATATCATTTTGCAATAGATTTGTGAAAATCATGAGAGAGGGGGGGGGGTTGGATACAGAGAAGAATATGTAGAGTTTTGCTCACATACCAGAGCTTTCCTGTCCCTTCCTGCCCACTCCCTGGCCTCTGAAAATCTGTTCTTGAGGATTGGGAAGCTCTCTGGAACAGTATAGACTGGCATGTGGGTGGCTGAACCAGGAGGGGGTAACTGGCAGAATACAGGGAGAACCTTGTGCAAATGGAAGTACCTTTCCACTTGTGCAAGCTACCTTTTGGACCAAATCCACAGAATGGAAACATTTAGGTCTCCCTGCCTAGAGTTCTAGTCTCCGCTCCGCCATGAAACTCACTGGGTGACTTTGGGCCAGTCACTGCCTCTCAGCCTAACCTGCCTCACAGGGTTGTTGTGAGGATAAAATGGAGAGGAGGAGGAGGATTATGTAAGCTGCCTTGAGTTCCTTGCAGGAAAAAAGGCGGGGTATAAATGTAATAAATAAATAAATAGTTATGCAGAGTGTTAGAAACAGTTAAGCAGACTTTATGCTTGCATTGGAAGGATTCCCATACGTAACTAGGTTACCATAGTTAATTTGCTGAAGCATGTGTTGCTGCATTAATGATTTGCAAAGTTGTACTAACAATATGAATTTCAGAAGGAATTGCCTTGATTTTACAACATGTCTTGAAGTGTAAAAATAAAATAGTCAAAACTTGTGTGTGAGTGATACACTGGCCAATTCTGAAATGCCCCCTGAATTTACAGAGCTTACATTAGCAACATTTTAAAAAAGAAGTTATTGTGACTGGAAGGTTCAAGCACAGGGGAAGTAAGGAAATGCCATATGACTTAGCCACTTGGACAGCTCTTGTAATACTAACTTCCATTTTCCTATCAGGTATTCGATGCAAGAAATGTATGATGTGGTAGCTGTTGTAAGTGAATACAAGAACTTTGTTCCGTGGTGCAAAACATCAGATGTGTTATCCAAGCGTTCGGGATACTGCAAAGCACACTTAGAAATAGGATTTCCTCCTGTGTTAGAGAAATACACTTCAGTTGTTACACTAGTAAGACCTCACTTGGTTAAGGTAATACTTTTATTTTTGTGTCTTTCGTTTGTTAGATGCTTGTTTATAGCTCTTCTGTCATGTAAACTGGTGTGCTTTTATAATATGGAATGTAAGAACTTGAGAAATTGCCACCATACAGGTTTTGTGTTATGTTTTAGGGTAGTCTTCCCCAACCTGGTGCCCTCCAGATGTGTTTGACTACAACTCATGTCAACACATCTGGAGGGTACCAGGTTGGGGAAGGCTGTTTTAGGGACTCTATATATAGAACTTAATGTTAAATAAACAATGTTTAGGACTACTTTGTTTTGCATATGAGCTGAAAAGAAAAGTTAGTATGTTAAACATATGTTGCTATTTCTCTCCATTCTAAGATGCGTTTTTACAGATTCTTAAAAAAAAATTTAAAATTACACTTCTTACTTTTTTTGAATAATGCATGAAAACTTTATATGCAAGAATTGTAGCATCTCCATTCCAAATATTTCATGAAATATCCAGAATGTAAATCAATCATTCTCTTACCTGTTCCCTTTCAGTGGAGAGGGCATTCATAGGAGGAAAACTGTGGAGTAGTTCTTATCTGGCAACCTTTAGACCAGGGCTCTGCAACCTTGGGTCCCGAGATGTTGCTGGACTACAGCTCCCAGAATCCCTTGCCATTAGCCATGCTGGCTGGGTATGCTGGGAGCTGTAGGCCAACAACATCTGGGGACCCAAGGTTGGAGAGCTCTGCTTTAGACCATAATTATTCAGGTTCCAGGTGCCACATGCGCAATCCAGAGATGGCTAGGAGTACCCAAGTCACAATGACAACCATGGCATACCTAACACTTCCTGGATTGTGCTCTCTGTTTTTACCCTGCAAAGCCAAGACCTAGGCCCCATCCAAAAATTAAAGGCAGAGTGAAGGAAGACATCAGGAGGGAAGAACTAATTCTTCAGCTACCCTGCATCTCTGCAGCTACTGTACTTGGGGCTCATCTTTTCTATACTATTCTGGTAAATAAACCTTAAGCCATCCTTCTTTGTATTCCCAACTTTTCCATACTTTTGAGACTGGCTCATTTTCTGGCTGTGCAGAATGGCAGTGTCAGATAGGAAGCTTCCTTACACCAGGTCAGACTCTTTGTCCTTCTAACTTAGTATTGTCTACTTGGACTGGCAATGACTCTCATGGGTCTGAGCTCTTTCACATCACCTGCTACTTGATCTTTTTAACTGGAAGTGCTAGGGATTGAATTGGAGACCATCTGCCACTGAGCTATAGTCCCTTCCCATACTCCTTAGATATCCTATTTTGCTCCCCTGCTCATCCCCACATTGTCTCAACATTGCATACATTGATAGCTTCTTTTAAGGTACTGTTAAGAGCAGAAGCAGGTTCCTTGCAAAAGATGTGTCAAAGCACCACCAATATGAGATCATTTTTCTGAAAGAAAAAGATGGTTGCGGGCTATGGCAAGAACAAAAGGGAAATATCCAAAGGGATTAAGATGTTTATTTTTTAGCAAATGGCCCAACTTGTTTTGGGTTGTACATCACTTTCTCAAGGTGTTTTTTTTTTTTTTAGTTCTGAGACGCTTTTCTGGGGGAACAAGTTCTCTTCTTTCACTTAATTTCTGTCTTTGGAAATAGTTGCAAAAGGAAAACACCCTTGAGAAAGAGCTGTAATCTCAAAAAAAGTTTGGCCATTTTCTAAGAATAAACCCAATCTTCTAAGCCCCTTCTGGGTGTTTTCCTCTTGGTGTCTGACGTGGATTGGTGCAGCATTCCCTTCTGTGATGTCATCAGCTGCAAAATAGTTGAAAGCCTAATTTACAGACTGGCCTTGATCTCTACACTGTATCATTGCCATCAGTAGTGGTCTTCTAAGACATGGTGGCTTTAAAGCTGGAATTTACAAGAACTAATGTTACTCTATTTTAAAAAAACAACCCACCTTAATTGGCTACTGATGAGAGGGGTTCTCTCTGTGCGGAAGGCACAACTAAGGGCTTTACTAGAGCTTATTCCAAATTACACATTCTTCAGCTTATGTAATGGCAGCAACAGTGGGAGTGCTTGCAGAAACCATACACTGCTATGTTGTACTTTGAGAGAGATATAATGATCAAAATGCTATCCTATCACCACTATCTTATCTGCTGTTTTCATGTAACTTTTTTTTTTACTTGGGTACACATACTTGATTATAAAATACAGATGTATGAAAGGCATGTATATATAGAATTAAGTATAGTGTCCTTAAAAACTATCACTTCTGAAGTTTTTTTTAAAGAGAGAAACACTCTTAATTGCACATAGATGTGCTCTTCATATGCAAAGGGACATGACTATTTTGTACTCATCGATATGTATACAAGTACAAAAAAATGAGATTTGGTATTGGAGCCAACTCATTGAGTTGAATTGTAACTAGTATAATGGGACAGCTTTGCAAGAAGCCCCCAAATTATTAGCCCACAAAAATATATATTAGGGTGCTTTGTGATGGATCAGCTGTCTGAAATTAAAAAGAAATTGGTTTACAAAACTTCCCTGCAGGTTGCCTAGAGGTGATTACAAGCTTGTGGGTTATGAACTAAATGCTGGTATATATATATTGAACAAAGCTCAATATATATTAAATATTATATTATCAGCCTATATCTTCTTTGAGACATCTTCATATAGGTTTAAAAATGAAACACTACCTCAAATGATCACATCACTCCGGTGTTCAAAGAGTTGCACTGGCTACCAGTTGTTTGTCGAGCCGAATTCAAGGTGTTGGCGTTGACCTTTAAAACCCTGTACGGCTCCGGTCCAATATATCTCAAGGAGCACCTCCAGCAACATCAAGTAGGCCGCTCAACACGATCTGCCACAGACGGCCTACTTCTATTTTATTGGATTGAAAATCGCTCAGAGTGGCCGGATATCTGGCCAGATGGACGATTCATAAAAACTCTATCATCTATGAAATCTATGAAACTTTTGGGATTTTATTCTGGTATTGCAATTATAATTGCAACTACACAAGTCCTATGATTACATACAGAAATGTCAAAACTGAGAGATGTTAAAAACAACAACTAGGACTGAGGATTTTGAATCCATTGTAGCTGTGTTTAAACAGTTAAACTTTCTCCTAGGCATCATGTACAGATGGGAAACTATTTAATCATCTGGAAACAGTGTGGCGTTTCAGTCCAGGAATCCCTGGCTATCCAAGAACATGCACCTTGGATTTTTCAGTAAGTATGAGAATATGCCTGCCAAGCTGTTCAGAACTTTAAAATGTAGTTTTAAAACTGTGACAAGCTGCAGTGTATTGCTCCCAATAAACTGTGTTTTAAACATGTATTTTAATGTGCATATTACCTTGATACAAACATTGAGCAGGTTCACACATAAGCTACGCGGTGTGGGTTGTTCGCTAAATAACCCACGATACGCCCAACAGATGATCGGGCTTGCTGTGGGTTATTTTCCCACTCCTTCCCCCTCAGTCCTCCAGCCAGCTCCAGCACATATCCCAGGGGACTTTGTGGCAGAACCAGTCTTGTCCCCTTGCTCCAGCCCCCTCCCTGCTCCAATCCTTACCCCTTTTTGTTACCCAGCTTTTTAAATTTGTTTTTTTTTAGTCTAAAAAATGCAGAAATGGGGTCATACTTTTTTTTATTTTGTTTGTCAACCTTTCGCAAGTGTGCTCTTACTGCTGTCTGATATGTTTAGTCTTGCATGGTCAATTTCCTTGTATGTTTCAGCTGTCAAAAGGAGGCAGAAGTGGAGTAGGCAACATACAAGAAAATTGACAAGACGAGGCTGCATATAGGCTAATTTGCGCACAGTTGTGAAGGATTGGGGGGGAGAGAAATAATAGTAAAGGAAAGGAGGGACCCATTAGCACAATTCAGAAGCACCAAAAATGGGGTGGGGGGAGCCAAGGAGTAAGTGCACCAAAAGGGGTGGGGACAATATCTCCCCTTTGGCAGTGTGATCATCTGGCTTTTAAGTGTTGAGCTGACAGTTCTCAGTGTCCTCCACCTTTTCAATACTTCCCCCAGTCTGCAGCTACTCCAGTAAGGGGACATATTAATTCCCCCCCCACTTTTTTTCACAGCTCCTTACTGCTATGGTTACTGCAATTCCCTGACAGTTTAAAAAAACAACAACCCTAAGGCAGCTGCATAGGATGGAGTGAATGAGGCCCCATGGGAGCAGGGGAGGGCAGGTGGAAGTACTACTGGTGCTAGCACCCAATTTGCTTCGTCCTGTTCGGCCACCCTCTAAGGGTGTTTTAAAAAAACTTGATGGGGATATTTGCATATTTTTTTGGCCTGGGAAGTAAATGGAAGGGAAACGTACACAAATGTAATGGCTGGGAAGTAAATGGAGGGGAAATTTGCACACCTGCAGTAACAGCAGTTACTGCAGGTGCACAAATTTCCCCTCCATTTACTTCTCAGCCCTTAAATTGGCGCAAATGTCCCCTCCATTTACTTCTCAGCCATTAAATTTGCATATATTTCTCAGTCCAAAAAAATTGCGCAAATATTCCCAACAGTTAAAAAAAAAACTTAGCAGAATGGGACAGAGCAAATGAGGTGCCAGCACAAACAGTACTTACATCTGCCCCCCCCCCATGTGACACTATTCACTTGGTCCCATTCAGCTACCCCCTCATGGTTTTTTCTAGAACTGTCAGGGAGCTGCAGCCATGCACGCTCCAAAAAGGAGCCACAAAAATGGTGGTGGGGAGTTAATATCTCCCCTTTCTGGACTAGTTGCAGACTCGGAAGTGTTGAAAAGGTGGAGGGCACTGAGAACTGTCAGTTCAACACTTAAAATCAAGAGAATTAGATTGCTAAATGGGAGATACCATTGTCGTCATGTCCCATCCCCCCCCCTGCTTTTGGTGCACCTACTTCTTCCACTGTTTCTCCCATTTTCTGTGCTTTTCCATGGCATAAATGGGTTCCTCCTCTCCCTTAGTATTATTTTCCCCCTGGACCTCATCAACTGTGCACAAATTAGTCTATATGCAGTTTCACCTTGTCAGTTTCCTTATAGGTTCCCTACTCTACTTCAGCCTACCTTTGACTGCTGAAACACACAAGGCAATTGACCAGGCAAGACTACCTGTATGGGACAGCTGCAAGTGCACTCTTGCTGCTTGCAAAAGACTGACAATAAAAATAACTATGAACACATTTGTGCAATTTTCAGGGACCGAAAAAAAGGGTGGCGAATAAGTGACAGTAGCTCCAAAGTGCCATTTGAGTATCGCTGGAGGGGCAGTCACTGGTGGTAGCACAGGCGAGATCGTAAGAACAGCAGGGGTTTTCGCCTTTCTTCCCGAGCAGCTTTGTAGCCAATCCTGGCAGCCCATGACGAAATTATTCTCCCAGGTTCGGACAACACAACTCATCATGGTTATAACCCCTAGAACAAGCCATGGGTTGTCAGGGTGGCTTGTTCGTGAAAAACAAGCCGTGTGGAAAGTGGTCTGGGTTTGCATGACAACCCATCGTGGCTAGCTGCCCACGATGGGTTGTCATGTCATTTGAACCAAGTGATCATACTTTCTTATAAATTTTTACCATGGAAAGTTTTCTTTGTACTGGAGAACCTTGTAAGACATCTTCATTATTGGATAGTATCATGCACTTTTAATGTGTTTCTCTTCAAGCTATGAAAGAGTGCCAATTTCCAAACAGCTTGCATACATATGGGAAAACTGGAAGACTCTTATTATTCCTTCCTTAGTACTAACCAATTCAACGTTTAGATGGTTGTTTCCAACATAATTTATAGTTTGTGTTTCAATTTACTTTTTAAAGAAAAATGGATTCTTGTTCATTACTACCAATTTGTTACATTGGTTGGGATCCAAAGTGCTATTTCAGGTACACCAAGGGCGTGGGCATATCTTGATCTTTTTCTTGGAACACCAAGCCCCCATGCCCTTCCAATATGTTCCTGAAAGTCCCCTTACAGTACAATCCTCTACATGTTTCCTCAGAAGTAGGTCCCATTAAGCTGAATGGGACTTACTCCCAAGTAAGAGTGCATATGTTTGCAGCCTTAGTTTCAAAAGTGGTATGTTCATGTGGCATGGAGGAGAGGGAAAACTACTGCTTGAGAAATATAACCCAGGAGTCTCCTTGGATGTGTGGAACTAGAGTGAACCTCACATATATTCTTCACATGTGGAGATTTCATTGTTTACGATTCCCACACACACACACACACACACACACACTCCAACATTGGATTGGGACCTTGTTCTGTGAATCGGAGCTGCAAAGGTTTTCAGCAAGTTCAGAGGGAGCCTTAGGATTCTCACTATGAAACCAGGGGCTTTCTCCAAATCTGCTTTGAATATAGTGAAATTGTCAAAACTAGCCGATTACGGTATCTGTTTTTGACAGGATTATTTTTTCCAAACTTTGTAGAACCTCAGTAAAACTTAGTATCAATTTTAAATATAAATATTTCTAAAGGTATTTTCATGCATTTCTGGCTGGAGTCTAGAGATAAATGACCAGAACTCCACTCACACAAGGGCTTTGCTGGCTGCTTCCCTGCCCCATCACTCCAGCCCGCTTTGCTTCCCCAAAAGCTACTCCTGGGGGTTAACAGACTCTCTGGAATGGCATAGGATGGGTAAACTGGAAGATTAGGTGGGGCTTTTCTGCTTGTGTAAGGCATCCCTGGATCTAAGTCTATAAAAATATCAATGAGCCAGTGCACTTATAAATAAGCAGTATAGCCTGTTTGGAGAGCTATGCTCATATCTGCTCTCACTTAACTCCATAACCTTTTCCTCCTCTTAAACAGGTTACAAGCTCCCTCGGTGAGGTGCATTCTGTTACTTGAGAAAAGTTTAACTTCCTTTTAACTCCAGTGTAGCGTAGTGGTGAGAGTGTTGGACTGGGACTCTGGAGATCCGGGTTCTAGTCCCCGCTCGGCATGAAACTCACTGGGTGACTTTGGGCCAGTCACCGACTCTCAGCCTCACCTACCTCACAGGGTTGTTGTGAGGATAAAATGGAGAGGATTATGTAAGCCGCCTTGGGTTCCTTGCAGGAAAAAAGGCGGGGTATAAATATAATAAATAAATATTAACTACCTTGGGTTAGGAGATATCATGCAAGTTCCAACTAGCAAAAATCTAAGCTCGTGTGAACAGTAGCTCATTTTTTCCAAAGGCTTTCCAGTTTTTCTAGAACTACGAAGACATTTTTAAGCCTTATGTATTTTCACAGAAAGTCATAGTACCCAAAGTTCTTTAAATATATATACACGCACACGCCAAGATTATCCCTGCCCTTCCCACTTGCTCACATACTAGATTTCTCATCAGAATAGGGGCCTCCTCAGAGATCTATATGATCATTACCCACCAAAATTAAGGAGAAATGATTGCATGGCTGTGTCCGTAGGTCTCTATTCCAACGTATCAAATACATGGACATCAGACAGGCCTACACCATAGGCTCCTCTGACTTCACTCTTATCTTAAAACTTGCATATACACATATTCCCTCTATTTCTAATGTTCAGGCTTGAGTGCTGTTGCTTATGTAGCCAAAATAGCAGTACCTGCACAAGAGGAAAGGGATCAGCAGGAATTAGGGAATTTCAAGGTTTGCCACAGTACAAAAAAACCTTAGGAAAAAACCCTCAGGGGGGGGGACCCCACTCCAAAACAGCCTGGCTCATATTAAGAATGCTCAGTGGCTGTGGGGGACAGAAATCATATTGAGTAGAGTGGAAATAGGCTAATTGGAACAGTAAATGAGAACACTCATTGTAGATCCACTTAGTTGTTGTAGATTCCACTACCTTCCAATTTAATTTATATGTGGCTATTAGTGCTACAATACTGATAAGGAAAAGGGCAAAATACAAGTTTAGTTAGTAACCTTTCTGCACATTTGGGTTTTCCTAGCTGGGAAGTTGGGGTCTATATGATAACAGTTGACGGTGCAGGTAGAAATACCCAGAGGGCCCTACGATGCTTATGTAACTTATACGATGGATCCTATTTCACATGTACAAAAAGTGATTGCCTATTGAAGTTATTTTGACGGTGACACAACTTATTTTCCCTAACAGATTTCTTTTGAGTTTCGTTCCCTCCTACATTCTCAGCTTGCTACACTGTTCTTTGATGAAGTTGTTAAACAAATGGTAGCTGCATTTGAAAGAAGAGCATCCAAGTTGTATGGTCCAGAAACCAGCATACCTCGAGAGCTAATGCTTCATGAAGTGCATCACACATAAAAGGGGAAAAAGTAGTCTTCTCAAACTACTTGGGACACCATGTTCACACATGAGATGCTTCTCATGTGGGCTTCTAATTACATGGAGGGAATTTTTTTTGCCAATTATGTATACTACTGTACAAAGCATGCATGTAAGATGCAGATGTACATAATATAGACACTTCAATCAAATGCAATTCTAAGGTGCTGATAATTTGAGTGGCAGCTATAACCTACACCAAAATTGCCTTTCATCTTCCCAGCTTGTACGAAAGTCAGCACTGTATCAGTTCGACTGCCTTATTTTGCAGTGTTTAATATTTACTATTTGAATCAAGTTTTAAGTTATTCTTTTAAATGCATATTTAAGTTATTTTTGTTATTCAAGCTTTAAACTAGGTAGTTCTGAGAACAAAGCTTTTTTCTCTGTATAAAATATGGTGGCAGAAATTAATATGCAACTTCAGTGTGTAAGCTGAATGAATCCTAGAAAAAGGCTCAGTTTAATCACTAAATAATTTAGTATGTCACTGCAGTGTGCCGTTGTAAGATTCCAATAGAGGCCAAATCTATAGGAATCTTATTGATGATCCAATTAGTGACAAATCTTAGTGCTGGGGTTGTTTAACAATTTTAAGTTATAGCGGGGTACTTGAACTGACCAGCTTTCTAAGGAATTGCTTTTAAACATTGCTGTACTTACAGATGTCTATAATGAACATTTGTGGTACAGCCTTGCTGGGCAGAAGGCAAGGTCACATGAGCAGATGTGTTTTCACAACAGGACTTTCTCCCTCTTTCCTTCCCCTTGCAGATTTTTTGGCAGGGGGGTATTGCACCCCCTTCCCTGCTCTGCTGATGGGGAAGTTCAGTCATTGGAAAAACTTAATTGGATTTTACTCATCCCCTTGGTTACCCTTTTTAAAAGCTAAGATCTCATACAATCCTCAACTGTGAGAAAAGCAGGGTAGTCTACTATCTCCAGAGTGTGTTGTCATTTTGTGTTGTAAGGGTGCCATATCATGTTCTGCTCTTTGCTAGTTGTATCCCTTTCAACAGAATTCCAAAACTGTTACAAGATTATGCTACCCTTTTAACTATGAAGAGACTTGTTACTTCAACAGTGGGTACCTCATATCAAGTCAGGCCCAACAGTTTTATAGCACAATCGTATAGATGTCTACTCAGAAGTAAGCCCCATTAAAATAAATGGGACTTTCAGCCTTAATCCTGTATGCTACTCAGGGGTCAGTTACACAAATACAAGGAAAGTCAGGAATTATAACTGAATAAAATCTTAGGCTACAGAAGTCCTTAGACTAAAGAAGGATATAGGCACTTGCTTACTTGCATACAGATTAGAGCACTGCTGCACTAAGGTTTCTGAACAGTGCGAGACTCCCTAACATGCTTGAGGTAGAATAATTTCATAACAAGGAAACTAATCTTATGCATGCCTACTAGTGGAAGGAAACATTTGCTCTACTTTTACTTTCCATAACCTGTTCAAACAAAACAGGGCAAACTCATATAATGGGTTCTTCCTAAATTTAAGGCTGTTTTGTCTTTAAACAAGTGCTTTATTAAGAGTGTCACTTGGCTCTGAAATCCAATGAATGTTTTCTAGGAAACTGACACATACTTGTTATAAAACAGGATTATGTATTTTGAACAAGTTATTACATTTCATACCTTTGAACAATCTTTTATTACATAAAGTTGTCACATAATTGTATAGTTGTCTACTTTGTACACAATTTTTATTCAGTCTTGCACGCTCCAATAAAATTTGATTCAACAGAACTGCAAGTGCTTCAACTAGTTTACGTTTAGAGCACAGCATTGGTACATGGATCTTGCACCCAGTATCAGGAATGTACAAATATCTTTATTCAATGCACAAAATAAATTATCTGTAGGCATGGACAATGACTGTAAACAATTATACATGTGTCAACTGAAATCCAGTAACTAATGTTACAGTGATTCTTTAAACACCGGACCTTCTGCAGTCACTGTCCATCCTGTCTCGCACGGACCTGAAGTTTACTTAAACTGTCAAGTCACTCATTGTGGTTCATGATGCACATCCATGTAGCCCCGGATTAGAACATGCCACCTCCCATGCCACCACCCATTCCTCCCATGGCAGGTTCCTTTTCTTCTTTAGGTATTTCAGTTACTACTGCTTCAGCTGTAGACAGAAGGGAAGCAACACCAGCTGCATCCATCAAGGCTGTTCTTACAACCTAAAAAAGTTACACATTTAAATTAAATATTGTACTAGTTTTATCCATACAGTGCTAAGACAGAATTGTGGCAAAATTAAGTATTTACCTTTGTTGGATCGATGATTCCTTTCTCTACCATATTGACAAAGTCACCAAGCATGGCATCATAGCCAATCTCAGATGGGCTCTGCATGATTTTCTCAACTATCAGTGATCCTTCAACACCTGCATTCTTAGCAATAGTCATTGCTGGAATTTTCAATGTTCTCTTGATAATTTCTATGCCTAAAAAATAAGTGAATTCTATTTCAATAAATTTATACATAATTTGATGCTAGCAGAAACTCCTCTAAACAACATAAAGGGAATGTTTGTGATTAATCTCATACAAAAATTTCCTTCTGTGAACTTCAAACTTAATCTTAGGATCCAAGCCCCTAAATATAGTGTTTTATAGAAATGAAAAAGTATTACTATTTACTTACCAGTTTTCTGATCTTCATTAACTGGAGTCAAAGCATCTAGTGCTGGAATACACCGAAGTAATGCACAGCCGCCTCCTAGAACTATGCCTTCCTCTACAGCAGCACGAGTGGCATTGAGGGCATCAGTGACTCTGTCTTTCTTCTCATTCACCTCAATATCACTCGTTCCTCCAACCTAAGAGAAATTAATATTTAGACAGTTGTGTCAAGTTTTTTATCTGGAACTTATTTTACAAAAGGACTTATTTTATAAAAAAGGACACATTGCACCTCTGGAAAAGGCAGCAACTGCTTCTCTTATAGACCTACAAGTCACTACCCTACTTAATTGCAGTGCAGACTAGTGCTCATCTCGGTCTGTAAAGTTATGGCTACTAACTGGGCTGACCAAGTGTGGAGCCCCACACTTTTAAATGGAGCTTCGCCCCATCTCTGATCATGGGTTCTGAGATTTCATCAAGTGTTGGCCCCCCACATTTTTCAAGCCTATTTTAACATTAAGAACTAGGCTAGTCATTCAAATCAATGCAAAATTCAGCCTTCCCCAGTTCTTTTCTGCCATGCCCAACTTTTTCTTCCCTTCTCATATTCGTCCTAATGGTTTTCCCCTCCTCCAGACGGAGTCCTCTTCAAACCCTTTTTTCCTAGGCCACCCAAACTTTCCTTTTGTCTGATGTCTTCTCAAGCCCTTTCCTAGGCCCCTCCTGCTACCTCATGATTTCTAGGTCCTCTGCCCACCCTGCTTCTCCAGGATCAGAGCCTTTCTGCCTTTGCCTGATCCGTCTGTAATATGAAGGCAGCTCAGTCAGTTGCTCCCAAACACCAGGATAAGAACCCTTAGAAGAAGCATCTATAAATGCTACTGTTCTATTTTATGCTACTGTTAAGCAACTGGCTGTCTCCCTATTAAGAAACTGTACAACTCAAAAGTGGCAAGCTGAGCTCTGAGCTACTCCCAAGCAGGAGACTGAACTCAGTATCAGGACTATTTTGTCACTATACTGTCTTATCCACTGATCAAGCCAATTCTGTCATGCATCATCCTCATTACAATCCCTGATTTCTGTGAAAGAATAACCTATGTACTATAAATCACAGGATAACAGCACTGATTAGGAATATTTTATTTATTGAGTCCAGCGGTCTGGATCCAGAGAGCTACTACAGGCATGCCAGATGGTGTTTTTTTAAATGTACTCTTTGGCCAACAGACACACCCATGTCATCCACAAACTGATGCTGAAAGCCTAAGTTTCACACAATGGCTTGCTTTGTGGGATGGGGATACTGCTGTTCAAGAAACCATGCCCTGAAGTATCCTCTGACATGCAGAACTAGATGTATTGGTCTTTGGATCCCAGGCATTATTAAATGTATCACTTTTATCATTTAAGAAATTGCACTTCTATACTTATCAGATGCTTCAAGTATCAAAGAAAAAATTCTCATTTCAACAAGTCATTGCTGTAGTGATCCAGGTTTGAGGAAAGGGCTACATAAGAATCTTCTTTGAATGCCATTTCACAGAAAATGCATCTTGTAAGTGCTTAATGATTCCAACCGGCTGTAACCAATCCTTACACAGTACTCTAGCTTTAAACCCCATACTTCAAAAACCATTGGGGCCATTGTTTATCTTTTCTTTGATTTTGGAGCACATTGTCCTGCAGAGTTTTGAGATAGGTTGCTCCTATTATTAAAAAAAAGCCTTGAACTAAGGCATGCTCCCCCCTCTTCTCCCAAATCAGGCAGGTAACGGTGCATGGCTTAACCTTAAGTCCACAAACCAGGGGTGGGCAACTTGTGGTCCTCCAGATGATATTGGATTGCAACTCCCCTCCACCTTAGCCAGCATAACCAAGGTGAGGAATGATGGGTCAAGCATCATCCAAAGGACCACAAGTTGCCTACCCCTGCCATAGACAAAGAAATCATAGTATAGTCACCTTCAGTACAGCTACTCCATCAGAAAGTTTAGCCAGGCGTTCATTCAGCTTCTCCTTCTCATATTCACTTGTTGTAACTTCCAGTTGTTCAACTATTTCCTGAATGCGTTTTTCAACTTGAGCTTTATCGCCTTTCCCTTTCAGTAGCAAGCAGTCATCTTTTGTCACAATGACTTCTCCAACTTTGCCAAAGTCATGAGGCTGAACATCTTCTAGATTTATAGTCAAACCTTCTTCCCCAAACACCTGAAACATAATATTAAACATTCAAAGTCCAAATTTTATTACTGGGAAGCTGTGATTTTACAGATTTCAATGTAAGTCATTGATGGAAACAGAACACTCCATTGGTTTCAAGCAGGCAGTGTTATCGAGACTGAAATCCTAAGTACACTTACTAGGAAGAGTAATCCCTGCTGAACTCAGTAAACACACTTATAATCACACTACAAGTCTTCACCCATACTCCTATTTGCAAGGAACTCTATTACTCTACAACAGCTCCCTGGATTTTGCAGGTTTAGAGCAGGGGTCCCCAGCCCCCAGACCGTTACCGATCCGTGGCCTCTTGAACTGGGCCGCGCGCCGCCCGGCCGCCACACCACCCAGCCGCCGCGCCGCCCAGCTTTAAAAAAATGCTCGTCAGGGAGGCGAGCATAGGGACGAGCGGCGAGGGGGTGCTCGCCAGAGCTCGTGAGCACCCCAAGAGCCGGGACAGGGTGCTTGTTGCGCGGTGGCCAGGTGCAGTGCGTGCCGCCCGCCGGGACATGCCGCAAGCATCCTGTCCTGGCTCTCGGGGTGCTCGCGAGCTCCAGTGAGCACCCCCCTGCCGCTCGTCCCTCTGCCTGCCTCTCCGATGAGCATTTCTCTAAATGCCGGAAGTGATGCAATGGGTCCCCTTTCGCGTCACTTCCTGGTTCTGCGGCGCTGCCACCTGGGCCGCACAGCAGGTGAGCGGTGGGCGACCACCATCCCCGGTCCGTGGAAAAATTTATTCTACGGGACCAGTCCCTGGTCCCAAAAAGGTTGGGGACCGCTGGTTTATAGTATTATGTTGACCACTTCTAGGCCATCTCAATGAGCAGCACTGAACACCTAAACTTCTTGTAGTAGATCTTGTGCAGCTGTGCAAAGTTACAGTTAAGACAGGACACTTGTCTTACTTAGACACTTCATCTGTCTAGTTCAGTTGGACAGAGCATAGTACTATTAACGCCACATCCATGGGTTGGAGACTCAGGCTGGCAGGACAGAATCTTGCAGCTTCTCCTCTATCAGCACCAGGCCATAGCTCAGTGACAAGAGCACAGGCTTTGCATACAAAAGGTTCCAGGCTGAATCTCTGGCATCTCTAGGCGGGGCTGGAAAAGACTCCCGCCTGAAATCCTGGTGAGCCACAGCCAGTCAGTGTAGACAACACTGAGCTAGATCACGGTCTTCCAGCTGGTGAGTCAAGACCCACTACTTGACTGCAGCCCTTGGCCCAATTTCAAAAGCCTTCTGTCCAGGTCCCCAGCAAGAGAAATCTATCCCTCCCCCAGTAGCCCACTGGGTTTGAAAAGATTTAAGACTACTGAGCAAGATACACAATCATCTGATCTAGTATAAAGCAGCTTCCCCTATGGCACAGCCATAGATTAGCTTCCCACAACAGCCATGCACAGCTAAGCTTCACATTATATATCATTTACTTACAGCACCGCCAGTAGCAACTGCCATATCTTTAAGCTGATTTTTTCTATTGTCGCCAAAACCTGGTGCTTTTACTGCCACAACCTGTAGGCCAACTTTCAGTCTGAGGAAAAACATCAGAAGTTAAAATAACCTGTGTACATTTTTGGTCTGAAATACTATAACAATATTCTGATCCAAGTATGGTTCTCACTATGGATGTCAATACTGAAATGCAACCTATTTTCAATTTAAAAGAAGCTACTTTTGCTCACTGTATGAAGGGAAGCCCACTTTTAATATTTTTTCATCCCCTATTGAAATAACACACCTGCCCCAAAACAACAAGAAAGAAGCAGCACCCGTGGTTTGCAGTCAACAAATTTAAAATTTATTTTCAAATTAAAACTAGTCTCCATACAGAAATGAAAACTGTAGGTGAACAACCTATAGATTACAGTGATTAGTGTTTGCAGTACCAGTTCTTACTCCAGCTCACTAATTTGGCACACATTTACTTGGCAGCGAGCCCCAGTGAAATCAGAACTGCTATATAGTTATGTTTAAGATTGCAGCATTAAACCTCAAATTCACTGAACTCCACCTTCACTGGGCATTTAGCTGCATTTGACTATTTACTGTAAATTCACACCACCCACTGATAATCAAGAGCTGGCAGTAGAGCAGGGGAGGAAAACCTCAGACCAGAGGGTCCCAATCTGGCCCTCAGGAGTTCCCCAGATGCCCCCTCTTTTCCCCAACCACCAACAGTGGTTTTCCCAGGTTTTGTGCAGTCCCCCCCATTCTAAAAGGTTGAAATGCCTCTCCTAAGACTTAGTTACTGGCAGTAAGAGCTTTACGCTACAATATGATTTTTGGCCCCACCCCTTTTGCTTTTGGCCCCACCCACTGCTGGAATGCAGCCCTGAGAGCTTCTCCAAAATGGAATTCGGCCTCTTTCTCCCTCTCTCTCTCTCTCTCTCTCTCACACACACACACTGCTGGGCATCTTTTGCGTTCTACTGTTCTAGCACTGTATGGAGAAAGCTTAAACACAGTATTTTAAAGGACTACAGCTACAATCCTAAACATATTTGCATGGAAGTCAAACTGAAATCAGTGGGTCTTATTTCCCAAGTAAATATGTTTATGATCAGCCTATAGTGTGCCCAGAGTCTTGCACTGGAAAACACCTGGGAAGAGACTACAGGCAAGAAAAAAAAGATACTAGTTTCAAGCCTACCTGTTTAATACAAGTGTACTGAGGGCCTCTCCATCAACATCTTCAGCAATAATAACTAAAGGCTTACGGTGATTATTGGCAATTTCAAGAGCTGGTACTATGGACTGAACACTGGAAATCTTCTTTTCACTGATTAACAAATAAGCATCTTGGAATTCACATTTCTGTCCTACAGATGGGAATAACATTATTGAAATGTATTACAAAGTATTCTCTCAAAAGCCAGAAACAAATGAACAACGATCAAATTCTGATCAAATCAGTGCCACGACACACCCATCTTTTTCTGTTACATACCGTATATGAAGAGCTTCAAAAAGCTGAATATATTAAAGAGGACATTCACTGCTCTGATACACAACTATCGTTTGCACTTGTTGAAAGATCCACACATTGACCCAACAGGTGCCTTGCTTGCCTTTGGTTGGAAGGAAAGATTTAGAGATGTCTTTCTTCCTTGAATTCTAACTGGTTCAAGCTAATGTAATCTTTATCAAGCCCATTCTTGCAGTGTTGAACTTAAAAGAATTCTGTATTATACTATGGGCCAGTGAACAAATACTTTGTGAGGCAGTCTCATCAGCAAAAGCATTCTAAGGATAATTAAGTCTTTTGTACATGAAGGGCTCCATTCAGGGAACTGAAGAGATATAATTAAGTTCTGAGTGGTATGACTGAGTTCATATTCCTAACAATTCATACAAATGGCACAGAGAATCTATCTTCCCCTGTACATCTACTTGTGTATATAAATATATCACAAGCTGCAAAAGAAAGCAAAGCCTGTGCCACTGATCTTAATTCTGTAAACACCACTAAGTGGTTCTTGTGTTTGAAGATACCTCCATTTTGAGGTAGGGGAAATGAACAAAACACTGTCAATTTAGTCTTGGTCTAGTCTATTCCAGTAGCACATAAGGTGAGTAACCAGAATTAAGACACTTGGTTCAACTAATGTCAACTTACCTTTGGCTGTATTAATGAAGTAGGGAGAGATGTAGCCTCGATCAAACTTCATACCTTCAATAATTTCTAGCTCATCGTTCAAAGTTTTTCCATCCTGCGTTTTAAAAAAAGTTTTAGCTACATTGATTGGCTTCTCTTAGGCTTGCACAGAGCCCCCACCCACAAGCCATTTGATTTTTTTTTTTAAAAAACAACAATCTTTGAGCTAGTAATAATTTCCTTCCTATGGCAGTGCACTTTTTTTGTGCCAAATTTTCTGCATTGCTGTCTTCTACGCTGACATGGCCTTTTCACCAATAATGAGCTATCTACCCTATTTTGGTACACAGTAACTGGAGTCAATGCCCCATCCAGATTATCTTCTCTTAAATGCCACTTAGTGTTCAATTATAAGTCTTTACTGGTTAGTAAGCATCCACCTTTATGCTACAAAATGCACCTTAAGTAGTTCAGGGAACTCGGCAAAAGTTACACACATACACACCCTTTACCTTAACTGTGATAACGCCCTTCCGTCCAACTTTTTTCATGGCATCAGAGATTATGTTCCCAATTTCCTTATCTCCATTTGCCGATATTGTAGCAACCTGTAGCAAATAGACAGGTAAGTCTGTCATCTTCCCTATGAAACTCAGCAAAGGGCTACAAAAATCACATCTTTTAAAGAAGCTGGGAGATCTAAAACATAGCCACAGACATCACAATGTAAGTTCAAAGGAAAGAGTTTTAAAGTTATCTTTCAACCAGTACAATATTGCTAAAATAGCAAAATAATCCATTTTGCGAAAAACAAGTTGTAGAAGGCAAGACATTGTTTGAGGAGGGGCTGGCATTACCTGAGCAATCTCTTCTGGGGTGGTGACTGGCTTGGACAATTTCTTCAATTCAGTGATTACAGCATCTACAGCTAGCATCACCCCTGGGGAAGCACACAGGACAACAATGTAATTAACCAATCCTAACTTTTAAAGTTATTTATTAAGATTCAAGAGCTATAAAAAGGTTACCAGTTGCCATACAATACATAACCTTGCACATTAGTGGCCTGGGGTAATCACATCAAACATGAGAAAGAGAGGCAGGATCAACATATGACATAATAGAGCTGCTGCTTTGCCTGCTGGGAAAACTCAGTAATGCTAATGGCAGCTGTTAAATCTGTCCCATGCGAGGAGAGGCACCACATCATTTCTTCAGCTGTCAAAGCACAGTGGTATCCTACAGTGGCTGCCAGTTTCTTCCCCCTCCCCCTCCCATGTTAAGGTCAGAAGAGGAAATACCACATCTATCATAGCATTATTGCTTTTCACTAGCCATGGAAATGCTACCATAGTGCTGTGGTGGCTATACTCAAGGCTCCATCTCTACCTTTAAAAAGACCAGGAGGCAGAGCCACAAGTGCAGCTGCTATAGCACTGTGTCACATTTCCACAAGACAACACAAGGCTGTTCCCTATGATGGTTAGGGGAAGATGAAATTTGCCACTTAAGACTGCTTGTCTAGAGGCAAGTGCTACTCACCCCAGGGAAGTAGAGTAGTGGCAAACTACACAGCTGTAGCAAAGCATGTGGGCTGGATCCAATTATGCCCAGCCACTAGGGCAGGGCTCTCCAACCTTGGGTCCCCAGATGTTGCTGGCCTACAGCTCCCAGCATACCCAGCCAGCATGGCTAATGGCAAGGGATTCTGGGAGCTGTAGTCCAGCAACATCTCGGGACCCAAGGTTGGAGAGCCCTGCACTAGGGGAACAGATACTGCTAGTGGAACGGATCCCCACTCCAGGATTGGTGCACCCTCTGAACATATTTGGGGGGCATGTGGGGGTCTGAAGGGGAAGGGAAACTCTTGTTGTGCAAGTGAAAGTCCGCTCGTGTAACACTGGATGTAGCTCTGAAAATTTGAATTAACAGCCACCTGGTAGCAAATAACAGATTCTATCTTGACAAATAAGACCTGCAGTCAGATCTTCAGTGTTGAAGTTCCTAACACACCTGGACCACCTCACATGCTTTCTGAGGGTCATAAAAGCAATTTACAAAGCAAAAGATTGCTGTCACCAGAAACAATATACAAAAATCAAGTTTAAGAGACTGCAATATCCTGACTAGTGGGTTCAACAGGGATTGCACTATCTAAGGGTGGGCAACTTGTGGACCTGCAGACACTTGGCCTACAACTCTCATCAGCCCTAGCCAGCATACCCAATGGCGAGGGATGATAGAAGTTGTAAGACAAACCTAATGGAAGGCCACAGGTTACTCAGCCCTGTGTGCCAAAATAACTACAGACACCCCTTCCTTTTCAATGAATGAAAGTACCACTGTGTCATGTTGCTTGCCCGTTTGAGGATAACTAGAAAAATCAATTCTAGGATAAACAGGGAAGATACTACCAAAAGTCATTTAAAAGTTTTTTAAACTGAGTTCTGCAACCCCAACTGGCAAAAGTGAGCCAATATTATCAACACCATTACCTCTCCTGATTTCCACTGGATTTGCTCCTTTACTGATCTTTTCAAACCCCTCCTTGGCAATTGAACGTGCCAGTACCGTTGCAGTTGTAGTACCATCTCCTGCTTCTTCATTGGTATTGTTGGCAACATCTTGAACTAGCCTGGCTCCAATGTTTTTGTATTTGTCCTTCAAGTCAATTGCCTTAGCTACCGTCACACCATCTTTTGTCACCTTTGGGCTTCCCCAACTCTGTTCAATTATTACAGTTCTCCCCTGTAACACAACACACAAAGTAGAACATTGGCTTGGAGCATTTATGTACAATTCAAATCCCTTTCTCCTGCTAATGTTTACAAGTTATTTCACCAACAGCTGACACCTTAGTTGACAACCTATAAAGGTAGCCATATCAGGCCTCCAAATATACATCTCAAACCTAACTTTACAACTACAACTCAGAACATTCGGGTTTAACATACAAAATTCATTAATATTTTACTGGGCATCATAAATGCCAAAATCAACGTTTGCCACTTGACATTTATATACGGCTATCTCCTTCTCTTGTTCTGCCTGAATCTGAATCTTAGCTTTTTCTGCTTCAATTCTAGCCATCTCAAGCTTTATTTTCATTATCTCTAACTCTTGGTTAGGAGTTTCCTCAGAAACTCCCTCAAGGGATGTTCCCTGAGCATCTCCCCGTGCTTCTGCTGTCCTTCTAGGATTAGGCGTTTTCTGACAGGAAATTTGTTTCATTTCTTTTTAAACTTTACAAATACTTGTTTGTATTTATATTTATTTAGTATATATAATGTATCTGAAAAAACATGAACATTGGAGGAAAGGAGCTAGAATTCCAGAAACTGAGGGCCATGTTTACGTGGATGGTTCATGGAACTGCTGGAAGAGAGAATACAAAATGTAAATGACTACACAGGAACAGTGTAGAACTAAGAGGAGTCCACAAATTTTGGCGGTCTTTGATGGTGGGGCAGGGTCTTTTATGTGACATCACATAGTGTTTGAATGGCTCCTGAGGCCCAGTTTGACTTTGGGGAAATCTCTATAATTTTGTATTTAACAACAACAAAAAGGCTCACAGAGCAGATCTCACCAGTTTCCTGAGCCTCTCTGTTTGACATGAGGTAAAGGAGAGCCCCCACTTTCTCCAGGCTCCAGAGAAGGCTGTGAGCTCTCACTAGGTTTAATAACGCATTCACTAGCGACATGCACATTTGTGGACCTCTGCACAAGAAGCCACAAGTAGACAAGAGAGCTAATGGAAAGAAACAGAGCCAGTTATATGGGTGACCGAATTGGGGTGAGGCAGGAAGGAGACTGAAGAACCAGGAATGCGTTTGCAAGGGTGAGAGACATAACTTTGGGGATGGGTTCAGGGCCAGGAGGCATGGAATAAGCTGGAAGAATGAACAGTTAGTGAAGTACTTCACATACCACTTTAGATTAAAAACAACTAGTACTCCAATGTAAGAATTAAAGCATACGTTTTTACAGGTTAAAAACTATCAGTATTTCATGCCAGCCTGCCTCCCCAGAGGCTAGGAGCAAGGTTCTCCTAACGTTGCAAGGCTGCAGGAGTCATTCCGATTATCAGTTACTGACAGAGTAATTGCCAACAATCTGCTCTAGTTGCCCACTCCTGTATCCCTCTGCCATGCCAGCACTGCTGCCTTTCTTGGACCTCGAAGCCGCGCTGATCCTCTCTCCACAGCACAATGGGAGGCCAAGTGCAGGTACTGGCCCTTCCCCCAGACTAAGGAGGCCAGCAGAAATCCTGGCTAAGACCACACTGCCCCCATGAGGCTGCACACAGTCCCACTGACTTTGTTCTGTCTGAAGGGCCAGTAAGTAGCCCTTTAGGCATACGGCAAACAGGGAATGCCATGCATTCTGTCTCATGTGGCAGTACTAGCTTGCCCCTGCCAAACTTGATGCACATAGTTTGGCTTTGCTTTCCTTGGGTTCTTGAAACAGAGTAAAGCCTTTAGGCTAGGGAGACCAAAACTAAGAGAAAGCATGAATGTGCATGTCCTGCACATTTCATTCATTTGCTTGCCTGGCAAACAAACTAACTCACCTCAGGCAACCATGTAAAGTAGCAGTAAATTTACAGTTATATTCTAGCAAACTATTTTAATAAGACACCAGAGGGCATGTTTCCAGCTAGAGTTAAATGCTTTTAAGCCCAGATTCCAAGCACATGGTCAATTCTCTCACTGAAAATCAGTGGGTCTCAAAAGCTCTGTTTTGGCTGGATACTGGATCCCCAGTATCTAGGAGATTATGGATGTTGCTCATCCTTTCAAGGCAAGATGTTTTATAAACTTGCTTTCCCCACATAAATTCCAAGTCAGCTAACTTCAATACCTTTGGTCCCATGGTGACAGCTACCGCATCAGCGAGAAGATCCACGCCCTGTAGCATAAGCGCTCTAGCATCTGCTCCAAATTTAACATCTTTTGCATAGGCTCTTGTAAGGTGTGGGGCTAGTGCTCTGGACACTGGTCTTATTTGACGTAGCACTGTTGGTAAACGCAGCATTTCTATAAAAAAGTGAAAATTTAAAAACACAACACAACTCAGTATCAATGCAGCCAGTAATATACCTATTACCCTAAGCCTACCTGCTATACTCTAGAACAGGGATGGGCAGAAAGTAGATCTCCAAATGTTTTGGACTTCAACTTCCAGCATTTCTGATCTTGGCTATGCTGGCAGGGGTTTCTGGGACATGAAGAAGCCTTCCTTAACCTGGTGCTAACTATGGTGGCTGGGGGATTCTGGGAGTTGTAGTCCAACAAATCTGGAGGGCGCCAGGTATGGGGAATGTTGCTCTAGAGCATACCAAATCTGGAACCATGAACTCTGTGCCTACTACATGACCTTCAGTAAGTCACACAAAATAAAGTCATCCAAATATGAACCTCAAATCTTTTTTAAATGGCAAAAAAAATGACAGGAAAAATCAGCCAGCCACAAGTGGAGCAGAAACTGAGAGGACTCCAAGCCAAATCCCATGCCCTTCAGAATGCCCACTAGCACAGAGGCATGGACAAAGGGATGTCTGTGGAAATGGAACTTGCTGACAGGGCACTTTAAGGGGTGATGGTTAAGACACTGCCCCACAACTTATTCCTTATTTCTTGGAGTGGCCCCCCAAATGTGCTGTCAACCCGGATGTACAAGCATTGTTCAGGTGCTCACATCACTGCATTCTATCCATACCTGTACTGGCATTTTGTACCAGCATGGATTTAACAGTATTAAAGGTATTATTTGTGTGTTTTTAAATTATAAACACATACAAACACACCATCTGTCGGTTTTTAAAACGGTACAAAACGCCATTAAAAACAAAACTGTCTTTTTTTTTAAATGGCACAGAGCGCCATTAACTCCCCAAATCCTAGTTGCATTTGTTGAGCAAAGTGCACAACGCAAGCTAAAGTTGGTGTGTTTAGGGCTATCGAAATAAGCAAACACCGGGGCATGAAGGCAAGCAAGTTGCTGAGGCATGCCAGATGCGGAAAAGGCTGACAAAAGAATGCAGGCGGGAAGAAGCAACTAAGACGTACAAAAGGGGATGGGAGAGGAAAGAGAAGAAAGTCCAAGCAATTAACCAAGCATATCCTTTGGCCCCTCACACGTGCTTCATCCTCCATCAGGTCGGAACACAAGGTCAAAAAATAGCTGCGTCTCCCCCTGCCGCCCGGAAAGCAGCGCTGCAAGGAAGACTAATTGCTGCCCACCAATACCACCACCCTCCTATAGATGTGGGGCGGGAGGAGACAAGGAGAAACTACCTTTAGCATGGAGAAAGAGAGGAGGTCTGGCCTAAGAGCCGGCAACGCCAGCTGATCTCCACTAGCAGCTTGAGCAGAGAAGTAGCGATACACGAGAGCACGTGCGGAGCTCCCCAAGACCGGGCTAGCTCTGTTCGTCTATCTAAGCCAGCCTGCCCCCCAAAAATCTGGCGCCTTCCAGATGTGTTGGACTACAAATCCCAGCATCCCCCAGCCTCGGGGGTGCTGCGACTTGTAGTCCAGCACATCTGGAAGGCGCCAGATTTTGGGGGGGGGGCAGGCTGGCTTAAGCAAAAGGCTAAAGGGACCTGAGTCTTGGGGTATCTTTCCACCCACCTAACAGGCTTACTGTGGCACTGGGCTTTTTCATGGGCCAGACGGAGCCCACTGCATACATGCTGAAGCTCGATTACGAAAGCTCGTGGACTCGGAGAGGGGCAGTGGTGTTGCATTGCACTACATCGCAGCCGCGCGCGTTTTCTCGGAAGCAAATCCCGCCGCAATCGATGCGAGAGGGATTCCGCGCCACTGATGGCATCGTCGCTTTTGTCTGCTGCAGTAGCAGCAACACAAAAGAATAGCATTGCGACAGTTTAAAAATTAACGGGTTTGTCGTGGCATTAACTCCCACGGGCTGGAGAGACCACGACGCCAGATGTGTCGAAATATCGACCACCCCCTTAAGAAGCAAGGACGCATATATGCCTCTCCCCACCCCCACTTTGTGCGAAGTTCCCTGGTCCCGAATTCTTTAAGCCATGAGCCCAAAGCGGTCCCCTTCCTCTATTCGGACTAAACCACCCCTTGGCATGGGGAGGGAAGATAGGAGGGGGAAAAAAATCTTAACGGGAGGATCTTTTCCGCTCTCCTCCAAGCGACTCCCCATGGCCCCGGTCCCTTCCTCCACTTACTTGTGGCGGGCGCGTGAGAATGAGGGCGGCAGTGATTCTGCGCTCAGTCAGAGCAGGACGAACAAGGTGGCTCCGCGGATCACACGCACAGCCTGCAAGCAGCGCGGGCCTCTCACGTCCCCTGCACTGCCCCGCCTCCTGTCCACCACGTGAGAGGTTGGCGCGGAAGGGGACCCGGGAACCAGCGTAGCTGCGGAACGCTCAGGCCCGCCCACGACTTCCAGAAGCCTCTCCGTGAGCGCCTGCCCGGTTGCTTTGCTCCTACCGCCTCAGCAGCGTCAGCGTATGATCTATGCAGATTCCCGGGCTCCTTCGTTCCAGAATTTTCTGGAATGCCCATGCTCACTAAAGGTCGCGCGAGGTATTGCATCACTTCCGGAGGCTGCCCCTCCCTGAGATAAATTCTTAAACTAAGAGGGCTACAGATAAACCAAACAAATCAGTTGGTTTAGAGAAATGGCAAGTGATGAGGAAATTTGAAGCAGTGCATTGTCAAGAAACAATGTTGAGAGCTCCCCTCCCCCATGCAGCCCCAGGAAGTAATTTGCTCCCCCACGCCAGGGTGTGGTAGGCGCATGCGCAGTGTGTGACCCCTTTTCACGTGTGGGTCACTCACGGGAGAAAGGAGCGTGCGCTGCAGCAGCAAGAGCACCAGCAAGAGAAAAAGCAGCAGCACCAGCAACCTTAGTAGCAGGCGCCATGGTAAGCCACCGTGGCCTCCCCAGGATGGGGAGAAAGAACCCTTTCCCTTCCCGCGCTCTGTTTGAAAGAGTACTAGCAAGGGGCTGGGAGCAGGAATTAATCATCTTTTCTCTTTCCTAGTCTTGTGTAGCGTTGAGTTTCTTTTCTCTCTCCTGCAGCAAGGTGGTCTCTTATAATATGATAGGTGAAAGGAGTAGAATATATGGCTTGGGCGAAAATCTCGGGGGGGTCGTCCCACTTGTGTAAAAAGTGGGCCAGGCTTTTATGTTCTCAGGGTAGACGAGAGTCAACACACAATGTCTGTCAATGGCTATTGGGCGTAATGGCTTAAGTAGAGTATCCATTTTCAGAGGCAATATGCTACTGGAGGGTAGAGTGTTGAAGGGCTACTTCCTTCATGCCCTGCTTGTGGGCTTTCCAGAGGCATCTCACTGGGCACAGGATGCTTGACTTGATGGGCCTTATGTTTCCTCTAGGAGAGCTCTTCCTATAGGCAAAGAAAGTTGCAAATGTGCAGTGTGGAAGTGTGGAGCCTCAAGCCTGCTGAGAAATCATCCATCTTAATTGTGCCTTTCTTCTAGCACTAAATGCATGTGAGGTGGTGAGGAAGAAGTACTCTGCACATGCTTCCTTGGCTCTGTTTCCTCTTATGCCAAGTGAAATCTGGCAACTGCATGTGCTCTTCCTCCCTTTTTGTCTTATGTGCTTGGCTGAGCTCATTAACGTATTGGGGTGCTACGGGTGGCAGGATTTTATAACAAGCTGTATCTCTCTTCAGTGGGAAAAGGAGGGAGACTTATACATTTGTACTCTCTTAAAAAATCAAACTCTCTATGTCCCTGAGGATGCATAGTACTCATTCCAAAGGTGCTGTAGGAGCAAGCATCAAGGTAATGGGAAATAGGTGGAGGAGTTCTCATTAGATCAAGATATTTGCCTTAAATTAAGCTAAATTAATTTGTATATGGCTAAGATGGTGTGAATGAAAATAACTTTTGTCCTAATAGTATTGTGATTTGTTCCTGTAATATGGGCATCTGTAACATAGTGTAGTGACTGCTGTTGGCACCAGTGAGGGGTAGGATGCCAGATGAGGGGTTGGTGCTAGCAAGGAAGTTCTTTTATTAAGAAGTGGACCAAAGCTTGTTTTGAGTACAAGGACTTCATTTTGTATGCATTGTGTTGTAAATTGCTGACCCTAGAGAAGTCTGTAGCACTTACTTTCATCCAAAGAGATGTCTGGTTCTCTCTTTTTTAAAATATCAATTCATATTTCCTGATGAAAACAACCACTTGTGTAATCTCTTAGTAAGCTATTTTTTTTAGTTGAGATTGGGTTTTCAGAAGTTTTTGAAACTGTTACTCACTCATCCCCAATTCTATAACCGCACTGCAGATTTGCAGACAGGTCCCACAGAAGTCAGACCCACTGAATTTAGTGGGGCTTAGTTTTCATAGTTTCATAGAGTTGGAAGGAGCCTACAAGGCTATCTAGTCCAACCCCCTGCTCAGTGCAGGAAACTAGAGGAGGGGTCTCCCATCCAAGTAATAACCAGGCCTGACCCTGCTTAGCTTTCCACGCTCAGACAAGCTGAGCCAGCGTAAGCCACAGGCCTGTACTCCCAGGTAGAATGGTATTAAAATTGTGTCAGTTTCTGGCCTGTCTGGAATATGAACCGTAAAGGGCCAAGGGAAGAAGGGATGTAGCAGTTGTGTTCTGCTTTGTAGCCAGTTGTGTGCCACTTAGTTACTGGCCTTTTGTTCTGCTTCTATAAGTGGAATACAGTTCAATTTCCTCTCCGCTTATGCAACAGCGACCTCTAAAGGCTTCAGCTAAGTCACCTTTTTCCTGGCTTCTAGCTGTTTCTGTAAGTGTCCATGCTCCTACCTGGATATGCCCATGGAAGCAGCTAGAAGGCATGGGGGTGGGGGGAGAGCCAGTGCCATGTGAGTTGGCTAGCTTCCTTTTCCACACTGATGTGGCTTGCACCACTGCAGCCCACCCTGGCTGTAGGTTCCAGATTTGCAATCCAAGCCCTGTGGCTTCTTGTTACATGCAAGCCCAGTGAGTGTAGGTTGTTGCAGTGGTCGACAAGCCAGCCAAAACCCATGGGCTGTTCTAGGTTTGCAGGTGATAGGAAAAGTCTATAGTTAACTGTTCTGATACATCAAAATGTTTGGAGATTTTTTTTTTAAAAAAAGGTAAAACAGACTTGTAAAGTTAATGAATATTGTACTGGTCAAAACCTTATGAATACTGTTCAAAGTTCAACATGCTTTACATTGCTGAATCTTAGCATAAGTTTCTTGTGGTTAATAATTTCCTTGAGGTGCTTTGCAGTTTATTTATTATATTTATACCCCGCCTTTTTTCCTGCAAGGAACCCAAGGCAGCTTACATAATCCTCCTCTCCATTTTATCCTCACAACAACCCTGTGAGGTAGGTTAGGCTGAGAGTCAGTGACTGGCCCAAAGTCACCCAGTGAGTTTCATGGCTGAGCGGGGACTAGAACTCTGATATCCCGAGTCCCAGTCCAACACTCTAACATGCTCATCTTCTTATTGACCAGGATTAACCAGAGTGGCCGGCCAGATGGGCAATTCATAAATACAACAAATAAATAAATAAATGAACTTCTTTTTGAAATTATTTGTGTATTTCTAAATCATCAAAGCTTGGAAAGTGTCATTCCTAATGACATGCTTGGTCTTTCAATTTGAAACGCATAGGTTCAATCTTTTTCAACCTTGCATTTCTACCCTCCCTTCACATACATGTGCAAAAAGTATTAATTAATGTGACTGGGTAACTTGGCCAATACCATTTTAAATTAGATCACCTAGGTATTTTTAGCTTGTATTGTCCCTTGTAGGGAAGATGGTTATTTTGCAGATAGCTTTTAAAACAGACTTGTATTTTTGAGTAAGATCTATGTGGCATGGTTGGAAAACCTGGTGCGCGCCAGATGTTTCCAACTCCCATCAGCCCCAGCCAGCATCACCAATTGTAGGGGTTGTAGTCCAAAACATCTGGAGGGCACCAGGTTGCCTACCCTTGCAGGCCTGATTTATGGAGTCAGACAGGAAAGTACTTAAACCTAAACAGCATGTTATGCCAGTAGCCTTAGTGTTTGTTTCCATCCTTGATGTCCTTGATCTGTAGAACTGAGGCCTCAGGCAGTTAAAAAGCATGCATTTAAGGGCACATGTAAAAATAATGTAAAATATTTCAGTTTAGCTTTAAGCTCCTTTATGTAAAGTGTACTGACATGTGCAATGCTTCATTGTCCGTAACGGTGTTTGTATAAATCCCAGCATTTTTAATACCCCCACCTTTCATGTGGTATACAAATAGAATCATTTGCTTACTGTTTTAGATTGCAAGATATTTGTGATCGAGGGGTAAAAGTTTGTTTGATGACTTCTGATTTATTTTAACAGGCCGGCCGGGCATTTAAAAATTTCTTCCTCTTTTTGACCGTGTGCTGGTTGAAAGATGTGCAGCTGAGACTGTAACTAAAGGAGGCATCATGATTCCAGAAAAGTCTCAAGGAAAAGTACTACAAGCCACTGTTGTGGCAATTGGAGCAGGCTCAAAAGGCAAGGTAAATACTTTAATTTTTTATTGTATGCTTTTTAAATAACTTTTCAAAGAACAAACATACAGATACCCTAGTGCTCCAGCCAAAATCACCTCTTCTTTCCACCTTCTGCCTCAAACATTCTGAGCAGTGCGATACAGTGATCATTACTATATGGCAACAGCCTTCTAATTAACATTTCAGGGGTGATAATCCACCCTCTGCTCTACTTTCTACTGCTCTAGTTGGTCCACGGGCCAAATTCTGATGAATGTGGCAGCAGAAAAAAAGCCACATTTTCATTTTAAAACAAGATATGTGGGGTGCACACACCTTGTTTTAATGAATAATCACGCTCTTGGAAGCCTAGGGGAAGTGCAAATTTGCATTAAAACAAGGTGCATGCTTCCCACACAACTTGTTTTAAAGCAAAAATGTGACTGGGTGGGGGCAATAGAATGGATTACCCTGAAAGAAGGCACGGCTGGCTGAGGAGAACACTGAACATGAGTGCTCCACACGACAACGTTTTGTTGATGGCCCACTTGTAATATTTAAATATCAACCACTAAAATAGGTTGCTTCCAGGTTTCTTTCAGTATATGCTTACATAAGTTTTTAATAGGAAATGAAATGCCTTCTACTCTGGCAGTTCATTGCTTGTAGCAGGGGTGGGCAACCTGAATGGGATGAGGAGCTGGATGACCCACCCAGCCATCCAGTCCCCTGCAGGCCTGGCCATGCCCCCTGACTTCACTTGACCCTCAGTGGGATGGTTGAAAGAGTGATCCTCTTGGTGCGTCCACTGGGAACCGGCTTCGCCTGCCCCATTCCTTCTCCCATTGGGGAGAGGACACTGGGCAGGCAAAACTGTGAAGCCTGGTTTTCCTGCACGGGGAAGGCAAAGGATGAGCAAAGCTGGGCAGCCGCACCTGTTCTTACCAAGCGCCAGGTAAGTGGGCTTTACTTGTCCTTCACCTTCCCTGCAGGGGAAGGACAAGTGAAGCCCACTCATCCAGCATTTGGAGGAGCTATTGCAAGTGCCAGAGGAGTATGTAACCCCCACTCCTCCAATACCCCTATCTCCAATCATAGTGGCGTGCAAGTCCCCTGTTATCTCACAGATTGGAGATGATATAAGGGGGTTTCTCTCCCCACCTTCTCCCAAAGCCCCTGGTAGCTTCCAAACCACCTCCAAAACTTGGGGAGGGAGTAGCGAGGCCCAAAGAAGATGCCCAACCCTCCATGGGCTGGATAGGTTGCTCAGGCTAATAATAAGTAATCATTACTTGCATAACTGTAAAGTTACATATAAACTTTAGCTTCCTGAAATGCATAGTGGTTTCTGCCTCAAATAACAGGCAGTGAAAATCTGAATGGCATGTGAAAAGCTTCTCATTAAAACATGACTCTGCATTTTGTAGCATCTAATGTACCAGCCTGGCCAATGGTCATGGATGATGGGAGCTGTAGTCCAAAATATCTGTAGAGCACCAGGTTGCCTATGCCACGATTACAGCCTATGGATCAGTTGAAGGTGCAGTAGATTAATATCAGTCCTGATCCTGGCATGCAGAGACGCTTAACTTTGTTGCCTACAATTGCCCAACAATTGAGCTAGTTAACAATCGCAGTGCTGTGGGTTGCAATGATCCATAGGATGCCGCACAAGTGAGGCATATAGGACTGTGCTCCTACTTTGCCTCCAGATGAGTTGCATAATTTTCCAAATGGCAATTGTGGGCTCAGACAGAGATGCTGATAGCATCTTTTCTGCTGCAGCAGAGAAGCTAGAGTATGGGAATGTGACCCTGTCCCAGGGGTGACAGAAGGTAGTTCTCCAGGTGTTTTGGATTTACAATTCCCAGGAGCCCCTGCCAGCATGGCCAATAGTCAGGAATGCTGTGAGTTGAAGTCCCAAAATATCTGGAGATCTACTTTCTGCCCACTCCTGCCATGTATCCTATGAGCTGCTGGCTTGGGTAGCAGCTTGTAAGATGGAGCTGTTAGATGTTGCCTTATTACTTAATTGCCTTAGGAATCCAACTTAATTGTCTTAGGAATCCAACATCATGCAGTGGGACTTCCTCCTCTTCTCCTCCCCCTGCAGTCCCTGTGCCCCCAAAATCTGCTCCAAAGGATTCCCGCAACCCTCCAAAACATTTTGAGGGTGTGTGCGGGAGGGGGAATCGCCCTCCTCCCTGTTCCTCTCATGGAAGCAATTCTGTTGGCAGGAGGGGTTAATTGGATACCACCCATAAAATGAAGTTAAATGGGGGGGGGGGTGACAGGGGGACCAGCTACCACCGAATCAAACATAGTCCCTAAGAACAGGGGTGGCACAGCCAATGGTGAGGGATGATGGCAGTTGAAGGCCAAAACATCTGGAGGGCCACAAGTTGCCCTCCTCTGCCTTAGAACATATGATCTAATTTTTTAAAAACTGCCAGTATTTGATAACAAGGGATGAAATTGTTCTGTATTGATTTCATTTACTAATAGACTCCTGCTCTCCCAAGATCAGAAATGGAGACCATTTTTCTAGAGCTATTTTGTTCAATCGGGTTGTGCCATTTTGAATTAAAATTTTAAATCTCGCTACAAAACATTTCTTAGAGCATTGTAATAGAAATTTAGAATAACTTTTCTTCTTCCTTCCCCTTTAGGATGGAGACATTCACCCAGTTAGTGTAACAGTTGGTGAGAAGGTTCTGCTTCCTGAGTATGGTGGAACAAAAGTTGTATTGGATGACAAGGTTAGTCTGTAAATTAAATATTATCCTATCTATTCCAAGCTTGTACTGGATTAAATGTGAGGTTAAAGCAGTGTTTCTCTGAATGATATAAAAGCATGCATATACATCCCTTTCTAAGCAGTTTTAAACTTCATGCCCTGCCCTATCCCCATATACTTCAGTGGTATGCCACCTGGCTCCTTCACTCCCTGCACTGCCCATTCCCATCTGACCAGCTCTTGGATGCATATGCACCCTGCCCTCCCCTCCCTCCCTCCCTCCCTCCCATAAATTCCTTCTTTTTACTTTTCTTCATCTCCATCCAGAGGTAACTGAGTCTATAGTAGCCAGAGATTTGGAACCCCACTACCCTCTTTCTATAATCCCACCGGTTTGGGAAAATGCAAGCTTTGAGTGTTAGACCTGTTTACCAAGAAGTAATGAAAGAAATTTGTGACACACACACACACGCACGCATGCACCCTGGGAGAAACCAGCATGTGGAACAGGCAACCCACTTGTAGCCAATGAAGTGGTTTCCTTTTTCTGTGTAATATGCCAATAGTTAAATTTAAGGGTTTAATCAGGGTAGCATAAAACAGTAAGACCACACACAATTTCAAGTATCTGTATGTACTGGTCTGGGGCCAAATCATGTACAGAAGTAACTTTACTGACCAGCCTTACGTGTGGGTATGTAGAGGTTTGGTAGACTTTAAAATCTCATTTGAGTACAAGGGTCTTATAGATTCATAGATCATAGAGTTGGAAGGGGCCTACAAGGCTATCGAGTCCAACCCCCTGCTCAATGCAGGAAACTAGAGGAGGGGTCTCCCATCCAAGTAATAACCAGGCCTGACCCTGCTTAGCTTTCCACACTCAGACAAGCTGAGCCAGCATAAGCCACAGGCCTGTATTGAATAGATGAATTCCAGTTGGGTCTCTAATATGGTTTTTCTCTAAAATTCTTCTGAACCTTTGCAAAATAGTGATCATAATACCACTGTTTTTGCAATCACTGTAGTCATTGATAACTTTGCTTGGTGAAACCAAAATGGCTGCATCAAACTAGCCCCATATGGGCCTTCGGGCTACACTAATTCCAAACCTAAAAACGGCAGCATAAGGACCATCTCTTCTGTGCTCTGCTCAATGGTTGGGGAAGAGTTATTTCCATATGTATATCCCAGATAAGAGGAAATACTAGTGAGGTTCTGCTGTTATAATGTATTTAGATGGTAGTTCTACTATCTTACAGCCATGACCTTAAAGTGTTCAGTTTAATTGAAATACTCCAATTTGTTCTAAGGAATTTAGTGTCTCTTTATCTCCCCCCCCCCCCCCTGCTTGCCGCAAGACTCGATGGCCTTGTAGGCCCCTTCCAACTCTACTTTTCTAATAGTAGAAGAAATGTCCTTGGGTTAGTATTTGTGGATCACTGATCCATGATATGGTCGTAAATCAGTCTCTTGATGTAAAAATGGCAGTGCCTTGACCTTTGAGCTAGTTACTGTTTGTCTTTGGCAGATACTAATTTGTGTTCTCTATTTGCAGGATTATTTCATATTTAGAGATGGTGATATTCTTGGAAAATATGTTGACTGAACAGTTCATATTTCTGAGTCATCATAAATTTGTCATTCCACAAAGAGTGCTCAAATGGTTTTGTTTCCATCATGTAAATAATTTCTTTATTTTCTAATAAATGCAAAGACTTTCAAATAACAATATCATTGTGACTCAAAATAAAAACCAATGTGTATAGTCGAAATATATTTCTCACTGTTTTATTCGTGTTCTCTCTTTCTCTCTTTTTTTTTACACAATTAACCAATAAGCTCTTCTAAATTAATAACCAGAACATTTCAGGGTGAAGCTACAATGGGCATTGGTAAAAACATAGGGACCAGGATCCAAGGAACTGCGAAGTCAGTTTTGTGACAGCAAAGGGGTTTGGACATCTCCATCACCCACAAAGAACAGCCACCCATGCACATTGCCAACTGCTTTTGAAAATGAAGGGAATTTCAAAAGTAGTTTATGATGTGGCATATTGGTCAGCTGTTCAAAGAAAAAAATCCACTAAGCTAGGGCAGTCCCCTTGTGTGATTCTAACCAGCTTTTTGGATCTGGACTAATTTTTTCACAGCAAGACTGAAAAAGAACAAATAGGAATATTTTGATTGTTCACAAGCAGTATAATTATCCCTTAAACTCAATAGGTAAAACAATTCCAGTAGAGTTGGGAAATACATACTTGTGTAGGTAAAAAGTACCTTCATATTTTCATGGGACATCTCATTTCTGCCGTTTTGAGTTTGTCCTAGAAACTGACCATTTCAAAGTAAAAAAAAAATATTGGGATTTTAAAATGGCCAAAAACAATTTGCCCCAAAAAACTTAATTGCAGGTAATTTGCATATAAAAACACAGACTACATTGATACGTATCTTCATGCAACTGACAAGGTTGCTACACATAGGATTCCCATTGTTGCATGCATAGTCTGTGCATAGTGTATCCAGTGGTGTCAATCCACTGGTGTAGAGCTGCTTGCAGAAACCCTGCTTTTATTCTTGCACAAGTGTCAGATCCAGTATTTCAATTCCAGTGGTGTAAGCTACACAAAAAGCAAAGGTAACCATGTTGGCTAAAAGAAGAATACCAAAAACTACCCAAATCCATATCACTGAAATTCCTTTATTAGGCCAACTCAAAAGTCACAAAATATTGTGCAAGCTTTTGAGTTGTCCAGAACTCTTCATAAGCTAAGATAGTAAAAGCAAGGAAGGTAGGGAGGAGGAGGACCTAGCTGATGTTCAAGCCATAGAGTCTACATTCTTAAGTTCTAGCCTTAAGATGGAAAATGGGAGGAGGCTGCAGGCATTCAAATTATGCTCTACCAAGTACTAAGGTGGTTTCAAGTTGCACTTGGGCCCTCCAAAGGGTGGCTGGGAAGAATAAAGCAGTATCGTATTGTGCCCCTTCAAGTAGCCACAATCATCAGAAGGCCAAAAGTCTAAAGCTCCCTTGGGTCAGTAGAGTGGGTGGGGGTGGAGGATTTTCATAGAGTTGGAAGAAGCCTACAAGACTATCGAAACAAGTAAATATGTTTACAGTACCAGCCCAATATATTTTTTTGCCAGAAGCAGATCCCGAATGGCAACTGTCCTGAAGTGGAGCCCGATCATGGCCCTCTCCACTGCTAGGACCAACACTTGTCTTTCAAAAATCTTGCTGCACCATTCAGACACCAATTCCTGTCTTCGCCCACACCCTTCATGGTGCCTCCAGAAGCAGGTTGCTTCACCTTGCTGTATTGCAAGGTAGGGTCCTGTGGCTGGGATCCCAAAATAGGCTAATGGCAGGAAGTTCATGGAAGGAAAGCTTCTTGTCCCATCCTCTTCCCTGCAGCTACCTGTACCCTGTGAAGAATCTCTGTGGATAGTTCAGGGGTCCTCCTGAACAACGGGATGGAGCACAGGGAGGTGGAATCACCCATAATTAGCTTGGCTCCTAAGATAAATTTGCCTAAGAAAGGAAATTTGCCTAAGAAAGGAGGTTTGAATTTTAAGAGTGCAATCTTATGCATATTTAGACAGAAAAAGTCCTACAACTCCCAGCACTGTTTTTTTTCTGTGTAAACGTGCATAGGATTGCACCCTTAGTTATCTTAGGATTCAAGTCAGTACATTTAGGATTGCAACTATTATCATTCTATTTTAAGATCCTATTTGTCATGGTCTTTAGACGCTGCCAAAAATGCAAGTCTTTTTTCTCTGTAAATTAAAGGGTGGGTGGGTGGGGAGACACTATGTACAGACTTTGCAGGATGTTATTAAATCGTTCTCTCACCACAAGGCTATATCACTATGAACAAGGACAATACAGTTTATTTGCAACTGTGGCTTAACATGGGTCCACTTGATAGGCAGCTGCAGGAAAGGCATGCTAACCATGGATCCCAACCAAGAAGATTATTTTTCCCATCTCCTCTTAAGAGCAGAAATGCTCAATATTACAGGAAACTGCCTTTTGCAGGGGCGGGGGACACACGCAAAAAATCTTGTTGCAGCCTCCACAGATAAATCCAAAGCATAATAAGTATGGGTCAGGATTCAGTTACTTTAGGCACACTTGTGGGCCATGAAACTCACTGGGTGACTTTGGGCCAGTCACTGACTCTCAGCCTAACCTATCTCACAGGGTTGCTGTGAGGATAAAATGGAGAGGAGGATTATGTAAGCCATCTTGGGTTCCTTGCAGGAAAAAAGGTGGGGTATAAATATAGTAAATAAATAAATATACCACTTTGGACAGATCTCCACAATAGAACACAGACTGCTTTGGAAAAATTAACTCAGTTTCAAGAGATTTGCAGTCCAGCAGAGGTGGGGTTTCTGTTTAAGAAACATCCTTCCAACTCCACGCTCCAGATGCGTAGAATTATGAAGGCATTTTTTGTGTCTTGGATCCTAGCATGGTGAGAATGAAGGCACCCCTTATTTTCCAGAGGCTCTCCAGTGTCCTTTAACACCCTTAAGTGTGGACTCCTGAAAGTAAAGAAAGAAGCTGTAAAGAAATCCACAGATTTCTCAGCACCATCAGACAACAGAATTGGGTGAGAATTTAACACCAGACTAACTGAAAAAGTTGCAGAAATGGTTGGCTTCTGAAAAAGTTGCAGAAACACATGTAACAACCAGACTGAGAGGTCAGTAAGGAGCTCATACTTCTCCCTGCTCTTATCCACACTTCCTTAGAAAAGTGTGGATCACAGCATGAAACAAATTCAGCTTTTTTGAGAGAGGAAAGAATTACATAAATTCCTTGCTTCCTCTAGCTTTCCCTCAACTATTTTCCCTCCAAACTCGAGGTGGCTGTTCAGCAGGCAAAGGCATGCGCTTGTATGTACTTACTATGCTTTCCCACACATAATGCAGACTTATTTTCGACCAGAGTATTATTTTAATCATTTTCTATTCCTGTCAATGAGTCCTAACAGTTGCCTACATGATGAATTTAGTATAAGTCAGTGCTGAGTTGAAACTGATTTAGCCAGAAACTGATGTCTCACAGGAGGCATCTTTGTTTTGGTATAGGTCATGCTGAAAGTTTTGTTTCCATAATTAATATTGCCCCATGCTAAGAGATTAAAAGAACTAGACAACCTTCTAATTGATGTTGTACTTGGCATTGTAGATTCTATGCATTGACCAATTGCGACTGTCCTTTTGCACACCCTGTCCCTGTTTGTCTATTCTGCCTGGAATAAAACATTTGTCAGGTGAGTATTTTTTGTTGGTGGTGGTTCCTGTGTTTTTTAAGTAGCTATTATCAAAGAACAAAGTGAGCTCATACAATCTTACTACTTCAGTATGACAGGAATGCATTAAAACCAATAAACTACAAAGTGACAGGCAAGCCAAATTCTCTCTCCATCTACTAATGAGTCAGGGTGAAGAAAGTCATCCTGACTAAACCCGAGGTCAGGCTTTTTTGTTATGGAGTAGCTCCACTGCAGCAGCAAGTAAAAGGACCGGTTCACACAACACGACACGGGAACTGCGGGGGAGCGGATGTCCCCCGCGGTTCCCGTGTTGTGCAAACACCGGCCAGGGGTGCCCCAAAGGGAGGGCGGCACATGGGAAGCACCCAAACTCACCCTGGGTGGTAGAAGGGTGTAAAGGACCACAGCCGGTCCTATGCGCGGGTTCGGGTGGAAAGGGTTAACCGGAGCTGAGAGAACCCTTCCTATGTGGCTCTCCAGCACTTAGGATGAAGCCGCAACCAATTTTTGACAGTGGAATAGCGAATGAATGAACTTACTACACTGTTTATGGATAAACAGGTTTAATGAGGCGTATCAAAACAAACAGATAGCGTTAACAAGGCGCTCCCGCCTCCAATCACTTTTGCAGAATCGAGCAGCAACAGAGCAGTACAAGGGTTACCTTAAATGAACCAAGTTCCTGAAAAGCCACAGCTTGCCAGCTATGGGAGTTCCAGCTTATTCACCGGGAGCTTCCTGGGGTTGAGTCTTTGAGTTCGGACCAGAGCCCTGGACGTCCATGCAGCCTTACACCCACCGACCAACAACAACCTGGGGCTTGAAGACCCACCTTTACCTCCTGCCTCCCTCCCCCTCCCCTCTCACCTTCAGGGGAAATAGGTTTTCCCAGTTGCCTTCTCTGTGGCCTGGGTACTTGGCGGTACTTGGCAGCTCTTTGAGACTGCCCAGCCTTTGGCGCCCCTCCTGTGTCCGAGGGTTGTTTTCCTGTCTAGCAGAAATGGGAGGGAGGAGCTACTGGGGGGGGGTTATGTATGTAGATGACCAGGCTACCCACAGACTGTTTCTGCCCTAGGCAGAGTCTTTGCTGATTGAGGTGGGAGCAGGGCCGGCGCTACCGCTAGGCAGACCCAGGCGGCTGCCTAGGGCGCGTGGCGGAAGAGGGCGCAGAGTTTCTGCGCCCCTTCCTCGCCTCCGGCGCACTCCTGCCCTGCCTGCTGCCTCCGCTGCACCTCCCCGCCTGCTTGCCGGCCGCCGCCGCCGCACCTCCCTCCCGCGTGCGCGCGCGCGCCCGCCAACCACCTACCTACCTTCCCGTCGTAAAGCGCGGGGGTCCCATCGCGTTGGAGGAGGAGGCGGCAGCAGCAGCAGCAGCCAGCAGCGGGGGCGGGGGGAAGGTAGGTGGTGGTGGTGGCGGCGGCGGCGCGGGGGGGGGGGGTTGCAGAGCAGGGCTGCTTTGCTCCGGAGCCCCCCCCACGGCACGAGGGGGGGCACTAAATATAATTTGGCCTAGGGCGCCAAACAGCCCTGCACCGTTCCTGGGTGGGAGGGGGTTTGTCTGGGCTAGCTTTCTCTCCACAAAGGGTAAGCACTCCCCGTGCATGGTCACCTTGTTGTGCGGACAGTGGTCGGCCCCCAGGAGGGCTGCCCCTTGCCACACAGAGACGGCAGCCCAGAGCAGCTGGAGCTGAGGCCACTCCGGCCTGCAGGGCAGAACAGCACACATGTAAAGGACCGTACCCTGCAATGCAGGCCAACATGGCTGCCCTTGCCCTCCTGGAATCAGGACAGGGTGATGTGGGCCCCAATTGCGGTGGGAAATGGGGGACCCATCAAAGGGGGGCTGAGGCCGATAGGGGAAAGGGGAGAGGGCAAGGCGCTGCCACAGGCACCCATGGCAGCACAGCCCCCGTCCACAGAGGGGGTGGCCGCTGGGGTGGCGGTGGCGGTCACCACCCCCCGGCCCAGATGGGGCTCCTGGCAGTGCCCACACCCAGGTGGGGGTGGCCGTGATGCCTGGGCTACCTCCGCAGCTACCCATAGGGGCCCCCCAGCCATGCACCCGTCACCCAGGGGGGGCTGCCCATGGGCACTGTGGGGGGCTGCCCCACCCGGCCCCAGGCCATCTGGGCTTGCCCCTCCCGGTGGCTATGGTTCTGCAACCCCCACTGGCCTGCGCCATGAGTGCCTGGTGCCATCCGCCGGGCCCTGTGCATGCACCCACACCGGCTGTGCCCACGTGCCATGGGGCCTCCCCCTGCTGTCCCTTGCAGCGCCGTCCCATGGGGTGCTGGCGGGCGCTGGTGGGGCAGGTGGCGTGCATGGGGGGGCACAGAGGCTGCACGCTTGCATCGTTCTGTGCCTGGCCGCCAAAACAGTGTTAGGTGCACGATAATTCTGTACTTTATTTGTTCCTCATAAATGTTTTCCTTCCAAGGAGGGGGTAATTATTGGGTACTTGCCAGACTATTCTGTATTGGATGAGATGCCCATCTGTCCCCTTCCTCCCCCCCCCCCATTACAGGCCTGGCCGCTGCACCTGCCAGGCCGCACCAGCTGCCTTTACGCACCGGGCTCGCAGCCTCCTGGGCTGCCGCCCACTAGCGCCGGGAGGCCCGAGCTGCGGAGCGGGGACTGCCTGCTCCACCGCGGTCCACCCACGTGTGTGGGGCGTAGGTTGTCTGCGGTGCCCTGCCGGACCCCATGGTGCCTCCCCCGCTCACCTCCTGGGACGTGTGAACCGGCCCTAAGAGTACAAAAGCAGTAAAAGTCCTCTTAATCAACAGTGTAGGTTTGATCTACAATAAGTTGTAGTATAGATAAACCCTAACATAGTTATCATTCCATAACTATGTTGTTCCTAGCAAGTGCAAGAGCTCACACGGAAGGTAAATATAACTGTTTAGTGTATGAGATTTCTTTGCACATCTGATCACACATGTGAAACAATAAAAATAGAAACACTGAAAACATACTTTAATGACAAATGTATTTATGGCACAAAGCCTACAAGAATTAGTTGAAGTAATTGCAAAATTATAGATGCGGCCCACAACACTTTCAAGCCTGTGGGGGTTATAAAAAAATAGTTTGCTTAAAAATGCTGCTCATGTATTTCTTTGCTCTCATCGAAGGCCTTTGTTGTTGCTGTGCTTGATTTGCTTGCATTTTGGAAATGCAGGCTTGCTTGAAATGAAAGTAGCTGCAAATGTAAAAACAAAACTGTGAAGGATCAGCAACCGGATCCTTTGCGTGAGTTCGGCAACTCTAGGGTTAACCGGCAGAGCAATACAGCTCGTATCAGCTTTCAGTACAATAGGAAAAACCACAACCCTTTGTATGCCCAAATAAGGCTTTTTATTTGTTTATACAATAATCAGATCGGAACTATCAGCCTTCTAAGAACACGTTTACAGTCAACACAACCTTAGCTGACCCGCGTCTTACCCAATGAGCGGGCTCCGTGGCTAGTAGATGGAATCTGGTCAATATCCTCACATCAAAGATACTACTTCTAGTCAGTTTCAGCCCAGCTCCCGATCAGCGCTTCCTAGCGGAGAACGGTGCACCTGGACGGCTTCTGCTTAGGAGGATATGGCCCCGTGGTTCCCAACAACCCAAACCGGAACGGGAGAGGGGTTTTCTACCCCGGATTTCCCACTCTCCCCCGCCCCCCTAGGTCAGGTGGGGGCTTATGCCTGCCCCTTCGTTTAGGTGGGCTTATTCCTGCCCGAGGAAGAAGGTGACGTAGGAATACTTTTGCAGCTCTTCGAGGCTGCCCTGTTTGCTGATGGTCCTTGATGGTCCTTCCTGGACTTTTGTGGATCTCTGCCGAGGTCCTCCTTTGTTGGGGCTGATGACTTGTCTGGCTACTCCCTGGTGACCTCATCCCTCCTCCCCCTGCCCCCTCCTTTGGGGAAAGATGTGTGTGCATGTGTGTAACTGCGTTTTGGGCTTTCTCCACACCCTCCCATTTGGGGAAAGATGGCATTGGGGTCCACCACCCCAATCCCTATCTAACTGTCTCCTACTGAGAAAGCCCGGGACAACCCATCTGCCACGATGTTGTCCTTACCCTTGATGTGCTCTACCGAAAAATCAAAATCCTGCAGGGCTAAACTCCACCGCAACAACTTTTGGTTGGACCCCTTCACCCTATCCAGCCAGCACAAGGGGGAATGGTCGGTCTGCAGTCGGAACCGGCGGCCCCACAGATAGGGGCGAAGCTTGGTCACTGCCCACACTATTGCTAGGCACTCTTTCTCGGCAGTGGCCAAGTTCCGCTCCCGAGGCAAAAGTTTTTTACTTAAAAAGGCGACCGGGCACAGCCCCTGCTCTGGCCGTTCCTGCAGCAAGACGGCTCCCATCCCCGCTTCCGAGGCATCCGTCTGCAGAACAAAAGGGGCTTCAAAGTCTGGGGCTTGCAGCACAGGGGCTGCCATCAGGCAGGCTTTCAGTCCTTCAAACGCTGCCTGACAAGCGGCTGACCATTGGACCTTAACGGGTTGCCGCTTCTTGCACAAGTCAGTCAGGGGGGCGGCTAGCTGGCTAAAATGGGGCACGAACTTGCGATAGTAGCCAGCCAGCCCTAAAAAAGCTTGGACCTGTTTTTTCGTTTGGGGTTGGGGCCAGGTGCGCACCGATTCTATCTTGGCTTCTAGGGGCTTGACACTACCTCCCCCTACCTTGTGTCCCAGGTACTCCACCTCCCCCCTCCCAACCTGGCATTTCTTTGCCTTCACCGTCAGCCCTGCATCCTGAATCCTCTGGAACACCTGACGGACATGTTGTAAATGCTGTTCCCAGGTGGAACTGAAAATGGCGATGTCGTCTAGATACGCGCAGGCGAACTCCCCCAGCCCATTTAGCATTCCGTTTACCAACCTCTGGAAGGTAGCCGGACCATTGCGGACCCCAAACGGAAGGGTGGTGAATTGGAACAACCCCAGGTGGGTCACGAAAGCAGACTTCAGGGCAGCATCCGAATCGAGGGGGACCTGCCAATAACCCTTTGTCAGATCCAGGGTGGTGATGTACTTGGCCCCCCCAAGCCTCTCCAATAGCACATCCATGTTGGGGATGGGGTAGGGGTCAGGGACGGTCACTTTGTTTATTTTCCGGTAGTCTACGCAGAACCGGACACCCCCATCCTTCTTGGCTACTAACACGATCGGGGAGGACCAGGGGCTCGAGCTAGGCACAATGACTCCCAAGTCCAGCATGGCTTGAACTTCCTCGGCCACGACTTGGGCATGGGGCCCCACCGCCCTGTAGGGTAGGGATTGGATGGGGGGGGCTATCCCCTGTGTCGATGGTGTGTTGTGTGAGTGTGGTGCACCCCGGACGGTCCGAGAACATGGGCTGAAAATCTTCCAAGACCTGGGTGATCTGTTGCCGCTGCTGTTCGGACAGGGAGGGGGACAGTTTGATCTCCTCCATTCCTCCCCCTTCCCCCCACTCGGCCAGCAACCCCCCGTCAGGGTCTCCCGGTTCCACACACTCTTGCACTCCCCCCACCTTCGTTACGCGTTCTACATACAGTTTCAACATATTTACATGGAAAACCTTCTGCCTCCCCGGCTGCCCCGGGAAAGCCACTTGATAATTCACCTCCCCCAACCTTCCAATGACGGTCCCTGGGCCCTCCCACTTCAAGCACAATTTGTCCGTCTTTTGGGGGCGCAGTACCAACACCTGGTCCCCCACTTCAAAAGTCCGTGGCACAGCCGTCCGGTTGTACCACGCGCTCTGCCGCTGCTGTGCTGTTTCGAGATGCTGCTGCGCCGTCTCCCTCACCTCTCGAAGGACAGTCTGGAGGTGTTGCACAGGCATGGAGGCTTCTGCGGCAACCCCCTTCCATTCCGCCCGCAACAGAGCCAAAGGTCCCCGGAGCTCCCTCCCAAACATCAGTTCGTTGGGGGAGAATCCCAGGCTTTCTTGGGGGGAGTCCCGGTAGGCAAACAACAAGTAGGGGAGGGCTTGATCCCAAGTCCCAGGGTGCTTCGCCGCATATGCCCTGATCATTTTTTCAAGAGTCTGGTTGAAACGCTCCACCAACCCATTGGTCTCGTGGTGATATGGCACCGAAGTCAGGTACTCCACACCCCCCAGTTCCCACATTTTTTTAAACAGTTTGGACACGAAGCCCGTGCCGCAGTCCGAAACCACCGTGTGGGGCATTCCTAGGCGGGCGAAAAGAGAGAGGAGAGTCTTAGCCAGGCTGGTGGCGGAGATGGAGGCTAAAGCAAAAGCCTCTGCATAACGGGTGGCAAAGTCAACCACAGTCAATATAAACTTCTTCCCCATCTTGGTGGGGGGATTCAAGGGTCCCACGATATCCATCCCTATTCTTTCAAAGGGGATGCCCACAATGGGTAGGGGTTGCAGGGGGGCTTTCGGATGGTCCCGGTTATGTCCCACCCGCTGGCAGACATCGCAGGACCGGCAATACTCTTGCACCTCATTTGCCACCATGGGCCAGTAAAACCCCTCTGTCACCCTGGCTAATGTCCGTTTCTGTCCCAAGTGCCCTCCCCACGCCACATCGTGGGCCAGCTGTAGCACAGCCTGGCGGTACCTCGCAGGCACAACTAATTGTCTTTTCTTTGGTTGGGGACCCGGTTCAGTCCTTGGGCAGAATTCTCTGTAGAGGGCTCCTGCCTCCCACAAAAAGTGTTCTGACTGGTCCCCTACCCCGGGCCCTTGACTGGCCCGATCCCGACATCCCTGGAGGGATGGGTCGCTTTGCTGCTCTTCTTGAAACGCCTTCTGAGTCCCAAAAGCACGGGCCATTGGCGCGAACCCCCCGGGGTCTTCTTCCCTCCCCACAGCCGTGGGGAGCGGCGGGGGACGGCTGGCTGCCTCTGCCGGGGTCGCTTTACCGCGACCGGGAGGCGGGCCCGGGGACCTGGGAGGCTGCGGGGCAGGGGCTTGTTTGGCCCGACGCCGGGTCACCACCCCCACCTTGACCTGGGCAGCCCGGAACGCAACGTCGTTCCCAATGATGATTCCCCATTCTTGTTGTCCATGCACTATAACGTCCATCTCCCCTTCCCACCCCCTGTACTTGACCCACACCCGGGCGAGGGGAACGGCTATGTTGGGAGAGTTATAGGGCTTGATGGCACAGGTGCGCCCCTTTAGCAACTGTCTCTTCTTTACCTTACTCCGAGGTAAAGCAGTTATGTCCGCCCCAGTGTCCCTATACCCCACCTGGGAAACATTGTTTACAGAGATGGACTCACAGAATTTGTCTTGGCTCCACCGCAGCTGCTCCGGTGAGGCAATGCGCATCAATGATGCCTGCGAGATGGCCCCCAGCGAATGCTGTCCTCCGCTCCTCAGGGACCGCGCCGCATCTTCACCGTCTCCCTAGAGGGACGAGCTGGACTGCTGATCCTCCTCGTGCTCCTCCGGTTCGCGGGACTCAGGAGCAAGCATCCTCCCCACCTTGCCCGGCGATGTCTTGGCGTGGCGGTTCTTTGCGATTAGTTTGGGGCAGCTCCTCTTGAGGTGCCCCGGTTCCTTACAATAGAAGCAGCCACTGGTGCCGGGGTTTTCTTTGGGCTTGCCTAGGGCTCCCTCCCGAGGTTTGGGGTTGCCCTTCTCCACACTTCCCTTAGCCCCGCCATGACTGGGGTTACCCCCCTTGGGTCCTTTGGGCTGCCGATACAGTCCCATTTGGTCGGCCAACTTGCCCATTTCCCTACAGTTCGGGGGGTCCCGATCCCTCACCGCCGTAGCTAAGTCCTCGGGGATGGTGGCACAAAACTGCTCCTGAATCATGAGCTCCCGCACCTCCGCCAACGTGATCTTCCCGGTGGCCCCGATCCATGCGTCCCACACCTGCCCCAGGTGCGCCATCCAGGAGGCATACGTGTCCCCTGGGGTAGGCTGCCCGTAACGAAATTTACGGCGACAATGCTCAGCGGTGAGGGCAAACCTCTCTCTCACCGCTTCTTTGAACGCCCCATAGTCCAAGGGAGCGGTTTGGGTGTGGATACCCAGGAGATCAGCCAGTTCCCCGCTGACCTGAGTCCTCAGGGCAGACATCCTTAAGTTGTCCGGCACCCTCTGCTCTAGGCAGGCAGCCTCGAACAGGGTGAAAAAGATCAGCACATCCTGTCCCGACTGGTAGGTGGGGAATTGCTTCCTGTCCCATTTGGGGGTTGTGGTGCCCCCACCCTGGGGTGCAGGGGTTCCCCCTTGTCCGGTGCCCATGGTCAGCCTGGCCAACTCCAGCTGCATCTGTAACGTTACTTGTTGCTGCTGGCACATTTCTTGTTGATGCTGCATCAACTCCCTGGCTTGTTGCCAATTGAGTTGGGGAAAGAGGGCATCCAACCCTCCTCCCCCCATGGCTCCGCCAGTAACCCTTCTGCCGAGGTCTTCTTCCGCCTCTGGGTCCCTTATCTCGCTTCTCCGGCCGCTACTGGTAAGGCTGGGGCTACCCCACTGCTTGGGTTCCTGCCCTCCTAACAACGGTGAGGGGGCTTCCCCCCCTTCCTGCCTTGCCGTCTTTGGCCGCACCACCCACTCCATTGTGGAGGTCTGGGTTGGGGTTTCTGGGCTGCTCACTAGCTCCACCTGCTCTTGGCTCAGACTATTCATTTTTCCTTGCTCTGAGCGCTCCCCAGCAATCTACTAGCCTGCCCGAAGTCCTGTTAGTTCCGACTGTCAAATGTGGTTTCCAATTGTCCCGTCGCCTGCCACCATGTGAAGGATCAAGCAACCGGATCCTTTGCGTGAGTTCGGCAACTCTAGGGTTAACCGGCAGAGCAATACAGCTCGTATCGGCTTTCAGTACAATAGGAAAAACCACAACCCTTTGTATGCCCAAATAAGGCTTTTTATTTGTTTATACAATAATCAGATCGGAACTATCAGCCTTCTAAGAACACGTTTACAGTCAACACAACCTTAGCTGACCCGCAGTCTTACCCAATGAGCGGGCTCCGTGGCTAGTAGATGGAATCTGGTCAATATCCTCACATCAAAGATACTACTTCTAGTCAGTTTCAGCCCAGCTCCCGATCGGCGCTTCCTAGCGGAGAACGGTGCACCTGGACGGCTTCTGCTTAGGAGGATATGGCCCCGTGGTTCCCAACAACCCAAACCGGAATGGGAGAGGGGTTTTCTACCCCGGATTTCCCGCTCTCCCCCGCCCCCTAGGTCAGGTGGGGGCTTATGCCTGCCCCTTCGTTTAGGTGGGCTTATTCCTGCCCGAGGAAGAAGGTGACGTAGGAATACTTTTGCAGCTCTTCGAGGCTGCTCTGTTTGCTGATGGTCCTTGATGGTCCTTCCTGGACTTTTGTGGATCTCTGCCGAGGTCCTCCTTTGTTGGGGCTGATGACTTGTCTGGCTACTCCCTGGTGACCTCATCCCTCCTCCCCCTGCCCCCTCCTTTGGGGAAAGATGTGTGTGCGTGTGTGTAACTGAGTTTTGGGCTTTCTCCACAAAAACAAAACAAAAACCCTCTTAGAATGTAACTTATTTTTTTAGAAAGGTTTAACACCAATGGATGAAAGACTAACAAGTGGCAACCTTGCCAATCACAGATGCGGGAAATGTGCCTCTATAGGATGTAAGTTCTAGGCGAAGAAGAGCTATGACAAGAGTTTTCTGTCTGTCTTCAAGGAAGCTCTTCTCAAGGATAATTAATTCTGTTTTGCTGAGCCTAGGACAGTGATGGCGAATCTATGGCACGGGTGCCACAGCTGGCACGCAGGGCCCTCTCTGTGGGCACTCGAGCTATTGGTCACCAGATCACAAAAAGACTGTCCCCTTCTGCAAAACACTAATGATCTTGTTCTTTCTCACAGTGTGGAACAGAATTTTATTCTAAAATTCCTGTTACAGAATTCTTTTCTACATTGTTATCACATTTAAAAGATTTTGAAGAATGATGCACAGAGCATGGCTTGGATGTAAAGCCCTTACAGTTGACCTGAGTGCTGCATGTGTTGCTCTCAAACTAACGGAGTATGAGCCAAGGTTTGACAAATTATCAGCATGCATGCAATAGCAAAAATCACATTAATTGTGCAAAAGCATGCCCAATGCAAACTTTTACCTAATGCAGTGTTTGCAGTCCAAGACATAAAGTGTTTAAAATGTGTTAAGCACATTTAGTTTTCTTGTTTATCTTGCTCATCCTAGTACAGGCTGACTTTTCCTTTTACTAATCCGACACCTGTAGAAGCAGGGAAAGGACCCGGGGTAAAGCTTGCCCCATACAATTTCAGTCTGGCATATAATCATATTACAAGTTGAGAATCCCTTATCCAAAAATACATGTGCCTAATTATTTAAAAAGTTTGTATACATTCCCTTCAGGCTATGTGTACAATGTAGTACTATAATTTTTTGAGTTGATTTTTTTTCTAACAAAAAACTGCTTGTATCATTGAAAGCTCTGTTATTGTGTTTTTCTTTTAAGACAAAAGATGTTAATTAGTTCGGACAACTATGAGTTGTTTTTCTAAAACTAAAACCTCGGTATTCAGGTTTAATTGCAGTGTTGGCACCTTGAAATAAATAAATTGGTTTTGTGTTGCAGTTTGGGCACTCGGGCTCAAAAAGGTTCGCCATCACTGGCCTAGGAAGAGGGAAAGAAGGAGCTAAAAGGCCTAAGGGGGCAAAGCAGGAGCTAAAAGGCCTAAGGGGGAAAAGCTGTGTTTTGGTTGGTTTCCTCAAGGCCATGGTGAATGTGGGAGAACTCTACACATTTTTGGCATAGTTGTGGGATAGTCAGGCACAAAGTATGTAACAATGGTATGTTTTCACAGACCAGTTTATTTAATAAAATAAACAGTTTATTTGGTGTGTGCGGATCAACCCCATGGTTCTTGGGAGTAATGATGGTGTAAGGAAGCTGTAAGGGAAGGTACTGGAGAAAGGTGAGCAGCACTACAGGAGATGCTGGACAAATAGTATTTAATAGAAATGCTGAAATATAAGCAAGTTCAAAGCTACTTCTTCTAAAATATACTCAAACGTTTAAGCTTCGAATTCACAGACGCTTCCTCTGAAATGGAAATCCTGCACATAGGGGTTAAAGGGAAATCCAGTTCTTAAGACAAACAAGTTGTTTCCTGTGGAGAAAGCCCAAAACTCAGTACACACACGCACACACATCTTTCCCCAAAGGAGGGGGCACGGGGAGGAGGGAGGAGGTCACCAGGGAGTAGCCAGACAAGTCATCAGCCCCAACAAAGGAAGACCTCGGCAGAGATCCACAAACATCCAGGAAGGGCCATCAAGGACCATCAGCAAGCGGGGCAGCCTCGAAGAGCTGCAAAGGTTTCCCTACGTCATCTTCTTCCCGGGCAGGAATAAGCCCACCTAAACGAAGGGGCAGGCATAAGCCCCCACCTGACCTAGGGGGCGGGGGGAGAGCGGGGAATCCGGGGTAGAAAACCCCTCTCCCAGTCCCGGTTTGGGTTGTTGGGAACCACGGGGCCAGATCCTCCTAAGCAACAGCCGCCCAGGCATACCGTTCTCCGCTAGGAAGCGCCGATCGGGAGCTGGGCTGAAACTGACTAGACGTATTGTCTCTGATGTAAGGAGAGTGACCTGAATGTAACCTGCTAGCCACGGAGCCGCTCATTGGGTAAGACGCGAGTCAGCTAAGGTTATGTTGACTGTAAACGTGTTCTTAGAAGACTGCTAGTTCCGATTTGATTGCTGTATAAACAAATAAAAGCCTTATTTGGGCATACAAAGACTGGTGGCTTTTCCTCTTGTACTCGAGAGCCGATACGAGCCTTAGCGCTGTGCCGGTTAACCCTAGAGTTGCCGAACTCACGCAAAGGATCCGGTTGCTGATCCTTCACATTTCCAATGGCAGGTCGAGAAATGAAAGCACATAGGTCAAGGCAAGGCCCTTCAGCCATGGGTGTGCCTGTCAGGTTTTTCAGGAATGCAGGTGGCGTGAAGGCTAAATTTCTACTTTGCACCTCCTGCTACGGCTTCACCCTCCCAAGAGGCAATACGCCTGCTCTGTTATTCTGAAGGCACGTGAACAAAGTCTGAAACCCGGGAGGCATGAGCTGCCTCTGACTCCCCAATATAGCTCCGTGTTCCAGAGAATCGCCTGCAAAGAAGGCCGCATCCTCACACACGAGCATTGTGTGCCATTGCCTCACCTGCTCAAAATGAGAGGAGAGTAGCTTGGCTATTTTAGCGGTGGGAAAGGAACACCTTCGCTTTTCGCACTTGCCATCATGCCTGAATGACTATTCTTGCCATATCCCATCCAAGCCCATGAGTGCGGGTGCCACATCGCCGCCTCCTCCTCCTCTATTATGTGCCTACACTTCTATTAGTTTTATTATTGAGAAGTATCAAGGAATGGGGTCTGCTTATAGGTTTTGTGGTGTTTTTAAGAGATCCCCACCCCGCTTTCTTCCCGCGCGATGTCACGCTTTTCACCTGCACCTGCCACTTCCAAGCCAAGGGCTCCCGCTCCTTCGAGACTGTCTTAAACGGCAGTCCTTTCTTAAGGTAACACAGCACACACCTAGGCCAGCTTATTCGGGAGTACGTTTCCCCGTGTGCGTTCAATGGGACTTACTCCCATCCCAGGAAAGTGTGCACCGGATTGCAGGATGAGCGGTACGTACTTCTGAAAGTGAGAGGCGCCCATTCACTCTGTTTCTTCCTCCAACTCCTGCTTGCACATTTGGGGGGGGGGGATTTTGGTTGGTGCTTCTGGCATTGCCTAACAGTGGATCTCGGATCGTTTGACTTTGGTTCCTCTTGTTCTTTCCTGCAAGATAAGCGAGACCCTGGTTTTTACTGTATGCCGGACTTACACAGCAAGGCCGCCGGCTCCTCTTTCAGCCCAGCCTCCACTACCAACGCTCTTGAGCAGAGCCTAAGCGACCCCCCCTCGCGCCCGGACCGTCGACGTCACCGAGGCCCCTCCTCCTCGTCAACGTCTAGTTCGCTTGACTTCCTCCTCCCCTGCGCTGTTTTATTTATCTTTCCGCCTCCTGACCTCAGAGGCGCTCTTCTGTCCGTCACTACCCCTCCCCGTAGGCGCAGGATTAGTTCTCCGTCTGGCTCTCACCTCCCTCCCCCCTTCCTCCTGCCGCCCTGACATAACTGTCACGTGGTTCTTCCAGTCTCCGCCGGCTGTTCTGCCGTCCTCCCCTCGCCTCGGGGGAAGTTTGCCTCACGTCGTCGTCGTCTCGCGTCTCTCCTCACGCACTTCCGCCTCCCCTCCCCGCTTGGTAGTTGCTGCCGCCGCCGCCGCCGCATCCGGGTCCTGGCGCCGCTCGCTGTCACTATGGTCATGGCGGAGGGGACGGCTGTGCTGAGGCGGAACAGGCCGGGCACCAAGGCCCAGGTAAGCCTGTCGCCCACTCGCTTAGCCTCTGACCGCCCTAGGGACGGGGGTGTTGATGGCAACGGCCGCAGCGGGGGAACGGACTCGGGTGGCGCCGCGGGGGATGATGGGGGAGCAGCCGCTGGTGGGTGAGGCCTACTCGTTTCCCCCTCCACCCCTCCACGGTAGGGAAGACAAGGAAGGTAAATGGGCCCCGCCACCCCTTCCTGAGTCAGGGCCGGTGGGTGAATGAAAGAACGTCGTTTGCAGTCTGGGAGAAATAAAGGGAGGGCAGGATATTCTCTTCATAATGGCAGGCAGGCAGCGTTTGGTATGGGGGTGGGTGATCAAGTGCGTCGCCCCCACAGGCGAAGGGGTGGATGACAGCTCTTCCTATAGACTTTGGGCATATCTGAATATTCTGCTGTGCCACTAAATGTCCTGTAGCTTCAGCGGTGGGGTGGGGAGGCGTTGTGGTAGGTATGAATGGGGACGACTTGAGTGTGAGTCGCATTTTAAAGTGGCGGGATTGAAGGAATTTGGAGGAGGGTAGATACCTAAGGAGAAAGAAGGGGGGGCTGGATATGCAAGGGGAAAGAGTAGGGGGGGCTGGGGAGAAGGGGGGAGGGGTTAGCTAGGGTAACGGTTGCATGGCAGAGGTTTAGGGCTCAGTTGTATTGGGAGTGTGGTTGCAGGTGAATGGTGTTGGATGCAATAGGAAAGGATATAGTGAAAGTGATAATGGCTTGATGAGTTCCCAAAGTGATGGGTAGAGTTGCAGGGCGGCAGCTGGAACAGAAGTGGTCTATCCTGTATTATTCAGGACTAGTGCCTCTGATGTTGCTCCTTTAATTGACTTTTTTTAAAAAAAGTATATCGTTGGCAGAGACTGATACTGATGGTAGTTTGGTAGTCTTTCCTGCTCTGTAATCAAGGTGTCACAGCAAATTAAGTTTTCAATGTAGATGTTAACGTCTTGAGAAGCTTGAACTCCCCCCCCCCTGCTTCTTTTTCTAAGTATATGATTTTAATTGCAATCTTTGAGTGTCTGTGGTCCAGTAATTTTTATTCAAAACTGGAAGAATGGGAGAAAGTTGTACTGAAAATATTTCCCTGTCTTCTCCCCCCCCCCCTTTACTGTAGTGGATGTATGTGTAAATCTAGTTTTTGCTTGATTTCTAAACCTTTGCCAAATGGGAAAATTACAGTGTATGTGGGGGCTAGTCTGCTTTTTGAGAGGCTAAATTCCTCATGAATGCAACATGTATGCCAATTTAGATTGCTTATTACAAGTCTAGACAGGTTGTCTACTATAGGTATTTAGTATATATCATTAACCATATTGTTCAGATTCTTGTGTACAGCAAGGTGCCTTATTTTGACTGAAGGAAATTGCCTGGAGGCTAGTTTGTACGCGAATCTAGATTAAGAAAACTGTTGTAAAGCTATCCTCCGGCAATACTAGAGGGTCACACTTCTTGAAAGGAAAAACACATAAATTTTACACTAGAAGTCCTGTGGTAGGTAACCTTTGGTTAGATCTGTAAGGGCGCAGTCCTTTCCGTGATTAGACAGAAAATGTCCTAAAACTCGCATGGCTGGCAATTATTTATAACTGATAAAACTATATAGAGAGGATCTTTTAAAGATAATTTTAATATTAAATACTTGTGATAAGTTTGCTGTATAAATTACATGTCATGATTTTAACTTCTTCTGAGAGCCTTCTGTTAAAGCATAAAGTAGCAGGAAAACAGCTCCTTGAAATATTTTTCTTTCATCATCTGTTTGTAGCATCTTAGATAAATCTTTCTTAATTAAAACAATATGATAGGTAGGCTGTGGCTAGCTAGTTTTTAATGGCTGCTCTATCAATCTATGGGTTTCAGTCTTTTCAGTAACAGGGTTTTTTTTCCCAGTTGTAAAGATTGATGACTCACCCTCTCAAGATAGCTGTGGGAAACTGAGATGGGTGTGGGTGGATATGCGTTAATGTAATATGTAAATGCATGTATATATCTTTTTATTTTGATTACAAAACTATTTGAGTTTCTTTTTTGACTGAAACACACCTTAAAATTTAGTGCCGTGAATCAAGATAGAGCAGTCAAGAAGAGACTATTACACTGAAGAACTGGAATTATTATTAATGTACATTCTTTTTAATCAGAAGCATTTAATACAGAGTCAAAATGCCTATCACAGAAAATGACACTCAAGAGGTTGGAAACAACCCCAGACAATTTGCTTGGAGTTATTCCTGTTCATTTCAGTAGAATTTATTTTCAAGTTTTAAAATGCTTATGATTGCAATGTAATAGTCCCGTCTTGTGCATTTATACTACCAGGTCAGTTCTACTGGAATATGTGGGGCTTACCATCAGATTGGTGATAGGGTTGCAGCTGAAGTTTTCTATTCACAAAGCTCTGAAATACACTTTGGTCATAGACAAAGGTATCTCAGCATAATAAATAAGATGTTTCACTTTTTACAGTCTGTCTTATTATCCCTGCAGTTAAATATTTACAGATGGCTGTGCAGCCTTGCTTTGCTGGCAAATAAGTGTGTAGAGTGGGATGCAAAAACTGCTGTATCAGTGCAATGTCATGGCCTGTAGCATTGCACTGCTGTCATTAGCTGCCCCATGATGTAATGATATAAGTATGGGGTATGTAGTGCTGCATTGGCAATTGCTTCCTTCACTAGATTTAACTAGTTTATTATTTATTTATTTATTTATTATATTTCTACACCGCCCATCAGCCAGAAGGCTCCCTGGACAGTTCACAATCAATATAAACAATCATAAAATTAGAATAATACCATTAATATAAAATACACTAGTACAATAGAACAGCTAAATAAATCAATCCAGAGGTACAGTAAAAAATGGAAGTAAAAATCTAACTATTAAAATATTGGGAAAATAAAAAGGGCTTTACCTGGTGCCTGAAAGAATAAAGAGTGGGCACCAGGCGCACCAAACTAGTTGTATTCCACGCAGTTGTTAACACAGTACTGGACTGAGATGGCAGGATTGGGAATATCATTCTAAAGGGCTTTTTAGTCACAAAGACACCCATGGGTCTATGTTAGTACAGCTGGGCTTTCCTGATACTAGAATGGAATTCTATCTGACAGACAGCAAAGAAGATGGAATTGTCCAGTACAGAATGCCTCTGTGGCTATTTTAGTTTAAGGCAGCCCAAGTGCTATTGTAGTAATGCATATCTTTTTAGTACTGGATTGCTTTTTGTTGTTGTTTTTGGTTTTTCTTCAGTTTGGTTGGTTTAACTCTTTGCTTTTATTTTTTAGGATTTTTATAATTGGCCTGATGAATCTTTTGAAGAAATGGACAGCACATTGGCAGTTCAACAGGTACACTGTTCCTGTTCATTGTGTTGCCTGTTCTAGTAATTTATTTCTGGACCTTCTCATTTGTGAATTGCCTAGGATGTATCTGTATTAGTGGTATAGGTTCAAAGATCATTGTACCTGTTGTATGTATGTAAAGAACAGCATTGAGTGTTTGTGATATATCACCATTATCACACCAGGAAAACACTGATGCTCCATGCATACTGTAACTCATCTGTCTTTCTTGCAAGTATTGTTGCTCTATTTGTTCCTTGTTTGACTTTGAGGTAATGGCCTTTGGATTACAAAGCCAAAAATCCTTCTAATGTGTAATTAATATGAAGTATTGTGCATGCAATAACAGTTGACTTTTCCATTTTGGAACATTGGAGGCCAAGCATGAGTACAGGGTGTAGCATAGTGGCTAAGAATGTTGGGTTGGGAGGTTTCCATTACAAATTTTGCTACAGCCACCGTGGGTGAATTTCCCCATGAGGCTTTTCGTTGTGGTGGTGGTTGCCATTTTGAATATTCAGGGTACAGTGGGGGAGCGCCATTACTTGTCAACCCGGTGAGGGTGGTTTGTTGGGATGGTTGGCAAGTCACTTGCAAGTTGCAACCTTAAAACAGCCCATGGGTTCTGGGTGGCTTGTCCATCAGCCCAACAACCCACCCTCACTGGCTTCGCATGTAATGAGAAGCTGCTGCAATGGGGGCTTGGATCAGCAACCTGGTGCCCGTGGGCACTGCAACCCACCGTGGCTAATAAGCCATGGTGGGCTGCAGTGATCATGCGAACCAGGTCAATGTGTCTATGATGAGATTAACAGTAAAATATATATATTTAAATATTTTTCCCTCTAGTATATCCAACAAAACATAAGGGCAGACTGTTCAAACATTGACAAAATTCTTGAACCTCCAGAAGGACAGGATGAAGGTGTTTGGAAGTATGAACACTTAAGGTAACTGTAGCTTGCCCTTGAAAAAGCAAGTCACTACTCTTAAATAATGATGCTCATTATGTCCTTAGAAGCCCAGATCTGAGAGTCCAAGGACCCTGGGAGAAGAAGTAATTTTTATTTTGAGAATACAAACTTCAGATGCTAAATCCTTCTGTCGATGCCCATCCACACTTCTCAGGAAATATATAGATGTTGGGAAGGAGGAAGGAACACTTGGTAAAACACCCTCTTCCTGTTAGTTAAGCCTACTCTCCCAGTTTAATGGGTGTGCCATTTGAGTGGGGATGGAGACTTGCAAGAGAGAGCTTTTTCATTCCTTTCTCTTGCAATCACAACCTCTCTTCCCACAAACAACTTAGTTGTAAGTTTTTTTATGTGTGGTTGTTACAACCTTTTTCATCTAAGTTAAAATTATGAGACTTGAAACTGCTCAGTAAGCAAAATCTGATAGTAAAACTTATTCTTCAGCCATTTTGAAAGCCATTCTGGTCAAATTCTAATTTCTTTTGATAAACTCTCTAGAATTAACTGGATGAGAAAAACTAGTATACCGGTAATTTATCACAGATGCATCTGCTTTGCCATATATACACCCTAATTCTCAGCTTGGGAATGGGTTCCATTGTGTTTAGTAGAACATGCCTCTAAATTAGTGTGCTTATGATATCAGGGTTAATATTTTGGTACTGGTTCATGTTCTCTTACTACATAATAGTAAGAATAATTCAATTAAAGGCCATTTTCACTCTTTCTTAGGATTGATTTCAGTGTTCAGCAGCCCCGAAGTGGGGACTGTGAAAGTCTTTGCTCATGTCAGTGCTCATAATGTTTTAAAGGCTTTTGTCCTATGTGCTGGCCCATGCCACCATTTGGGATTTGTAGCACTGGCATATAGACACTGCATGGAAATGAAATAGCACAGTGGGTTAAGTACTTCATGACTTTTGTGTGAAGTACTGAACTTTGGTAAACTTTTTCTATGGCCTCCATATAGAGGCTGTAAAGTTTGGCGTGAGTCAAAATGGCCAGAGATACAAATATGTGTTATATCATACAGAACCAGCACAGCTTCTAATACTGGTTTAATGGTTCCATGTGTCATACAAAATTTCCTAACCTTTTCAACATGTTTTATTGATGGATATTGTCCTTTCTTAACTGTTAGAAACCATGAGTATTGTGACTACAATAGAAGGGCAGGATACAAAACCACATGTCTGCATTAAATAAATGTATGTATATTTGGCCACTTCCACCATCCTTTTTCTTTATTTTGAAGATGCAGTTAGGAAAATGATCTTTACTGTAGCACAGAAGCTGCCATCCAAGCAAATCAGTCAGTCTGCTTGTGGCAATCTTAAAGTAGATCAGGTTAATTTGGTCACAGAGCATGTTATAGGGCAGTGTTGTGATCTTAAGTGCCCTGAGGAAGAATATATTTTGAGAACGTGTTGTACCAGAAAATGTTTGTATTTTCTGCACCTTTGAGACTCAATCCCTCCTTTCTCTGCTATTGGTGCATTTCTTCCTTTTGATTTTTAAATCAAGCCAAGCTAGATGAATGTGGTCTCTTTATCTTGCACTGAATCAGACCTACTATATTTTTGAAAGCCACTGAAATACAAATCTATATTTAGTAAAGATGGCATTAATGTTTTGTTTTATAAGCTTCTCTTTGGATACGTATGTGCTGTATCGGTAACTAATTCTGCTAATGCCTTAACTGACACTGATAGCATTATGAAGGGGGCATTGCATGGAATGTTACTCTGGAGAATCCCCTGATCTTGAGGAGTGGCTTTCTATGGGACATGAGAGGTTGTGGTGAGGGTGGAATCTGAATATGATATGTGCACGCAGCACCATGTGTGGCCCTGGCTTACTTGTTTGAGACTTTCCTGCATAGTTTTTAAAAAAGTGACTTTCAAGGGTTTGGCACCTAACAGACTTTGCTACCAAAGAGAACCATTGTAAATCATACTAAAATGTGAGATTACTTTTCTTTATCAGTATCTTGAAAAAGGATAAACATTTTAAGCATTCTATTTTCAACATACCCGTTTTAAGGTGTCCTTTATTTAGTTCTGGGTCTACATTGCTTACAGGGATTTCCTATAGGCGTTCCTTATTTTTTTTTATCATAGAAGTAAACAAAAAAGCTATAATTTGTATTTGTATGTTTTCTCCCTCCACCTTCATTTCAGAAATAACAATTACAGCATTTTATAATGCTATGCTTATTCCATAGTATTGTAGTTAATAACTAGACTGTGGTGTTTTAATGAAGGGGGAAAAGGTGATAAACTAATGTTTTATGTTCTAAAATTTTAGGCAGTTCTGTCTTGAGCTTAATGGCCTTGCGGTTAAACTTCAGGTAACCTTTTTTCTTTTATCTTCCTTTTGACTGTTAAGAATAAACTGGGTTTTTTGTATTAAGGCTTAATATTCTTCAACATTTTGTTTTTGGTTAGCCATGGTGGTAGGTATAGAGAGATAGCTATTTAAACAAAAAGGTTTTATTTTTCTCCAAGCTTAATATTTATTGTACAATTTTTTCAACAGGCTGAATGCCATCCAGACACATGCACACAGATGACAGCAACTGAACAGTGGATTTTTCTTTGTGCGGCCCATAAAACTCCCAAAGAGGTAAGAAGGGAAATACAGAAAGGAGCTATCAAGGCACTTTCCTGTTTATTGTGCTGAGAGTGTTACTTTCACACACCTGTACATACATGAACAGAAATAAGCAGTCTTTTTCCATCTACCACTTTCAGTTCTTTGTCTCTGAGATGGTTCAGATGTCAGTTTGATGGTAAGCTCCTGTGCATGTTGGGGAGTGAGCATAAGCCTCAGTTCAGGATTGTGCCAGCCTACCATAGATGAGTTATTGCACACTTGTAACTGGGTAGTTGCAGGTGACAGAGGTATATCTCAATCATGGGACCTTGTAGAAAATGTAGTATTCAGCTTGTGGCTCATGGTCAAATGAAAGTTGGTCCTACCCCTATCCCCCACTTCCAGCCCCACTATTGCTATTGAGGTGCTTGGAATAATCCCCTTGACATCATTTTGTGACAAGAGACAGATTTCTCTCTAGCCATGAGTGCACATTGTGCTTGCATTTTTAAAGCAAAGGTTGGGAACCTTTTTTCTGTTGAAGGCCGCATTCCCTTGGAGGTAATCGGTTAAGGGCTGCCTACTGGTAGTGGGCAAAACCACTCCTTTCTTTCTGTCACCCTTTTTTCCCCTTCCATCAAACTGTTAGAGGAAGGAGAGATTGCTCTTACCAGATGTCTGAACTGCTCGCATGCAGAGAGGCCAAGGACTATGTGAAATTAGGCCTAGGGCTGCATGTAGACCCTTTAAAAGGTAAAAAAGCTGCAGGCTTGTTGCGGAGTTATGTTTCCCCTTCCCCCATAGTATGTTGCCCAGAGCCTCAGCTCTGCAACAGTAGTAGTTTTTTGAAGGAGAACAAATATCTCCAGACACCATTCCATGGCTAAACATATTTGTTGAAGTAGTTAAGAAAACATATATGCACAAATAGCTGAGGGGATTTGGTCCCAAGATAAATCATGATGGCCTGACATGGTCTTTGGATGGAGTGATTAACTCCAGGTGATGTGACAACTCAGTTCAACTTACACTGACCAGGTTTGGATGGCACGCCTCGTGGGTTATTTAAACAGACCATGGGTTATGTGAGGACTGTTTAACCCTCTCATAACCCACACTCGCCAGGTTTGCACGACATGATAATGCCCGAGCAGGAACTGCATATTCAAAATGATGGCCACACATGCCACAGCCTCACCATGGGTTAAATAACCCACGGTGGGCTGTCGTGTCATGGGAACAGCCCCATAATTATTGAATTCCTTATACAGTAATACCTTGGATTGCAAGTAACTTGGTTTGAGAGCGTTTTGCAAGACAAGCAAATTTTTAAATATTTAATTTTTTTTTTACTTGATATACGAGCGACATCTTGCAATACAAGTACTGTAGTACGGCTTAAATTAGAAATCTCTGTACAAATTTTTTGGGGTGGATTTTGTTTTGATATAAGAGTGTTTTGGATTACAAGCACGTTTCCGGAACGAATTATGCTCTCAATCCAAGGCATGACTGCATTATTTATTTTCCCTTTCTCTGTGTTAATGAAATATTTGGAAATATATGGGGCAAAATCCAACTGTGTCTGTTCATCTACAGAATGGACATAGTTGGAGGAACGAATTCCCCCTCCCCCTGCTGCCTCTTAAGTGCCCCTGAAAGGGTCCCCTAGCCCTCCAGAGAAGAATTGGGAGGGGTGCTGGGGGAGGAGAGGAAGGGGAAGTCCAGCTGCATGAGCAGAAGTTCATTCACATGGCATTGGATAAAAACCATAAGGTTTAACAATTGGACAGACAACTCTGGTTATTGGGTGGTCAAATAATAAATAATAAATATCTAACTTATCTGCATCTTCCTTTTTGTAAGCATTTTCTTAAACGAGATGTACACATAGTTTGGTCAGCAATGTTTCAATTACTGTTCCAAAGTTAAAACAAAAACCTATTCTCTTGCAGCCCTATTTGTCTTCTCAGAAGCAACTTAGAACAGTCTCTGTACAGCACACAGTTCAATCTTGTCTGTGTGGCGCAATCCCTACTTTGATTAAATAACACATTTTGTATGTTTAACAGAAAATTCCAGCATCCTGTAACAAGACTGAAAACTTTTGGCTTTAAGTCAGACTCAGGACAGATGGGTCAGGAGATCACAGGTCTATTATATCAAATATAGCACGAAAATATGGCAGTGGGATATAAATCCAGTTCCATACACTTACATTCCAAATTTGTTTTCTTTCTCTCTGTTGCCCACTCAACAGAACTCCAACAGTAAGATGTCTACTAATAGATCAGTAGGGTACAAGTAATGTTCTCGGTTAGCGAGGGAGTGGAGCAGGCAGGAAAGGGTTAACCCCTCATAAAATGGAGAGGAGGATGAGGATTATGTAAGCCGCCTTGGGTTCCTTGCAGGAAAAAAGGCGGGGTATCAATATAATTAATAATTAATAAATAATTTCCATGGAAGGCATGACCGATCAGATCAGAGTTGTATCCACCCTGAAGGGGAGAAACCCCTCTATGTTTTGGCTCTGCCTTCTACAGGAGAACAGGGTTAATCAGTGGCTCCCAAGTTTAGCCTTAAGAGCAGTGATTTCTCTTTCTAAGTTTTTGTCTTGGTTTTTGTTCAGACTTCTGACACAGGGCTAGGCAGGAGTCTCTCCTTGCTTCCTGTTTGGCAGTTGCTGTAATTTCTGTATTGTTATAGCCATCGCTTTAAAAAGCAACAACAATGTATTTGATTTGTTCAGAGAGGCAGAACAAAAAATACTTAGGTCCATTCTTACTGTTCTTTGGTGGGTGTATTTAGTTTCTGGAGCGCTCCAGACATCACAGTGCTGTAAAAATGTCAGCAGTCTCTGTGCGGTAGGTGTAGCGCATAGAAATTCCATTTGGACTATGAGTTGGATCCAGCATAAGCCTCCTGCAGACAGAAGGGATTCTTCCGTCCATGGGAGGCTTCTGATTCAGGAGAACATTTCCATTGGCAGAATGGAGGCAGTGACAATCCTCATTGATTCCCCCCTCGCCTTGCTGTCCCCCTGTGCCTCCAGAAAACTGCTCTGGAGTGTTGGGAGACCCTGTGGAATAGTGAAAGAGGTAGCACAGAGGACTGCAGGAGGAGGAGGAAATTGGCTAAACTTGCCTCCCCTCCCCCTTTCTGCCAGCATGAGTGGAACTCTGCTTAGACGCTCCCACTGGTGCGATGAAAACTGGATCCAGCTGAATGTAAGGAATATCTTCCTTTTATATTGACCTGTTTTGCTCCTTTGTATGTAATTTGAGCACGTGCCCCTTATTCTTAGTTGAATCAGTCAATCAGTACACAGTAAAATGTCAAAATAAAATCATGGTCTGGGAACAAGAACAAAATGCTTCAATAAACACTTTATCTGATGAGAATGCAGAATATAAAATAAGAATGAAAATATAATCTTGCATCTGAATTTAGCTGGGGATTTTTGCTTGTTTTGTATGTGTTTTGCCCTGGATATGGTTTTTAAGTCAACTTTAAGTAACTGTCTAGATCAAAATATTACTTGAAATGTACGTCAAAGCAGTACCTAGGATTGAGAGCCTGTAGTGTGTATGATGTTAGTGACCAAATACAGAAAATATATCAGTTGGGTGAAAATAAGAAGGATTATATACCCTGCTAATTCTTGTGTTAGTGGCTGTTTTGAGGATATCCACATTTTTTTTTCTAATCTGCACAATGCATGGGTATAATAATCCTAGTGAATTCTGCTAACTTAGATCTATAGAGGCTGACCAGTCACTTGAAGAGTATCTAACTACTCAATTTGGGATTTGATAGATTTAAGAATCATGCCTGGAATAACACAGAACCAATTGTTAAGATAGAAGCTGATCTACCTGGTTCATGTTCTCAACAGTCTTCTGTCTGTTAGGCTGCAATCTTATGCATGTTTAGACAGAAAAAATCCTACATAGCTGTCTGGAGAATGCTTGGAGATGTAGGACCTTTTCTGTCTAAACATGCATAGAATTGTGCCGTTAGAAATTCATGGATCACTTCCAACTTTGCTGGTTACGTTGGATCCTTAACACTTGCTAGTAAGATAAGACATTGGCTTGAGCAAGATCCTACCAAGCATCCTGGCTCTTCTGGATGGAAATATGTGTATTGGTTCAGATGTGTATGTAGAGTTTAAGATGGACTCATACCAAAAGTCATGTTTTGTGATAGCAGAGCCAATATAAAGTGATCAGTAGGTTGCCCAAAACATCAACAAAAGGAAATCTGTAAAGAATAAGTTATGAGACTTGGACATCTGCGAGTGGGAAGCTTTGGCAAGCAGTAGGTACATCTAGTATTGCAGAGTCTGTGCTGGCATGCAAATCTGTGATGAAAAATGGTTCAGCCCTAGAACAAGAGTGAGTATAAGAAACACAGCATCAAGTTATGACCACCTTGCTGATGATTATAGATATGACACACATATTGGGTACTGCTGTTCCAGGATTGGCCACTTTGGCCTTCAGAGAAAGTGTAGTTCATATTAATTCAAGTAATGTAATCCAAAGGGATGTTGAAACTCCATCTTACACAGTTGGACAATTGCCATATATCAATCCATCAAGTTTTTGCTATACCAGAAAATGTTTCCTATATTAGACGTAGATGGGTAATTTACTCCTGCTCCAGAAAGATTTAGAGAACAAGCGGCATTTGGGTTTTAGTACACTGCATTGATATTAAAGTTGTTTGAGAGGATAGAAAAGCTGGCATCCTTTTTGACCTAACAAAGATTTGTAGCTTGGACTATAAACTCAGAAATTATTTCTGTGGAAATCAATAGGGCTTGTTTTCAAGTACATACTTATAGGATAGGGATATGAGTGATCTGGCAGATGTGCATATTTCTATAAAATATTTTGCCCTAGAACTTGAAACTGATGTGCCATTTGAAATAATAGTATTTATAGCTCTCTTGGCTAAATCTTCCATGTCATTCAGGAAGTAAAAGCATTGAAATGTAAACACTATTGTTAATTTTCTAATAATTCTTGGAGAACAGCTTGGTTAGTTGGTGTCTGAAATGATTAAGAGCATACCGGTACTTGGATTCTTTGAGAAGTAGGGTACCTGAGAAAATGTTTGCAGTAAAATACAATCTTTTGCCTCTTACCTTTTAGTGTCCTGCCATTGACTACACTAGACACACATTGGATGGAGCTGCATGTCTTCTGAATAGCAATAAATATTTCCCCAGCAGGTAAAGTACTGAAAAAATCTTTGTAATTTTTAATTTTCATATCTGGTTCACAAGGAATGCATTTATTTGGTGAATGAATTCACCAGAAATCATGTTTGACATAGTGTTAATTTCATGTTATTTATTTATTTTATTATATTTATACCCCGCCTTTTTTCCTTGCAAGGAACCCAAGGTGGCTTACATAATCATCCTCCTCCTCCTCCTCCTCCTCTCCATTTTATCCTCACAACAACCCTGTGAGGTAGGTTAGGCTGAGAGTCAGTGACTGGCCCAAAGTCACCCAGTGAGCTTCATGGCTGAGCAGGGACTAGAACCCGGATCTCCTGAGTCCCAGTCCAACACTCGCACCATTTCTATTGACCATGATTAAACATTTAGTGTAGCAACAACAAAAGTAAGGTTCATGTGTAATGTTTGCTTTTAATGTTTACAGGGTTAGCATAAAGGAATCCTCTGTAGCCAAATTAGGATCAGTCTGCCGTAGGATCTACAGAATATTTTCACATGCATATTTTCATCATCGTCAAATATTTGATGAATATGAAGTAAGTACTGTAATACTAAGGCTGCAATCCTGTACTCACTTATCTGGGAGTAAGCCCAATTGAACATGATGGGACTTACTTCTGAGTAGACATATATAGGATTACACTATGAATGTCTTGGTCTGCACTCCCAAGCACACTTACCTGGGAATAAACATAATGGAGTATAGTAGGTCTTACTGAGTAAACATGCTTAGGATTGTACTGTTAATGTGGTACTGTCCTGGAAGTCATATTATAATTGGTTGACTAGTTCTATTTTTGACACTTTTTTTAGTGCCACTATTTATTTATAAACTTGGCTTATAAAGAGCTCCTATTAAAGACCACTGCTAAGTCTCATTCTTTGCTACCTTGAAGTGGTGTGTTTGGAATTGCTGTTTGGAGTGTGGAATGTATGCCTACTTCATGTTGTTTTTAATGAAGATGTGATACAGTAAAACTGTATGGTACTTCCCAATTATTATCTGTCCATGAGAGGGTTTTACCCTTAGAGGTGGCCTAAAAATAATTTTAAATAAAATAAATATAATTTGGGCACAGATTCTAGCAAGAGTATGTGGATAGTCTATTAGAGGCTCTTCATCACATGTTTGGGGTGTCAAAAGAGTTTTGTCTAAGATAGGAAGTGGCATTTAAATGAATTTTTTCAAGGGTCTGAAATCCAAAAACAATTTTTTTCTTAGCTTATTAAAATATGTATTGACCTTGTAGTCATATAAACTTTCTGTAGGCTACTCATTAATTTGTGCTTAAGCCACCCAATCTTTTTATGTACTGACCAATAATATAGATGAGCAGTTGACAATAATGGTCTCCTCTTTATGCATTACAGCTGCCTATGTAGAATTATGTGTATAAAACTACGGTATGTATTTTTTTAGATGTGCACTATGCTTCATAAGTTCTTTGACCTAATTGTAGCACACCAGTCATGTTTTGCCACCTGCCAGGCTGACCCCCTGATTGTCTGAGCCAGAAGAAACAAAAGCAGGGTGTTTTTCAAGCATCCTGATGGGCTGCAGTATGCAGCATACTGAATTACAGTGTAATTGTTTCCTACACGGAGATCTCTCAATGTAGGAAATTATAACCTGAAATGTTGTAATTTTAAAAAGTCCCTCCTTTTGTATATGTGTGTCTGGGTGTTAATAAGTAGGATTCCTTTTTTCTGTCCTCAGAATGAAACCTTCTTGTGTCACCGGTTTACCAAATTTGTGATGAAATATAACTTGATGTCCAAGGATAACCTGATCGTACCAATTTTAGAAGAGGAGGTGCAAAATTCAGTTTCTGGTGAAAGTGAAGCATGATGAGTATCGTGGACTGAAAAGAGCACGTAATTAACATTATGTACTGTATATATCATTTTAGAAACTTCAATCATGTATCCTTATAGCTTTGTTTAGTATACTTTTGTATGCTGTGTGCGTTGCCTCTTAATATGGGATATGGTTTAAGTTATTCATGAGCTGTATATTCTACAATGTGGCACTCATGGTTTTTAAATAAAATTAGAATTATCTGTTTATACTGCCTGTTAATAAAAGAATTTACAGTTCTGTAAAATTGCTGCTAAACAATCATTGGATCACAATTTCAGACTTTGTCCAATTTAAACTTAAAGCTTCTCATGCTAATGAGGTTGGAACTTTAGCCTTAGTTTGACACTTTAATTTCAGAAATTTGCAAGTCCATTTAATTCTAACTTTTGCTGTATTTTATAGAAAGTACCCTTATTTTGATTCCCAAGTTTTGCTTTTGGGTGTGCACATATATATTACTAAACTATTGTAGTATGTGTGTATCCAAATATTCATTATTACAGTATTAATACCAAAAGGATAACTTTTATTATGCTACCCAAAGTGTATTCTAGAGTTATTTGTTTCTTTCTGGACTTGCCTTTCTATATCAGTGGAGGCTTGTGCGTACCACAAAGGGTCATGCGTTCAGTTACATTAAGGCAAAGGCTCCCCTACATGTTTTCCCTAACTGCACCTCTCGCCAATGAATAAAAATAATGTGTGTTCCTTCTTGCCTAAAGTAAAGTACTCTGTGGCTTATACCTGCACATATTTATAGTAATTGCTTACAGACTATACCTTGCATTAAACATTCATGTTACACTACAGCAGAGTGTGCCAAAATAACCTTACTCATTTGTAGTAAAAGGTTCCACAGAATGTTGAATCTTACCCCATCACACACATGCAGCTGGTTTTTATCTTTCATCAATCCAGATAATATCTGTTTTATGTTCCAGTAATTGAATTCCACCCTTATTTCCTCAGATCTAAATGTATGTTCTTTAAATCGCTTTTTCAGGTTTGCATTAGTGCTAAGGTTCCATGAGAACTACTTTAATGGAGTTTGAGCTATTTTGAATGCTGTAGAACTAAATATTTTTTAAAAACTATAGGAAGTTTCGTTAACTGGATGTACATGAATGCAGAAATCTAAAAGCACTAGCACTGTTGTTCAAACTTGGTGAGATGTTTTAACTTTTTGAAGTTGGTGTATGGTCCTTTTCTATTAAAGACATTAACCAGTGCCCCTTTATCTGTTGAAATAGATACATTTGGCCTTTATGTGGCCAAGCTGACTTTACTTAATTAGCTTTCTTTTGAAGGTTACTCATTAACTAGTAAGGAAAGAAGTGAATTTATTTCCTAATATTAATAATTTTGTTTCAGAGTACATAGTAGACATGCCTTAATTGCATATAATACATTGCAAATTGGACACATCTAGTAGCAAGATTGCCACCTTGATATAAATGGAATCTAAGAATGGGGGACTGAGCAGACTTGGATATTCAATGAGTTGTGTCACAAGCCCCACTCCCATTGAATGGGGCTATGCTGGTGGCATATTTTTGTAGGGACCGGACTGGATGTTCTTCAGTGGGTTGACACAGTTCTGCCTTCTGTGGCTGCTCTTATTTTCTATTTTAAAATGGTTTTAATGGTCAACAGGGTCATCACATCAGATGGTTCTTAGCAACAGCAGTTATGTCATTGCGCCCACATGTATCTTGGGCAGTGTAGATCTGATTGATATCTCAGAGGTGTGTGGCTGAGGAATGGCATTTCAGAGGTAGCAGGATACATTTAGCATTGTCATAATTGGCTGGTTCAATATAGCCTTCCCCAGTTAGAAAATGGATGGTGTCATTAAGCATTTTTGTGAAAATGTGTCATGTTTGAGGCTGCAGTCAAATCTTAACACATCTCCCTATTTTAGTACATGCCTCTGAAATAATTGATCTTGTTCTTAACAAATTATTCCAATTCTGCTGCACTGTAAACTTTACTTCATATAATCAAATGGCTTAAATGGGAAACTGCTTGAAACTTTCCTTAATGCTGTTGACTTAAGTACCTCTGATAATGTGTGTGCACATGTGCCTGCCTGATACTATAGAACTTCAGTAAGCTTAAGTGAACTATTGACTTTGTATGGTAAATATATTGAGGGTTTAACTTACATTCTTCATTATAGGGAAACAGAGCTATGTTCGTCTTTTGAATTACATTGTAAAAAGTAGAGGTTGCAATTAAATATTTTCTTTTTCCATACCAGTCTATTTTGCTAAATTGTTCTCATTTTAATTTTTTTCTATCTAAGATGTATATATCTCAAGAGTTTATCTTCAAAACTGCTTTAAGAGAGAGAGAGAGAGAGATGTGCTCACACACACACTGGCCAGGTTTCCATGATCAGGGAAGGAAAAGAAGCCACAATGGCTTCTTTCCCCCCGCCCTGTGTGTGCTGATTGCACGGCACCGCATTTCCATAATTATCTGTGCTGGCCACGGGTAGCTGTGTCACCTTGGCGGCAGGGGTGGCTTCCAAAACACCACCCTTGCCAGGTTTGGACAACACAGCAACCTGTGCCTGGCACAGGTAATTATGGAAATGAGGCGGCATGCAACCAGCACACATGAGTGGGGAAAAGAAGCCACCGTGGCTTCTTCTCCTTCCCCGATCGTGTGAAAGAAACCAGTCTCATTCTTCCCTCTCCAGATTCAAAACACATTAAAATCACAGCTATTTCCTTTGTGTAGAGGATGTAGTTATTCAGGTGCCTGGAGTTACTGACATAAAAACATACAAAATATATATGGGTGGGAAGCAGAAGATTTGGATGGTACACTTGCTCTACTTGACTGGAGCTTCAAAATAGTATTCTTCATTTGGGGGGGAAACATTACGACAGAAAAATACCCTTCATTTAATAATCACCCCTTCGTAGTTAAGGCAATATACCTATGCCAGTAAAATTGTTTTCTAGGGCTTTGTGCTTCACTGTTTCTGTTCTAGATTCTGGCTAAATTTCCATTCTTTAGTATAATGAGGATTGATTTACACATAAAGGCAGCTGTTTTTTCCCATGCAATCATGTAAGCCAGTCTCCTTATTGTGTGCCAAACGTTGATATTAAGTCTCTCATGCAAGTGTATTATTCACAATATCATAGCATTGTTTGTACGCCCATCCATGTTGACACCTGTCAGGATTGGAGGCATGCCTATCTCCTTTTCAGTCCAGGCTTTAGTTTCTACCACCTATTCCTGCTCATAAATACAATTCAGGTTAGCTTCATTAGGTAAGAAATGTTTCTACTTTTTTGTATGTAAGGTTTTATTTCATTTAGAGTCAAATAAGGCTGAGCTGTTACTGAATCACTGCTGATAAGAAGAACAGAATTACTAACACTGTATTTTGGAGATCCAGGTTTGTAGGTTTATGAAGTGCAGTCTCAAATCCTGGAGGGGGTGGGGGGATATCTTCCATCTGTTCTGTGATATGCAGGGTGCTCCTTGCCGACTGTATACAAGCAAATGTGTACTTATTTGGTGGGTGAGGTGCACTATAAATAGTAAAAAAAAAAGAAAAAAAAGTGGGTTGGAATATTGCAAATGCAGAGTGGAAGCCATCCTCAGGAGTACTTGAATGTCAATAAAAAGACACTGTCCTATGCTGAGGAGGCCTAAGCTCTACTCACCAATTTGTGAAGATCTCTTAAGATGGGGACAAAACGTGTGTTGTGGGAATAAAGTCTTAACAGTTGTGTGAAATATTTAGCAACCTTTAAGCTGATACATGCTTGTAAAAATATTTTAATGGCAAATAGAGCATACCGAAATAGCAATTAAATTGAAGGATTTGATATGGAGTTAGGACCTGGCTGAGCAAGATGTGTGAAGAATGCAGAATATGTTTAGTATGCCACTGAAACAGCACATAAATGCTACTAGAATCTTCTACTTTGCTAATTAAGGAGAGGACACTTGTGACTTACCTTGAGGAAACAAAGCAGGACCAACTAGAATGGGCTGTTGATTTTGCCCAGAGCTAAATACAGAATAACACACCAATGGTTGGAATCCAAAGAGCCCTGACAAAATGATAAATGTTAACAACTTAAGAGTAGGTTAGCTGGTGACTTTCAAACAACTGAAGCCTTGGTTAATACCACTATAACCATACAACGAAGATTTACCTGCCATTCCTATATGTGCAGAATAGATTTATGAACAAAATTTATAGAAGCTGGCACTATAGAAGCCTGAGTTGCAGATCCATTGGAAGAAAAAAGGTGAAAAGTAGCTGGAAGGGGATCAAATTGATTTGTTCCGAATTCAAGAGATGAGAATTCTCTGAAGTGAAAGGGTGCACCTAGAAGATGGAACATACCTCATCTATCCATCAAGGAACAGCAATGCTCTTTTGTTATCACTGAAGAGTGAGCTAAACAACCCTTTATTTGGGCAGTGTACTCACCATACAGGAAATCTGTTTTACCCAGTATTCAAGAAAGGCATGGATCTGTTTAAATGGAATTAAAACACACTGATGAGCAGTTACACATATGCTACATGCTTGAGCTCTGTTATTGATCTGATAAAACTTTGAAATGTCTGCAAATTACAAAATAAAACAACTTTAAAATACATTTATCATTAAGCTTTTCCTCAAAATGTTTTAAACATTGAGCACATACAACATGACAACCCACCATGGGCAGCCATAATGTTGTCCGAACCTGGGAAAGTGGTTTTATTGTGGGTTGCCAGGGTCAGCTACCAAGGGTTGCTTGTCAAGAGCAGCAAAATAGCCCATGCTGCTCATTGCAATCTCGTCAATGCTGCCTCCAGCCTCCCTTGCCAGTGACTGACCCACCACCGATGCCCAAATGGCACTTTGGAGGCACTGTCACTTGTTCGTCACCTTTAAAAATATTGTTTTCTGTGCTTCAAGAATATGCAAATGAGTTTGTAATTTTTAAAAATGATTTTTTCAAGTTCTTTCGCAAGAGTGCACTTTCGCCTGTCTGATAGTGTATATGTAGTCTGGCCTCTTCAATTTTCTTGTATGTTTCAGTTGTCAAAGCACCGAAGTGGGGTAGGTAACATACAAGTAAATAGATAAGACAAAGCTGCCTATCAGCTGATTTGCACACAGCTGCAAAGGACCGGGAGAGAAATAATAGTAAGAGAAAGGAGGGACCCAGTAGGGCAATTCAGCAGCACTGAAAATGGGGGGGGGGGGGGAGATAAGAACAGTAAGTGCAGCAAAAGGTGCACAATATCGTAATCCAATGGCGTAATCCAGAAGCACCAAACATAGGGGGCAAAGGCAAATGGAATATGTGAACCAAAGGGCGGGGATGACGACAATAGCTCTCCCTTGGCAGTGTGATCCTCTGACTTGTATGTGCTGAACTGATAATTCTCAGTGTCCTCTGCCTTTTCAACACTTCTCCAAGTCTCCCATCTACTCCAGAAATGGGCGTAATTAACCCCCCACAGCCCACTTTACGTGGCTCCTTTTCGGAGCAGTTACTGTGCTCCAGCGGATGTGTGCAAAACTCCCTTCTAGTGTTAAAAGAAACCCTGAGAATGCAGCTGCATAGGATGGAGTGAATGGAGCCCAGTGGGAGGGGACAGGCGTAAATACTGCTGGTGACGGTGCCCCGTTTGCTACATTCCATTCAGCCACCCACCTTTATTTATTTATTGCATTTATACCCTGCTCTTCAGCCAGAAAAGGCTCCCAGAGTTGCTTACGAAGATTAATAATAAGACAGTCCCTGCCCTCAGGCTTACAATCTAAAAGACATGTCACAAAAGGAAAAGGGATTGGGAGGGAGGATGAAGAATGCAAAACTCAGGCACCAGTTCTTAGTTAAAAGGTTCTTACAGGTTTTTTCTTCTTTTTTTTTCTGGCAGGGAGAGCAAAACAAGCTCCCTGCAGCTGTTCTTCCTTTGGCTGATGTATGGGGCCAGGTTGGTCTCCCCCTTGCTGTGATGTTACTCCTGGGAGGCAGGGGGTGCAGCCTCCCAGTGGCCCTTGGTTCTCTGGCCGATAGATGAGATTTATTTAGGTTTGTAAAGGTTTATTTTACAAACTCTCGGGAATATTTGTGCAAATTTAAAGGCTGGGAAGTAAATGAAGGAAAAACCTCACCTGCAGTAACTGCGCTGAAAAGGAACCATGAAAAGTGGTGGGGAGCCAATATCTCCCCTTTCTGGACTTGCGGGTGACTCAGGGAAGTGTTGACTGGGATGAGGACACTGATAAATGTCACTTCAGGATTACATTGCCAAGGGGAATGTAAACCCCCCCCCCCCATTTTCAGTGCTGCTGAATTGCCCTACTGGGTCCCTCCTTTCTCTTACTATTATTTCTCCCCCAGTCCTTCGCAACTGTGCACAAAGTAGCTGATGAGCAGCCTCATCTTGTCAATTTCCTTGTATGTTATCTACTCCACTTCTGTGCTCCTGTTGACAGCTGCAACATACAAGGACATTGACCGGGCACAGGACAGGCGAAAGTGTGCTCTTGCACACTTGAGAAAGGGGAGGAATAGTAAAAGCCTTATACATTTGCACATTGAATTTTATTTTATTTTATTTTTTAAAGAAAAGGTGGTGAACGAAAAGGGGTAGTGATTGGAGCAGGGAGGGGGCTGGGGTGAGGGGACAAGACAGGTTCTGCTACAAAGGTGCCTGGGATACATGCTGGAGCTGGAGCCAGCTGGAGGACTGAGCGGGAAGGAGGGCGGAACAAGTCACAGCAAGCCCCATTATTTACAGGGTGGCTTAGTGTGACGTGCAAACCTGTCAGCATAACGGTACTGAAAATGGTGCATAAGTTTCCTCTTATTTTAATCCGTCCCATTGCTTTCAGTTTAATGGCACTTTTACTTGTTGGCTGTTTTCCAAAGGGCATGACAAATATGGACATGAAAGGAGTGTAATTTTTGCCACTGAGTTCACTTTTGAGTATTTCCTATTTTTCAGTCAGAATTCCATCGTTTCCCATTGAATGTTTTCTAGCATCAGTGGCTGAACTAAGGCTGTACTATCGTGAATAAGCCTACTTGAATATAGTGGCATTTACTCCCAAGTAAATATTTGCATAGGGTCAGGCTGTAAGCTGGGGGAGGTGTATTATACACAGACCTGGTTCACATGACATGACAACCCATGGTGGGTTGTTGTCACCCATGTTTGTTTCAGGGTGGTTTGTGATGTCTGAACCTAGTGCGGTTTCCTCAGCGTGGTGTTAACCACACACAAGCCACCCTGAGAACCCATGGCTTCTTGTTGGGTTGTTCAGGGTGTCTTTCTCGTCATGATGCTCGAATCCAGCACAGTGGCTTGTGCATGTTTTGTCGGAAAGGGCTACAGAGCCGCCTGGCTAAAGCAGCAAAAAACCCGGCTGTAGTGTAGATCGTTCCCTCTGCCCCTCCTCCTCTCCTCTTCCAGCTCGGGGCTTCATTTGCCAGCAACCAGTTTTATCCCCTTGTGAGCTGAGTTAGCACAGCTCTGCATGTATACATGCTTGACTTACCTCAGTGCAGGAGGACCATGGCAATTCAGGAGGGGGGACTTAAGCTTTCCTCCTTCCAATTTCCATGCTGAAATCCCCTGCCACCCTGAGGGGGTTAAAACAAAATCTCCCCCCCCCTTTTAAACCATTCCCTTTGTGGGGTGGAGGGGCATTCAACATGAGCTGTGCACCCAGAGGTAAGTCAATCACACACATACAGGCATAGCTGCGCTAGGAAGAGGAACAGGCTGCAAGGAGCAGCCAAGGAGGCTTTTTTGTAAGTGTTAAAGAAAATAAAACCCTCAGCTACCTTGTCCTAAAAATGTAAGGTAAGTTCCCCCCTCCACTGCAAAGATATGGCACATGTGCGTGCGTGTGTGTGTGCGCGCAAGGCAAGGAAGGGGGGGAGAATCTCATCACAGCAGGAGTATAGAGGAATTGTAACATGAAGGCTCCTGGGATACCTGCTGGGAGTGGGTGGGAGGACAAAGGGGGAAACGATCTACAGCAAACCAGTGAGTGCCTGGCCCTGATCTGATCTGTTCCAGCAGTGGCTTAGCAATTTACCAGTCCACCATGGCTTGTCTTCAGCATGGTTTATCTTGATGTGCGAACCAGTCCATGCACACTACTCTCTGTAGTTCATCTGTACAGCTTTTTTACTTTTGCTAACTGTATGATAAAGGCAATTGAGCAGCTATTTTTAAAACAATATTGATGCACCATACTATATTCATACCAATTAAAAACCACATGGAGGATCTGATGGGTTGGTTTTTTTTTAGCTTAGCATCATATTGCATAAGCCACCAACGTCATGGATTGCCTAAGTGTCTATCTACTCAGGAGCTTTTTATATTCTGGCTTGACTGTGATAGTCATTTGCAAGAATTCCTTTACAAAAAGCAAGAAGAACATGCTCCAGTGGAGGGGTGGGTTAACCTGCAGCCATCCAGATGTTGCAGGCTCCCATCATTCCCTGCCTGCATGGCCAATGGTCAGGAATGATGGGAAGTCTAGTCCAGCAATATGTGGAGGGCCACAGATCCCCTCCCCCTGTAAAACCATTCCTGCTGCGTAGACTAGTTACGGTACCCAGCACTAAAACTGGCAAAGTGTAAAGGACCAGCAAAGGCTGCTCCCAAATGTACTGTCTGCAGTGTTAAGTAATGGGGGCTTTAGCTCAGTACCAGAGCATACATTTTGTATGCAGGAGGGTCCAGTTTCAGTATCTCCAGTAAAAAGGATCTCGGCTAGCAGAGTTGCCAAAAGCCACATGGCCAGTGGTCAGCGATGATGGGTGTTGGGAGTCCAATAACATCTGGACACCCAAAGTTGGGAACCACTGAGCAGTACTAGGCTAGATAGACCAATAGGCTCAACTGAGGGCCAAACCATTGACTCGATATTAAAAACTAACGGGTAGAGTGATGGTGGTGTAAAATGCAAATTACATCAGCTGGAGGAAGGCTGGTAATGAATCACAGCAGGCATGGAGAGGGAATTTAGCCCATCATTCTTGTGCTGTTGCCCCCAGGAAAATCCCTCTTCCAAAGCCAGTATTTGCATTGGAGGAAATCCAGTCTTGGTTAAATTCTCTCTCCCAGCTCTGATTCCAATAGTTATCAGCCCCGCCCTGCAACTGATGCAATGTGCATTAAACTTTCCCCTGCATATTAGATACATTATGTCTCTCTCCCAGTGATCATGATTTTTAGATATTCGCAGATAGTATTCTTGCTAACAGTCTCACGACTATACAGCTATTACTGGTTTGTTTTTAGTACGTTTGAAACTTCAAAATGTCACACACACATCTTTATGTATAATTTTAATTCATTCTTAAATGTTATGTTTATAATAGCATGTTAGGGCAATGCTACTGTGTCATATTTCCACACTTTGTAGAAAGTGTCATGTTTTTCAATAAAGCAGAAGCCAATACCCCCATCTGCAGTTGTTTCCAGTTGTCAGAAGGATTACTGAGATCATCATCAATGGCACATAGTGCTGTTCTAGGAATGTAACATCCCAAGAAAGTAGACTTAAAAGTTAACCCTTCTGCTAAAATACTACTACACAAATAGAGCGGTGCTATGAGCACAACTGCAGAGAGTTGGGGAGGGATTGAGTACAATGTACACATATTTGCCTAAGGAAAAGGAGAAAACTATACCAATGCATATAAAAAGTAAATTCTATTTTTACATTTCTTTGAAATATGTACAGATCCCTCTAATCCAGTTTCTGGTCACATACAAGTGACCTGAGAGACTCCATCTTCTTGGTCAAACTGTCCATCATCCAGTTCTCTTAGCATGCCGTCGCTGCTGCTGAATCCAGGGAAGCTTCCATACTGGACAGATCCGTCCTTGGCCCAACACTGTGTAGAAGGTGATAGATGAAACTCATCTGTAGGGCGCTTATTTTGCACAGGCTGGGAAGTAGCTGTGTCTAATCCAACATTTCTACTTGAAACTTTGCCTTTTTCTTCTTTGAGTTGCCTGGTAGATTTCTTCTGAAATAAAAAGGGGAGCATTGAATTAGGAAGAGCTCACAGGGGCAGGGACCTGACTGAGTGTGAGTGTGTGGACTTCAGAACAAAGTGTCAAGAGCGGCTGAATATTTGTAGGATTTACAGTCTGGTCCCATATGCTTGTTTCCTCTGCAGTGATACAAACGTTGGCATCTATTGTGTGTAGCTAAACCCAGATCCAATTCTGGCATGCAGTTCCTCATCCCTGTCTTCAGAACGATGTGTGGCCAAGCCCAGGGTACAGCCAAGTTCCCAGGAGACTGAAAAGCCTTTATGCTGCATAAGTGAGCTAGAGGGGACTCTGCCAAGTAATATCTTTACACAGTACCTTACACTATAGCAGAGACAAACAACTGAACTGATTTAACAGGCATTGAGCCCTGCACTCAAACAGAAGGGTATCGGTTGTGTCTACGTGCTAAAGGATCCTTAACTTGAGCCTCTATCCACTGGTAAAAGAGATTGGACACAAAAGCCTATTTTTATGGTGCTAGAGATCCAATGTTTGATTTGGAACTAAAAGATTACTTGCTCAGAATCACTCAATTCTTCACAGGCATTCTTAACCCAGCAGAAAATGAATGTTTAATTTACTGAGATTAAACTTGTCATTGACTTAGATATGTCTTAAGGCTATACACCAATACTGATTCTTGTTACCAATCAGTAGTTTTGTACTGCCACACAAGCTGTAAGAGCGTGATGTCAGGTGCTATCAAGTCTGTTCTCTGTTTATGTGACAATCAGATTCCTGTCTCTTTAGGAAAACTGACCCCCTTTCTTTCCGAAACAAATGTAATATATGACAGACTAAGCCGAAAATGGAAAATACTTTCTATCCTCAAAGCACCTATGTTTTATTATTAAACAGCATCATTTATAAAGCAACATTGCTTGTCATGGGAACTTTATGGACATAATAGCAAGCGTCTGCCATGGGGGATTGCAATACAAATACACTGTGCTTCTACACAATTTGAATCTAAAGTGACAGATTAATCATTGAAGCATGCAAGAGGGGAACCATTTGTATCCTTCTGTTTAGATATTCTGTATCAAATGGTCTTATGGGGATCAGCAGTTGTTTGACCTTTACAGCTTTTGAGGTACAGAAGTATAAGGTTGCCATTCTGTACCCGCTCTTTTATTTCATTGTAATGACTCCTGGATTAGTATGTGGGAGGTATTCACCAGAAGGTCCAGCTGGTTGATATCACTTGCATAACGGGAGTGTAATAGTAAAGATATACAAATACTTGAATACTGAGCCTTCCAGCTCTACTGAATTATCACCTCTCTAGGAGGAGATCTCCAGGAACTGATGTTATTTTAACATGGAATACGGACAGTTCATCCAGAATTGAGGTTTTTAACAGGGCTGCTCCCTCTCCTCCCTTTTCCTTTACCTGTTCTTCTAATTATAACAAAATTATCTTTAAAAGCTGGGGAATGCTGGCTGGGGAATGCTTGGAGTTGTCAGACATTTTTCTGTTCAAGCGTGCAGAGGATTGCGCCCTTAATGGCTTAAAAAAATAGTCATTATTCTAAAAGATCTAGATTGAAAAGATCTACTACGTACTCATCTCTTTAGCTGCCTGCCCTTTTCCCTGTTGGAAGCAGGGCTACAGTGGTTTAAACCCAAAATATAAATGATCTTGTAGCTTTCAATGCAAATTGAAATGACAAGCAATCTTTTTTTCCCCCATGTAGAGAGAACAGCTCTACCAATTAACTGAAGCAAGTATGGGTGCGATTTAATCTATAAATCAAAGCTTCCATCAATTTTTCATGCATGAAAGCTTGTAGTTCTAATTAGAAAGAAATGTTTCGCTAAAATAATCTAGAAACAAAGATTTCTTAAGCCTGTACAGCTCTATGTATGAGATATAGAAACATGAGATATAGAAACATTGACTTTGATCCTAAGAAGTGCTCACTGAAGGCTGTTGGTAGAGAAGGACTTTCCCACCATCTCTTCTCCCCTCCCCCCAAAGCCTCTCCTGAGGGACAAGGGTCCCTCCTGAACAGAGGCAGCTGCCAGGGGAAATAACAAAAAAACTGATACAGGCAACTTCCATGGTCTGAACTCCCATTCACAGAAGTTGCCAACACCTGATTTTTGATGATTCTGCCCCCCCTCCCGCCCATGTGCCACAGCCTCCTCTGTTCAGGAGGGTCCCCTGTCCCACATGAGAGGCTTTGGGGGATGCAGGGGAGAAGAGAGGGTGGGAAAGTTCCTCCCACCAACACCCTTTGGTGAGCATTTCATAGAAACCAAGCCAATGTTTGAGCTAAATTTGCCAAATGTCCCTGGCAATGTACGATGTTGACCATTTTCTCAATACTCAGCAAGCTTCTCTTTCCTGTGTCTGTTCAGTTTAAGTGAGGAAACACCTCACTGCTTCTTCCCTATAAAGATGAGTCAGACTTGCATTTTCCGTTTCCTCCTTAGGTGTTTTTAACCTTTGTTTATTTTGAGTAAATCTAAGAAAATACTACAAGCAGGATAAAACATGAGAGATAATGAGAGGTAAGCAAAGGAAGAAGTAGAACAGTGATGGCGAACCTTTTTGAGCCCGAGTGCCCAAACTGCAACACAAAACCAACTTATTTATTTCAAAGTGCCTTAAATTTGGCAGGAAGGAGGAGGGGGCATTAGCTAATCGCGACCCGCTCTGTCTCAGGGCATGGTTTTTCACTGGGCGCGCAAAGATTCGGGCGAGCGTGCGCTGTGCTTCTGAGCTGTCTGTTCAGTTAGAAGGAGGGCTGGGTGCCTGCGCAGTCCGCTTCTGGCGGAGTCGTGGAGATGTTGGAGTGTGCCTGCTTGTGGAGGCTAGCAAGGAATGAGTGGAGAGGAGTTACTATGGAAGTCCAACGCTGAATGCAGAAGGGGATGGTCTTTTCGCGATCTGGCAACCAATGGCTCAAGTGCCCACAGAGAGGTCCCTGCGTGCCAGCTGTGGCACGCGTGCCATAGGTTCGCCATCACTGAAGTAGAAGGTCATAAACCTTCCCTTTATGAGGCATTACCTGTCCATTACAAGAGTGGCTTCTGTGAGATGAGAACAGCATTCTTGTATGAATGCACCCACTTCCCCCAGCATTCTGGGATCTTTAATGGATACACAAGTTCTCTAATGATTTTTATATATTTTTGTAAGCCATGTGCTTTGTTTTGGGAGAAAGATATACATTTAAAAATATGCAAATCTCAAATCCTGCAATGTTGTTTAACCTATAGACTAGGATTGTAGATTTACAACTACCTAATGTTGATCACATTTTATTCAAAACTCTGGACACATCATGATGGTGGATGCTGGTGGTGTGGAGAGAGGAATGGGGGAAACTGCTAGGTTTGCCACATTTGGGTTCAGTCAGCCAAAGATTTTAAACTGGGATTGGAAGGGAGACAGAAGCAACAGTAACACAGATTCCATGCCAATGGCAACCGCTAGTGTTATATAATACCATTGGTTTTATATAGTATTTCTTACTGAGCAGCCAGGGAGAGAGGCTCACCCTTCAGCTGTGGATCTGAAAAGTGACTACTACATTAGGTTATTTCAAAACAGCAAATGCAGCAATTAATTTTACACAACTTGTGGTTATGTAAGAGATACTAGCCAGTCATGACCAACCAGTGTATCAATTTTTGAACGACTGAGTGCACATTCCAAAGGAGTGAAATATTGTGTGCTGCTTTTTCCATCTACATCCAAAATATGCACAGCCTTAAAAAGATTAAAAAAGGACAGACACATTTCAGAACTATCCTAACAGTTAGCAACTCTCTTGTTGTCTCTGGAATGAAAAGCAACACTCCCCAGCCGACAGGATCTAACATACTGAGATACGAGGATCTCACATCAGGTCCTGTGGAATTGTTGTAAATGGCTTCAAGCCAAGAAGACTTCTTCATTAACTGTCAATCTCAACTGTTTCTCAAGATCAATGGATTGTCTAACTTGCTGTACATCGGGCCAGTACAGCTTGTGAGCCAGTGTGGCGTAGTGGCGAGAGTGTTGGACTGGGATTCCGGAGATCCGGGTGCTAGTCCCCACTCGACCATGAAACTCACTGGGTGACTTTGGGCCAGTCACTGACTCTCAGCCTAACCTACCTCACAGGGTTGTTGTGAGGATAAAATGGAGAGGAGGAGGATTATGTAAGCTGCCTTGGGTTCCTTGCAGGAAAAAAGGCTGGGTATAAATATAATAAATAAATAAAAAATAAAATGCAGTCCACCAGCATTTTATTGTGCCCTGCAAGAAGCCTCAGAACCCATCTATTTTTGTAGGCAGGGAACAAAAAGGCTTCTTGAAAAATAACTGACGCTGGAATGTAAGAAGAGAGGCTATTTTTAAAGGCAAACCTGAACTCAGATACAGGTGGCTTGGGGATCTCTTTCCCAAAATAGATTTAAATGTTGTTTTGCACATTTCCTTGGCAATTTAAACAGCAGCAGCCCACTTCCCTTCTTTCATCTTATTCTTAATTTTCAGCTCAATTTTCTTTAACTCTTGAATGCATTTCATGCCATTGAAAAGTCTGTGTTTTTTAAAACAGTGATTTTAGGACTAAAACAGCAAGTCTGGGAGGAGAGGCTATACAAGCAAGAGATGAAGAAAGCAATGACAGCACAGATGTGAGAAGAATACGCTACACTTCATATTTACCATGTGATAACTATGACTACTAACTTGGATGCCACAGATTAAGATGAAGGGTTACTAATGGCCTACTTTCCTTTGCTCAGTAATACCTACTTCTCTGCTGTACCTATTCGTATTTATCTTTTCAACTTTTGCAATGTTACCCTCTTCAGTTGTGACCAATCAATGGAGCCAAGCTTGATTGCAGCCTCTCCGGTTGTGTGAATTGGCACTCATGGGGAAGTCTCCTACTGTGGCTTCAATATTGCAAATTTGAGTGACAGGTGGCCAACAGACATAGTGAAAGGGAAAGAATGGAGGCAAATAATCTGCGGAGCTTCTAATTTGCTTTTGGAAGTATTTTAGCCTTCTAGGCCAAGATATACCAGCTCAGTATGCTGCCTAATAAAAGTACATAAAAGGAACCCGTGGTACCGGAGGTGGCATGGAACAGATGTCCATGACTGTAGCTTGTAGAGATGCCCTATAAAGGAAAAGATTAACCAGGCAGTATTTGACCCATAGTGATTGGAGGTGCAGAGGGTTACTGCCGGCCATGGATGTAACAGTTGCCACTGTCACCACACCCTACTCAAGCAGCTGTGTTGTGGTCAATGTGGTTTTTGCCCAGATAATATTCATAGGGAAATTACCCAACTGGATGAAGGATCATCTGAGGTCAACAACTGTGCAAGCTATTATGAGTCCTTTATTTATTTAATGTCTTTTTTTTCACCCTGTGAGGAAATGGATAATTGTCTGCCGCACAGCTCATCGTAGTAGCTGCATAACTTCACACAATATGCTCCTTATAGTGGAGTGGGGGGGGGGGCGGGATTTCTGCTGCTGCTGGTGGTAATAATGAAGTTCTTTCTTTCACAGACAGAGCTAGGCATAATTTGTATAGTTGCCCTGGATTGCAGGGGCATGCCCAAGTTTTTCAAGTGGTTTTTGCAGGCTATGCAACTAAAATCCTAGGGGGGGAATGGCTAGATTTGTTTTTAAAGTCTACACAGTTATATCTTAGCCTATTTGTTAAGCGGCAAGCCTACAGAAGAAAACAGGACAAAAGATAAAAATCAAGCTAAATTATCTGAGCCAATTACTTTGGCCTGGATCCAGAGATGTTTTGTATAAACTCAAAGGCACTTCTGGTTGTGTAAGGCAGCTCCACTGAATTCTCCTGATTTCCCCATCCCACTGTAGCTCCCTGTGCCCCATTACGCACTGTTCCAGAGGGTCCCTTGTCCCTCAGAAGTGGCTTTTGGGAGGGGCAGGGTGCTGTAGTTTTTTTTTTCCTTCTAAATTAATGTTTATTGTGAAATTTCAACAAAACAAACAAAACATAAGGAAAGGAAAAGAAAAGGGAAAAAGGGTGCTGTAATAGCAGAGGAAGAGCCATGAAAGTTCCACTGAGCGAGCGGAGTTCAACTCTATTTCAGGCTCCCATCCTCTGGTTTTTGCTTTTAATTCCCCTTGTTCTGAAGCAAAAGTTAGCCTTCTATGTAATTACAGATATTACCATTATGAATACTGATGCAACAGGATAATTAAGAGTCATTTTTCCTCATCTGTATTTTCTGTCTGTTCATATCTATTCAGATCATCCAATCTTACCTCGGGCGTCTGGACAGCTGCATTCCACGTAACAGGCCTCTGAAGGAAAACCACTTGCTTAGTGGCCAGATTTCCCTCACTGAAAAATTAAAGAAGCTGTTTTTAGAATGTTTATTTTTATTTAAATTTGTTATTTCTACCACATTGATGGAAATGAGTGAGGCTGATGCAGGATAACTTTCCATAGGTGTGCCATATGTAATTCACTCTCTCTCACACACAAACTCTGAATACATTTCTATATTGCTTTCTCCCCCATCATGGAACTCGAGGCAGGCAGCATCCATAGAGTTCCCAGGCAGTCTCCCATCCAGGCACTGACCAGACCTAAACCTGCTTAGCTTCAGCTGGGTGGGTCCATGGGGGCCAGTTTAGCCCACAAAACCACCATCTGGAGTACCTATACTCTACCCTGCCAACCCTAGCCCTATCAATCCTAAATTTTACATGCAAGATTATTTTCTTCACACATTGTTTTAAAGCTTTTTAAATCTTCCCTGTGATCGTTCTAAACCAGCTGTCTCAATCACACTTTAGTTTTCTCCAGGAATAGATGCAGATTAAATTTATTTCCTGCCAGATGTTCTGGGTGAGGTAAGGAGAGGATGGTCCTTGACTGATCTTCCCACAGTTGCAGGTTTTTGCTTCTAAGTGGAAAGTTACTGGGCGGGTTCATACAATGCATTAACCCACTCTGTGGCACAAGCCACGCAATGTGGGCCAATCACCCGAGTCCCCACAATGTGCCCAACAGATGATTGGGCACATTGTGGGTAGCAAGCCCCCTTCTTCCCCCTCTGTCCCCCTGTGGGTATCCCATGGGACATTGTGGGACCCCATCCCCGCTGCAATCACGAGCCATTTTCAGGGGGTTTGCCACTCTTGCCAAGCAGCTCGCTAGTGGTTGGGTGTGACCCACAATGGGCCGTGTCGTCCAGGTTCAGATGAGACAACAACCCATCATTGGTCAAACAAACCCAACTACAAGCCATGGGTTGTCAGGGTGGTTTATAAGCCAAGCTTAAGCCACCCTGACAGACCCAGTGCAGGTTTGCACAACATGACATGACACGACGGCTTGTCGTGTCATGCGAACCCAGTCACTGACACAACTGGTACTGACTCTGGTACTTGTACAATGAACTAGCTTGTAAAAAAGAAGGTACTATTGGCTGCAATCTCAAAGACTACACAAATACCATCCACATGCACACCTCCCCCCCCCCCCGGGCATTCACTTTTCAAAAGCTGAATATAGGGAACACACACACACACACACACACACACACACACAATCAATCAATCAATCGTTAAATTTAGGGGGAAAGTGTGTGCATGCCCTGAAAACATTCTCCCTTTAAAAAGAAAGACCATTCCAGATTCCTGAAGTGCATCTTGAACTCATGGGAACTGAAGGAGCAATTTGGGGATCCCATGGGGAACAACCTGTGACAGGGAATTTTACAGAAATGTTTGGACACATGCAGAGACTATTCATGTGTCACAGCTACTATTCTTTTCTTAACTGTGGATGTCACCCAATTCCCAGGTTTTAAATTTGCTGAGGAAGTTAACATCATACCATTCAAGCACCAGTCTCTAGAACACCCAGTTAGGCTGTCCACTGAATTCTCACAGAGCCTATAGAATGAATTAGGACACCATAGCTACAATTTGCAACCAACGTTAAAGTTAAGTGTTTTTTTTAAATGTAGTTTTCTTGTTTAACCAATTTGAAAATGTAATGAGAAGATTTATTTTTTAAAAAATCTTAAACTAAATTGTGCGGAGTAATCTTTAAATGTTCACTCTACACAATTACTATTTTAGCATCCATGATGATAGCGAATAATAATTTTTATTAGGCACCGACAGAAAAACTAGTTGCTGTCAGTAGTAAATATTAAAGTGCAGGCACTCACCACGACAGGCCCCATAGCCACATCCCCAAGGAGAGTCCAAAATTGCAGGCAGCTGTGTTGCTGGCCTACAGCTCCCAGCATACCCAGCCAGCATGGCTAATGGCAAGGGATTCTGGGAGCTGTAGTCCAGCAACATCTGGGGACCCAAGGTTGGAGAGCCCTGATCTATACCAAGAAACCAATTCTAGGAGTTTTCATCTGCTAGGAGCAGGTCTTTCATAAAGCGAATGGGCCTTAATCGCCTACTCAAGACCAAGCCACCCCATCATCCTTCACATTACAACAAGGAACAATGTATTGTTGCTGGGAAAATTCATCCCCCCCCAGCTACTGTGAGGATTGCAACTAGGCTCAGAGGGGACAGGGAATCCAGTGGGGTTTGGCAGATAATATCCACATCCCTGCTAATAAAATGCCAGGGATCACAGGGTCCTGGTGAACCCTGGCTCCACTACAAAAGATTAGAAGGTATGGCCCTGCCTACAGGCTTACAGTCTAATATACACAGGTGCAAGCGGGGCGCAGGGGTCATATTATACAGCTTCTGTGCAGCGGTGAGTGCCCAAGCTGCTGCCACCCTCCTGCTGAACACGGCTACTACAGTTTTGCTGTGGAAGACAACACCTGAGGAGGAAGGGGATGGTTTTGGTGATAGAAGAGAAGGAAACAGCTGAGGGAAGAAAGACTAAAAGACCAAGAGATACAAAACCCAAAAAGATAAAAGTTCTAGCATAACCAAAATATCAGACAGAGAATGCACAAGTTTTCAGACTCTTCCAAATAAAATATACTGCATAATCATTCAAAAATAATCCCACAGAACATCAAGGCTGTACATTGTTGCTTAAAATCTTGGGGGTTACGAAATTAATATTAAATTAAAGGTAACATGCATCTCCAAGGGAATTCTCCCCTCCGAATAATAATAAAAGTCAGTGATATGCTTGCACCATCTACTGGATGCTGGTGGAAGTTTTGATCCTCTAAATATGTTTGAAAATTCCCGTTACTTTTATATGTGTAAATTGTACACACCTGACTTCCCCAAATCTAGTTTGTTGATTGAAAAGGTATAAAATAAATGGGCAGCCTAGCACAATTCACTCTGAAATCATCTCCTTCATGTCTACGGTTTTGAATCTGATATTACATTCAGGAGAACCTAAGTGTTATTACAGTTGCTAGTATATCACTTCATTTAGAAAGCTGGGTCAGATTTTGACATCTGTACAATACTGATCTGTCAAACAAAGCAAGCTAAAGAACATGGCTTATGGCTATCAAGGGAATTATTCTTATAGCACAATGTATGAAAAAAATTAATTGCTGTTCCCTTTTGCAGAAATAGAACAAAAGCACAAACTGATCTATGAATCTATGATAATTTTTATGGGACAATTGCTTTTAGAGGTAAAAGCAGAATGACTGGTGAACAAAGATCTCAGTAAGGCTGTCACCCAGTGGTATAGCCCCTGCTTTGCTTGCAAAAGTGTCAGGTTCAATTCCCGGCATCTCCAGGTAAGGCTGAGAAAGACCCCTGCCTGAAACCCTGGAGAGCTGCTGTAAACAATACTGAGCAATACTAAACAATGGAACAATGGAACTAAATGGAACAATGGTCTGGCTCGGTATAAGGCAGTTCCATAATTAATTTCTACCCTGCCTTTTGATCTAGAAAGATCCATATGGCAGCATCTATCTCTCTATCTCTCTATCAATCATCTATCTATCTATCTATCTATCTGATTTGTACCCTGCCTTTCTACCTAGAAAAATGGCACTCTTAAAAGAAGATGCATGTCTGCCATCCATCTGTCACTACCATAGCACCAGGACCATGAAACCTGGACACCTAGGTAAAACTTGGCATGCATGCTAAGGGGACCCGAGGAGTGCGTACCTTAGGATTATTTTAAAACAAGGGTGTATTCTCCTTCCTAAGAGGAGTGCTCCTCCACTAAGCCATTCCCTCCAAGCAGGGCAGAAAGCAATGGGATTTAATTTACGTAGTCACAATTAACATGTCCCATTGGTTTCAAAGGAACTTAATCATCATTAACTTTAGCTGCATCATGGTCTAAATGTGTTAATGAGAAATCCTGTCCCCAGTGACAAATCTGGGAAATGTGTCATTGAAAACAAGTTTCTACTCTCTGAGTCTATTCAGGGAACAAAATCTATTTCCTGAAAATGTTTTGTATTAGAGCAAGTGCTGGATTTTCTGATTTATTTATTTATTATATTTATACCCCCACCTTTTTTCCTACAAGGAACCCAAGGCGGCTTACATTATCCTCCTCCTCTCCATTTCACCCTCACAGCAACCCTGTGAGGTAGGTTAGGCTGAGAGTCAGTGACTGGCCCAAGTCACCCAGTGAGTTTCATGGCTGAGCGGGGACTAGAACCCGGATCTCCCGAGTCCCAGTCCAACACTCTCACCACTACGCCACACTGGCGGTTCCAAAAGAGAAATCAATGCATATAGGATGATGGTGATCAGCTTGTTGTTGTTGTTGTTTTTAACAGGGGAGGGCTGTGCTTGTGGAATAGGGGCAGACTGCATCTTGCAGGATCAACTCAAACAAGGCTCACCACCCTTATTGCTAGAGTTGCCACCATGTTTTCCTGGCAGATGCTCTGTGCCTTCAACAGCAGCTTGACAAAATCCAACAGGTGCAGCTTTTCCTGACAAACATGGAGATGGAGAGAAGCAGGCTGCTTGCAGAGGTCATGCAGCTGTTAAAGCCACAGAGCTTTTGTCAGGAAAAGGAAAGGTGGTAACTATTTAAAAATATATAACTGTGCATGGTTGGACACATGCACAGTTTTATATGTATTTATTTATTTATCTCCCCCCCCCCTCCCCGTAGATGCATTGTACAAGCTTGCTTGAGGTGGTGGCAAGGCCAATAGGCCAATTGCAGCCCCTTTCCTGACTGTTTGTAGCCCTTTCCTAGCTGTTTGGGGCCCCTGCCTGCACAATATAAAGCCCATCTAAAGTCTCTTTGTTTTACATTGGCAGTGTGGGAGCCATTGCAGCACAATTCCTTCTTGCACTGCTGGGGTAATGGAAGAAGCCCCTGGTCAGATGGGAGCAGTGGTGCAGTGGAGCTAGGGCTCACAGGGTTGAAGTTCCGGGACTTTTTTTTTTATTAGCAGGGACTATGAGATCATCTCCCACCCCCTTTGGGCTTCCCTGTTCCCTCTGAACTTAGCTCCAATCCTTACAGTAGCTGGATAAAAATGGATTTTCACAGCAATATATTGTTGTGAGCTATCCATATTATAATGTAAAGTATCATGGGGTGGCTTGGTCTTCACTGGGCAATTAAGACCCATTAACTTTACAAAAGACCTGCTCCTAGTGGAGAGGAAAACTGCTAGAACTGGTTTGTTGATATGGATCAGCACAGCTGCCTGCAGTTTTGGACTCTTCTTGGGGGTGTGGCTGTGGGGACTAGCAGGATGAATTTCAAAATTTACCACTGCACCACTTGGTGGGAGGAACCCACACAGGGGCTCCAAACCACACCAGTGCTGCCTGCCAGCAGCAATACTGTTTTCTACTGTGGGTGGAAAAGTTGGTTGGAAACAGATATAAAAAAACTAAAACCGTACTGGGACCCCTCCAATCAAACCTCCAGTCCCTATTTTTCATTAAAAAGAGTGCACACACACAATGCTTACATGCATCTGCTGTGCAGCTTCTAGCTTGGGCCAAAGTACTGTCATACTGTGGCCAAGCAACCAGTCCTCATACTTGCTGGCTGAAACAGCCTGGTAGCATCCTAACTCTAATGGATTCCATTGGGAAAGGCTGGGAAGGTTGTAAAAAGTGAGGGGAGGGGAGGAGGAAGGCATCATGTTATATACACGATGCCTTTTTGATGGAAAAAGGTGTAGATCCAAGGAATTTCTCCAGGAACAAGTCATCTTCTTTGTCTGTGCATTCTATCACACACAGAAGCAGACTGATCAAAGCAGTTTAACACTGGCTAAACTTTGATTTTAAAAAGGAAGGAATGGTGAGTGTGCTGGTTGGACTGTAAGTAACTTTAGAATGTGCAATGTCTGGCCTTATTAAAATGCTGAACACGATAATGTCCAGGGGCTTAATTCACAATTGAATTGAGTGATGGGATTTCCACTGAATTTCAATGAGGGAGGGAAAGTGCATTAAAAGGAGCTGTTTTATAGGTTCTCACATGTTTTTGTATCTTAAAAAAGCCACATTACTGCTTGTAGATTACATTTAGTTTACGGTATTTGTCGAAACTGGTGGCCCTAACAATTTGCTGTTTGCAGAACAGACTGTCTTGCCTGTTTTCCCAGACTGCAATAACCAAGGAAGGGAATGAAGGCCACTGAAAAGCAGGCTGACTGGAGCGGCAGTCATTGCGATGGAGATGCCTTTCTGATTCTATTATATTTCAGAGGAAGAAGCAATTAGAAATTGATTCATTCCTGTGGCAATGCTAGGTTTTGTATATATAGGATTAAATTTTTATGATTTTAAAAAAATGTATATCCATTCCCATGTTTCTTCATAAATTTCAAATGGCTTACAGACAAAATTTAAAACAAAAAATACACAGATAATGAATTACATGAAATAAAAATGCAATATGACTCAAAAAACAAAACAGCAGATATAGGCAGGGGGGAAAAACTAGCAATACCCAGCCCCCCCCCCAAAAAAACCCTAGCAAAAAATAAAACCCAGAAACAACCTTAGCCAGACCCTAAAGCCTTCCCCAAAAGCCAGGTTTCCAACTGGCACCTAAAGGCATACAGTGGTGGGACTAGGCAGGTCTTCCTAGGAAGGGCATTCCATAAAGCTGGTGCCATCACCGGAAAGATTTTGCTCCTTAAAGATTCCCACTGAACTTCAGTCAGCGAAGTAGTCAGTACAGGATCTCAGATATCAAATGAAATCTATGAAATGGAGCACATGTGGGGATAGATCACGTGGATTTCAATTAGGGAATCTGTTATTACTCAAAAAATGTAAAGAGACTCAAGCATAGACCACACACACACCCTTTTAAGGGCTCTTTCATGACTAAAATCAGCCCAACATGAAGATTCCTTTTCTATACAGAAACAGTACATTTGTACTAATTATCTGGGGGTGGTTCTTGTTGTTGAAAGACTGTGTGTGCCTTCTAACGCAACCAGTCAGAAGGGATATACATCAAATATATATGTTTAGACGGCAGCCTTAAAGTTCTAATGTAAGATTCTATTCTAAGTTTAAAAAATGAGTTGTACTCCCGAGGTGCTGCTAAAACCCATCTTTAAAATAAAATAAAAAATTCCTGAGTAGTGAACAATAATGGAAAGCCTTCCAGATCTGTCTTCGAGAAATAGGTCTTGCATAGGTAGATAGAGTTGCCTTTAAGAAATGCATAATACCAATGTGATATTGAGTGATACAAACAGATTAGTGACACATAAAGTGGCCCTTTTCACCTTGGCAGCAAAAAAGATTAGGGAAAAAGAACTTGATAAAATTGCCATTAATTGCCATGGTGATTCAGACTACTAACTTGCATTCGAACAAGATGATTTTATAAATTACTTTCTTTGATATACATTGTTTCTTCAAACTAATTATTTCATACATTTGTATATGTGTACAATACAATGTGTATATGAGTATTTGATTTTTAATTTTGTCATGGCCTTTGGCTAGTACAATAAACTTAAACATTGGCATAATACGAATTCAACAGGAGAAGCTTTCCCCTTCATGAAGATGCAGCGATGGAAAGCTTCATCTGCTGAATTTAGTGCCTGTTATGCAGCTGTTAAAAGTGCGGTATTCCCAGCAGGAAAAAAGGTAGCAATGTAGGTACCAAATTCAGTTCTCCATCCCACATTGTTCTGCTGAAAGATCCCGTCACTCAACAGTTGATTTTGGGGGTGCACGGGTGGCTGCAGCGTGGAGGAGGCAGCAGGAATGCCCTGTGGTGTGAGCAGAACAATGGTTCTAACCCTCTGTTTCTAGTTTCAGGTTTTTTAAATTTGGGGGGGCAGGTCTTAATAATACTTAATTTAATTCACTGCTCAGAAGATTGTACGAAATGACGCAGGGGAAAAAGCAAGAACAACTCTGCACCTTCCATTTAACAGTGCAGTGTATGAGACATAGATACTAAAAGCTTTTGAAATTCTGCTTGAGTTTTGAGGTTAAGAGTTCAGCGTCTGGGCCGGGAGAAGAGCAGGGTAGACTGCAGAAAATGCCATTCTGTATTCTAACATGTAATTTGCATTCTGAAGAAAATCCTCAGCGACAAAGACAGCATAAAGCCTATCACACAAATACTAATTAATCTGACACTTCCTCTATCTTTTTATCGAAGTTGTTACTGTGTTTAGACTTCAGAATAGTTGTCAGTGTACACTGGCCTTGTGGTACACTGAATTTGATTTTCTTTTTTTTTTTGTTGGAAGACTTTATAAATTCAGCAACATGGGACTGTACTTTTAAGCATGTATGACATATTAGTGACTTCCCTAGCTGTGACTAAACTACCACATTTTCACGAGCGCTCCAGTTCACCTAGGAGCTGTGTGTGCAGAAGCAGACTTCTGGCTGCAGATCCCTGCCTGAATGGAGTACATGTGCGCAAAGAAGTGCTGTGCATGCTATCTGTCAGCCTGATTCAACAGCCTGGGCTGTGTATATGGCTTGTTAAGCCAAAAATCTATACATCAGCTGGTCAGCAGAGTAGGGCTGGATGCAGTCCCCCCACCACACACATTTTTTTGTCGAACAGCTTATTGATTTTATCTATCTACCTATCTTATTATATTTATACCCCACCTTTTTTCCTGCAAGGAACCCAAGGGCAGGCGGCTCACATAGTCCTCCTCCTCCTCTCACAACAACCCTGTGAGGTAGGTTAGGCTGAGAGTCAGTGACTGGCCCAAAGTCACCCAGTGAGTTTCATGGCCGAGCCTTTAAAAAAAAGAGACTATGTGCACACTCAATCAGACTGGCGTCCTATTTAAGAGTTCACTCGCATACTTTATTTCATTACTTAGGACAGAAAACATATCCCTAATTGTTTGGGGTTTTTAAAGCAGAAAGACCTATTTTATCGTTTTAAATAGTCCAGCCAAAGTTAAGCATGTGCTTTAATTTTACAACTGAAATCAATGGGCTTTACACAGTGTTTATGTTTGGCTGGATCCTCTGCATAATTATTGAATGTTGCAGAGTAGTACTTACCACAAATCAATCCCTACCGTGTTTCTAGTCTGGCTACAATACCATACCCAGTGCAGAAATTTTCTACAGGAATGGTGAGAACCATCCGAGCCAACAAGGGCTGCCTCATTCATTTCAATGGAGGCAGCATATCTACATGCACATTTCTTTGCATGTTCAAATTTGCTGCCTTCATTGCACTGAAACATTAGCCCATGTGTGCAGGAGCAGAATACTACTGGAGTGCATTGGGGCTTGGGAGACCTGCTATTTACATAAAATACAAGCATGATCTTCAAGACAGGTAAGATGCCAGTGGCCTTGGTGATCTTCTATATGTTGTGCACAAGACTGGTATCAGGAATAGCCATTGGCTTTTCTACATGAGGCTTTTAACCCACAGGTTTACAGATGCTTCAGCTTCTGGATTCTTTGCGGGATCAAGATCAGCTCCTCCTTCACACGTTCCCCCCCCCCCCGGGTTTCTTTCTCTGCCTTTCTACATGTTCCATTATGCAACCACTAGGTGGTGCTGTGGTATAGAAGATTTGCACAAATACACAGGTTTCATGCCGCCATTCACAAATGATACCAGACTTTCCTTGATTTAAAAGAAGCTGCGGAAATGGTTGCAAACAACAGGAGAGGCCCTGGAGGATGACGACGTCATATAAAACGCCAGCAAACTACCATGAGTGAGGAATCATGAGCGCACAATAAATGCCTCATGTAGAAAGGCTCTATGTCTGCTATTATGTGAAGGAAGTCACATGCATACTGAACTAATATGCATATTGATGCATATGTTCAAAAACTGCAACTGGTGCAGAATGCTGATGGGGGGCCATTTTGGAGGGGCGCAGCACATTACTCCTTTATTATTCCATCTTCACTGGCTCCTGGTCTGTTTCGAAGTCCAATTAAAAATGCTAGTTATCATCTTTAAAGCCCTAAAAGGTTTGAAGCCAAGGTAAAGAACTGCCTGCTGTCACATGATCTTGCCTGCCTGTTGAGGTTTTCAGCTGAGGCCTCATCCACATCCTACTGCCATCAGAAGTGTAGCTGGTGGTAACATGGGACAGGACCTTCTTGGTTCAAGCACCCAGACTATGGAACCCTCTCCACTGGGGGGGTTCATCTGCCCACTTTCTTATTGATATTCAGACATTTAGTGAAGACCCTCTTATTTCTACAGGCCTTTCATACTGGTTAGCTCCCTTCTGCTCTCAAAATTGTTGGGTTGTTGTTTTTTGAGGCGGATGGCTTTGCTGTTGATTTTAGTCCTGTTTGTTCTGCTGCTGCTTTTGTTTTGTTATGGTATTGTTTAATTTTAATTTTGTTGACTTTTTATTGCTTTTCTGAACAGCACCTTGAGAGTCCTCAGGGTAGCAAAGTAGCTTATACATTTTAATATAAATAAATGAAATATAAATAAAATGTGTATCTACCCAATTTTAACAATATTTCCCAGTTCCCAAATGGTGAAATAAAGGCAGAGATTGAGTGAATTATATGTACATGTTTATAGCTGGCTCAAATGTGACTACCACCGCATGATGTTGGGTAGATGTGTTGCTGAGTTGAGAGCCTACACCCCACCATGTCTAGGAGATTTCTAGGTCCAGTAATGTCAGAAATAGTCCTTAATTTTCTACATTCACAAAATAGTACTAGGGTGGCCAATTATGCATTGCCAAAAAAGAAATGCATCACCAAAAAAAGAGACAAGAGAGAACACAGATTAGCATGCAATTTTCATATGCTAGTGTGTGTATATGTGTAAATAGAAATACAATACATCTCACCATAGTGGGGAAGGCTGTGACCAGGTGACCTTTGTGCCTGCTCAGTTTGCTGTTCAGGTGCTGACTGCAACTTCAAGGCCCCTTTAAGCTCTCCTGTCTGATGGGTCTTGGTCTTTAAACTGGACTTGGACTAGACAACCTTTCCGACAGAGGACACCTTCAAACAGAGGACTGTCCTCTACAAATTAGGACACATGGTCACCCTAAATCAGTGTTCTCCAACCTTGGGTCCCCAGATGTTTTTGGCCTACAACTCCCAGCTACGCTGGCTGGGGCATGCTGGGAGTTGTAGGCCAAAAACATCTGGGGATCCAAGGTTGGAGAACACTGCCCTAAATCATGGCTCAAAAATAGTGCTATGGTGCTTGTTCGTTATCAGCACATGACAAACAATACAACATAATGACTCAAACACACTACTTCCTGCAACAGTTGGCTGGTTATGCAATATTTCAAACTTCCTTTTTTCTTTTTCTGCCTTATGGTGTCCCACTTCCTTTCTGCAGGCAAACAAGACAAGAGCCAATCTTGTTTGCCATGAAGCATTTAAGATTAAAACAGAAATGGTGATGGAAAGCAATTTGAAATAATTTGCTGGCTGCTGCCCTTTCCTACTTGATCATTTCAGATTCCAATAGATAACAAATGCTGCTCCAGGAACTACAGGTCTCAACTACCGGTATTCAGAAATGAAGGTTTCAATTGTTCAGAAAAATGACTTGACTCAGGCTAAACTGAATATACGCTCCTATACACACTTACCTGAGAGTAAGTCCCATTGAAGTCAATGGAAATTGCTTCTGAATAGGCATGTATAAAATTGCACCGTAAATGTGTTTTGTGGGATATCTCACTATTGTATAACAATGTTTGTGATTCAGTTTTATGAGAACTTAAACTAGTGAGTCTTACCTTCAGAACTAATTAAAAAATCATTTTTAATCAAAGCTCAAGGTCTTGATGGTGATTTTTAGGACACTATTTTTAAAAAGGGGAACTCCAAAATCACAGTTGCTCCTGCTTTTCTGTGATTAAATGTACTCTGTCCTTTAAAAACAGCATATTATCAACACTAATTGGAAGAGTGATGCTGCTTTTCCACCTAAAAAGAACTGATTCAGGAACTAGGTCAACTCCCTTGGAAAAAAAATCTATTTGCTTGGATCAGTTCCCGAACTACTCCACCCACCAAATTATGTGGATATTTCCCCATCCCCAAGGAACAAGCTATGCTCAAGTAGTGGGTAGTCCTCTTAACTTTACTGATAACTCACACTCCCATTTGGATCTGTGATAGGAAAGGAATAAATTGTTTTAACTGATGGCTAAATAACAAATATATTTTTTCAACATATCCAGCTATTGGTTAGTTAGAAGCCAAGTGGTCAGAGGAGTAAAGAATTATTATAGGTTGCAATAAATAAATCCTCTAGACTATTTCACAGATTGTTTCTTCTGAGAGAGAGAGAGAGAGAGAGAGAGAGAGAGAAACATCTATAATACAAAGTTTTTATGAGAGCGAAATGTTTACCTCAATATGTGGTACACTTGATAGATTTCATAGAGTTGGAAGGAGCCTACAAGGCTATCGAGTCCAACCCTCTGATCAATGCAGGAAACTAGAGGAGGGGTCTCCCATCCAAGTAATAATAACCAGGCTTGACCCTGCTTAGCTTTCCACACTCAGACAAGCTGAGCCAGCGTAAGCCACAGAAGAATGTTACTTAAACTGTGCACAAAATGTAAAGTGAATTTAAAATGTGTTTCAGGCATAAGTACTTGATCCTAACAGATATCTGAGTGTATATACTTGGCCTTGCAACTACCTTTCTCTTTCTCTTTCTGTCTGTCTCCCTTAAATATATTTAAACTCACTCATTAAAACTGTTAGGGTACTTCCCCATCAACTACAAAATTGATATTTGGTACACATGTAGTCCAAAGCATTCTAACTACAGGAATGTAAAAAAAGAAAAGAAAAAAAGAAGAAAAGTTGACATCTTTACTGTGACAGTAAAATGTGACATTTATCTCAGAATAGAGTCCAGCACAACACAAGCCAAGACACACATGAGATGGAATGCTGGGTTCTGGAAATTCCCTTTTCACACACTTCATTAGATTACAGGGAGGGAGATTTTTGCTGGCAGCCTAGCATATGCCTATATTTGCAGAGCGGAAGTGAATTTAGTATATATGCATAATATAGGCCACGAAGCCTATGCATTAGTGATTTTGTAGACACACAACCTTTTTACTTAAATGGGCTTAACCGCACCTCTGTGCTGGGTTGTGGCTATGCTTAAATATTAGTAGATAATAAATATGTATAGTAGAGAAACTATGTATAAAGTATAATAAAGGAACTAGAAAAATACTTATTAGAAATTATCAAAATCTAATTTCCCTTATTTTCCAAAATCTTCATAATATTCAATGACGGTTGCCTTCCCAGATTTGTAGAGATCTGTGAAAAAGGATTACTCATTAAATAGCTGTGTAAGGTGTTTTGTTTTGGGGCTTTTCTACATGAGGCATTTATTGATTATGGGTTCTTTAGATGACGTCATGACTCTCGGCTTTCGCTTCTGTATCTAACAAGCACATTTGGCAAGTCTTTTAGAGCAGGGAAAATGCTGCATTTAATTGTGAAACCAAAAAAAGGCACGATTTCCTCTTGTGTATTTGCATTATTCCACTATATCACAGTGCCACCTACAGGTTATGTAGCAGAAAAGCAAGAAAGGAAATGCTCTTTGTGTAGTGCTCAGATCTCAATTCTGCGATGAAACCAGAAGTAAATGCAGCAGATTAACAACTGATTAACAGCTCCGTGCAGAAAAACTCTTTTTCTCTAACACCACAGTACAATCCAAAGAGCCTTTAGCTTCTATTAATGAACACTGGGATATCTCATCTTTTTCTTGATCACAGCTTCTCAAGCAGTGTTGAAAGCTTATCTTGAAATCCCCATGTTATTGGCAGGGCTTGTTGGGCAGCACACAAAAGAAAGGCCTCAGGACCCATTTTATTTTATTTCTCATATTTATATTCCACCCTTCCTCCAAAGAGTCAGTACATGGATAGGGTTACAGTTATACTGGCCAGGATCCAAAGGACTGCTGAACTAGTTTTATATACCCAAGCAGGCTTTGAGCTTAGGTTGGTTTCTCAAACAGCAGCCCATCATGCCTCATGCCAAATCACTTTTGAACCACGAGGGGAATTCCAAAAAGCAGCTTGTGACACTCCATGAGAGGTTCCATGCAAAAAACTCACTGGGCGTGCCTAAAGTACCGCTCTTTGGATCCTGGCCATTCCTTTTGGTGTAATGACTCCAACAAACTACCGTACTAATAGAAAGTAAACAAGCTTTTCCTCAGCAGCACAAATGATCTCTATACATCTCTTCTTCTGTAACCTCCATGGTTAGATATGAACATTTGGCTTTCTCAGCAGGAAGAGAATACAAGAGTTAAAACTGATTAATAAAAAAAATGCTGTTGCCATTAATTGGACAGTTAAAGACCAGGGGAAGTGTGTGTAACAGTGGAAGAGTGGGACTATTAAACAATTGGAGCAACAGTTAGTTTCATGAGTTTGCTATAGATGGTACAGAAAAATGAAAAGCCACACACACCACAGTAGAAAAGGAGCCAAGCTCCACATTTTTACATGCATTCTTTGCCATTTGCAAGAAACTGTAATGATAACAGTAACACAGCATCCAAGCACTGTTCTTCTGTTCACTAAATGGCCCAGTTTCTGTAAATATCTGGAGACCAGGCTAAACTTTAAAACAGAAAACAATTTTTTTGAGTATCAGTTGTCAAAACCACAACGTTATATAAAAGTGCTTTGCCAAATCCAAAATCCTTACCAAAGCCTGGATTTCCCATTATAGAAAAAATCAGCAGTTCACCAGATTCAACCGCTGTCCCTTAAAGTCAATGAAACCTAAGCATTTAAGGCCACGATCCTATGCATGATTAGAAAGAAAAAAGTCCTACAACTGGTGGGGCAATGCTAGGAGTTGGAGGACTTCTTTCTGCCTAAACATGCATAGGATAGCACCCTAAATCAGGAAAGCAGAGAGACAATTCTGTTGTTTAATGGTAACATACACTATTGTAGAGGCAGAGCAATAACTTTCAGGTCTCTCCCTGGATGAAGAGCTTGGTTCACAATCTTGCTTTTTCTTGGGATGAGAGCAACTGCGGGACCTATTCCTATGGTGACCATTTCTCTTATGCCCCCTGTGCCCAGACCTCAATGTGGACTTGGGTACCATCCTCCTCAACCCATCATATAGAAAACTGGTTGGGAAAGAGAGCCTACTACTGGCCCTCACCACCACAGTGTCAGCACTCTCTTGCTTCATGGCCCTCTCTGAGGCAAGCTTGCTCACCTCAGCAAGGCCTGTAATAGCTACAGAATGGCCGTTAACTGCCATAACTGCTGCCTGAGGCAAAGATGCTACAATCCATTCACTGCTGCTGAGGGATGGAGGGGAAGAGTTGGGCAAAAAAGTGGTCTCTCCCCCACTATGGTACACAGCAACTGCCAAAAAGGGGGAGGAGGGGTGCTCCTCTCCTAGACAAAGTAGCGGGCCCTCATACTGAGGTAAAAAAGCAATCATTGCTGCCTGCAAGCAGAGTCTTGGAAAAACAAACAAACAAACGCCCTTCTTAACTGGATCTGACTAATATACGGTAGTCGGGAGGGAAAGAGGCCTTGCTCAACATTTGGCGGGTGGGGTGGGGGTGGGAATGCCTAATTCAAAAGCTCTTTATCAGAGCTCCTAAGGAATTCTGCCATTGAGACAGGGCTGGTCTGTGGAAAGCAGAAGCCCTGCCTCCTGGATTGATATTGTTATTTCTGCTGTCAGGAGGAGGTGGATTTCCAGAAGTCAGACTGCCATACTGTCCCAAAAGACAGAAACGCAATATTATTTTCATACCTGTCCAGTCGGATGATTGGAGTAGGCAGTACACATGTTAAAAGCCAACCGAATTCAGCCAACGTGTGTAGTAGCGGACCATAATCTGTTTTGATTTCATTGCCCTATATTCAGAAACACAGAGATGAATGTTTTGAGAGAGCAGTAAGCATTTTCACATGCCGAATTGTAGGTAACAGTAACTTCTATAATTGGTTTTGGACTTTAAGCCCAGTTCTAGCGCCTGACTCAGCCCATGACCGAGAAAGGGCGGGGAGAGGAGATGCAACTTAATGGGTGCACAAGAAAATATATTATTGCCCCACTGAAGCACATTTCTTCAGGTGCACAATAAATAAAGCAGTGAATATGCACTGCATACTTAGTTACATAGGTTAGTACCGACTGGTTGGAATGACAATTTGGATTTACCCCATTGTTTTTACCTTTTCCTCAATTTGCCAATTATGTGCTTTTTCAGCAGTTTTAATTCCACACACACACCCACACCCTTTCCCTCAGGGCTTGCTTAAGGTTTATATTCAGTTTTCCAGCAGAAGCTGCTACCACACATATATGCTCTCAGTCAGCAGTAGAGTGGCTAATACCTTTAGCCGAAACCTATGTCAGGGAATTCTATATTACACAAACATAAAATAAATCCAAGCCTATATGTGGTTTTTCAAATTTGTCTGAAATGAAATGGTATGAATTGTTCAAATATGAATGTAGTATGGTACAGAATTTGCAACATATATTTATGGCAAACTCCTGATATTCATTTGTTCACAGGGGCTTCTTGACTGAAAACATTTCAATCAGTACATAACCTTAAAAGTCCTGCCTGATATCTGTACTGTCGGTATTTCCCTAGTGACAATCCTTGTTAGTTTAGACTGTTTTTGACGGCTAGAAAATAAAGATGTATAAAAAGATGGTAACTGGGATTTTACAACTGACAACTATTTCCAACTGAACCTCCTATATTTAAATTACATGCATTTTACAGACTTCCTTACACTGATTTATTAACTTGAACTGACTTAAGAAATATAAATCCTAACCTAGGGGTGCATAAATCCTTGAGATAAATCTATGAGACTAACATAAATGGGGGAATTACCTCAATGACAGTCCATTGTTCTACAACAATTGCATCGTTTCCTTTCCTGTTTGAACCTGGAACACCTGAGCCTTCTTCTTCATATATAAATAAGCCTTCTAATGATTTGGGCAAGTAGTCGGCTAAAGAAATAAGAAGAAATTTAAGTAAACTATAGAATTTCCGAAGTCTTTCATAAATTTATCTACTTCTGATTTCAATCAAATTAGTCAGTTTTTCTTCTCTGTCCCATTCTAAGGCAACCTGTGGCCCTCCAGATATTTTGGCCTACAACTCCCACCTGCCCTATCCAGCATAGCTAATGGTGAGGGATCATGGGAGTTGTAGGCCAAAACATCTGGAGGGCCTCGAGTTGCCCACCCCTCTTCTAAAGGGATTATAAAAGAATTGGATACTTCTTAATAACTGGACATTTTCTAAGGATCTTAATCTAAACTTCAGGTAGACAGATGCAACATAAAGAGAGCTCACAGTACATCCCTTGGCCCCAAAGTGAACCTAGTTTCCTCATTGCTTCAGAACCGAAATGACAGATGTACACACCAGCAAATCAAACACTGGCTCAGCAAACAGTGTTGCCCTTCCCACTGTGCTTCAGGTGGGTTGACTACCTTTTAATTTTAAAAGTGCCATATGAATGTTCATGAATGCTCATTTGTTGCCTGCCATAGAAAGCAGTGCTAGCAGCTAGTGTAGTCCGCACTCGATTCTATGATCCGTTTAGTTGATAAAGGTGCTGTTTGTTCTACTTTGTAAATTCCAAACACAGACAACCACCCATGATATAATAAAATGATGTCCAGAAAAGCTTAGTTTCCTAAGAATGATGGATGCGAATGTATTGATAGACATCTATGTTGCCACATTAAAAATTGCTTAGCGTAGAGAATGTGTAAAATATGAAGTGATAAGCAGGTAATAAAGTGGTTCACTTAGGGGTCTTCTTAAATGTTCTAAATGGTAATGTTTAGCTATTAATGTTTCTCATTTGACTTTTTCCCATGCTTGGAGTACATGAGTCTTTTATAAAGTGTTTTGTTAGCAGCAACACTTCAGTGAACCCTTACAAAGAAACTATTATATTTTAATGTCCTTTGTTCCACTTGTACACAACTATTACAAACAGCTCCAGAGGAACTGTTTGTAGCCACGCAGCATCTAGGCCAGTGATGGTGAACCTATGGCACAGGTACCACAGCTGGCACGCAGGGACCTCTCTGTGGGCACTCGAGCCATTGGTCAGCAGATTGCGAAAAGACCGTCCCCTTCTGCAAAATACTAATGATCTTGTTCTTTCTCACAGTGTGGAACAGAATGATTTTATTCTAGAATTCCTGTCACAGAATTCTTTTCTGCATTGTTATCACATTTAAAAGATTTTGAAGAATGATGCACAGAGCATGGCTTGGATGTAAAGCCCTAACAGTTGACCTGAGTGCTGCATGTGTTGCTCTCAAACTAACGGAGTATGAGCCAAGGTTTGACAAATTATCAGCATGCATGCAATAGCAAAAATCACATTAATCGTGCAAAAGCATGCCCAATGCAAACTTTTACCTAATGCAGTGTTTGCAGTCCAAGACATAAAGTGTTTAAAATGTGTTAAGCACGTTTAGTTTTCTTGTTTATCTTGCTCATCCTAGTACAGGTTGACTTTTACTTTTACTAATCCGACACCTGTAGAAGCAGGGAAAGGACCCAGAGTAAAGCTTGCCCCATACAATTTCAGTCTGGCATATAATCATATTACAAGTTGAGAATCCCTTCTCCAAAAATACATGTGCCTAATTATTTTAAAAGTTTGTATAAATTCCCTTCAGGCTATGTGTACAATGTAGTACTATAATAATTTTTTGAGTTGATTTTTTTTCAACAAAAAACTGTTTGTATCTTTGAAAGCTCTGTTATTGTGTTTTTCTTTAAAGACAAAAGATGTTAATTAGTTCGGACAACTGTATGAGTTGTTTTTCTAAAACTAAAACCTCGGCATTCAGGTTTAATTGCAGTGTTGGCACTTTGAAATAAACAAGTTGGTTTTGTGTTGCAGTTTGGGCACTCGGGCTCAAAAAGGTTCGCCGTCACTGATCTAGGCCAATTAAAGGAATGAATTGTGGGTGAAAATCAGCATGCTAGTTTAAAGAACATTAAGCTTTTCAGTTAGCAAACGATCACATTGAAATCCGAGCATATAAGCTCTCAAAAAGTTATGTGCCATGTTCCTGCTCCAGAAATGTTACTATGAATTATATCATTTTCTTTGTACTGGCATTTTAGGTAAACTATACAAGATGTGATAAAATAATGCTAGGCATCACTTGAAAAAATGCACAACTTGTAAAGAGACAGCCCAAGATGTTTTGGTGCCTGATAGCAGAAGAGCCCAATGGCACCCCATGGTGGGTAAAATACAATAATAAACTAAATAATTGACAATTTGCTGTCGTTTAATGGTACGTACTTCAAAAACTGCCACCTGAAGTGAGCCACTTCACCTTACCTTTGGATTGGGACCAGCCCTTAAAGGGGTTATAACTAATTTCAACAGCTATTTACATCACCACAGCCAAAGGTCAGGTCCATGCTTTTTACTGTCTTTATTGCTGCAACTTTTTCTGTATCATACCATGATTCCCTTTGTCAAAAATTCTGCTTCTAGGATCATCAGTTTTCTTGCTTGTGTCTCCTTAGTTCTCACCCTCTAGTTTCCCTGCTCTTTCACAATCACTATAAATCCATGCCAACTTTTTTTAATTTTGAAAGAGGAGACATAAAAGCTTCCCCCCCCCCCAGCTTGAAATCACCCATTCATGCACTCATTCAGATTATATTTCAGAAAGTGAATTAAGAGTTAAAGCCATGCTTTGCTTTGCATTGCCAAACTAAGACTGAACTGTAGATTGAAATATTATTCTGTTCTGTAAATGTTAAGTTAGGTACCTCTTTCTTATCTGGCATGTTAAGGTGGAAATCAGAGTTAGGGTAAAACTGGACATGATGCCATTCACAACCAACTGCGCAGTTTTTTAAAAAACAAATAGCAGGAGTGGAGGACCAAATCCAGATTGTGACCCTGGAGGCAGGGAGGTGGATTGAGCCCCCACCCCACCCCCCTGCTGCAGTCCCAATCCTATTTTGCATCTTCTATTTGCATAGGAGGAAAGCTTCCATTTGTGCCATTAGAAGCTTTCCTTCCAGTGCAAACAGCTGGGATGCCCACTCAGATCTGGCGCAGGTCCACAGTTGAAGGGGAAGAGTTAAAGCAACCCCCCTGCAAGAGTCCTGATTTGGACTGGGGTCCACACAGCTGCTATTCCTTTTTTTAAAAACAAAACAAAACGCCATTCACACAATTGCTAATTGTGTGTGAATGGCATCATGTCTGGTTTGGCCCTTAATCAGAAACGCAGCTAAATCTGAGGAACTAGACAGCTCAAATATAAAGACTGGCAAAAACCTGCTTGCATTAAGCCTTGTTCCGTCTTGTGGATAACCTTACAAAATTTTATCTTGGATCTGATCCACATGTTATATCCACCAGTGGAAGCCACTTGAAACAGCCTGTGTGGCAGCTGCTTCATGTGATCACTGTAATGTGTGAAGAGGAGTTCACCAGATAGATATACAGGCCTGTGGCTCACGCTGGCTCAGCTTGTCTGAGTGTGGAAAGCTAAGCAGGGTCAGGCCTGGTTATTACTTGGATGGGAGACCCCTCCTCTAGTTTCCTGCATTGAGCAGGGGGTTGGACTCATAGGAGCCTTGTAGGCTCCTTCCAACTCTATGATCTATGAAATCTATGAAATCACTTCCATTAAATAGATAAATTTCCATGCCACTGGAAAATATCCCTGGTTTGGGCTTTTTTGTGAGCTTTAATTTAACAACCAGAGTGGTTAATATGGGATGAAAAGATGGAGACAGGCCTTTACTTGTGTTTCCCTCTCCCAAATAGGGCAAGTTGGAAGTTGGAAGCTTGAAATCTACCTATCATGCTCCCGAGTTTCTTCACAGTCTTCTTGCACCCTTCCCAACACTATTTCCTAGTTCTTATTTTTCACTAGCAAAATGGACACCATCACAGATGTATAGATTGTGTGTTGAGGGATGGCTTCTGCTATATGTGCAGACTCTATGCACAGCTAATTGCAAGAAGGCCCCGCTGAAATCAATAGGATTTACTTCTAAGTGAACATACGCAGAATTGGGTTGCATGCTTCTCAAAATTTCCTTGAGACAGAGAGAGTTAGGCCAGTTCAGTTTCTTGGCAAAGATCATGTCTTTGAGAGGAGTGTGAAATAGGCTATCAGAAACAGGATGCTGCAACATAGCTTTTGCCCACCAAATCCCCTAGAATAATGAATTTGGGAAGAGGGTAGAATATTGCTTGTTGAAAAATCTGAATATTTGCTTCATATCTGTCTCTACCTTCACAATCCTGATTTCCTCCCTGCTCCTGCTATTGAACAATGGTGATTATGTAGCACAGGACATCACATTTTCTAGCTCCTTTACTGTACTGAAATAAACCATAATATTATCCTCATTTTTCAGGTGTAAAAGACTAATGGTGTTTCCCCCCTTACCTTTAGAAGCGTCCCAGCATACGAATGAGTCAATTAATGACAACCCTTGTTTGTAATAAAATGTGGTTAATTCTAGCCAATCGGCATCCAAAGTACTAATCACGGACCCTTTCCTTGACACTTTTAGAGACAAAATACCCTCATGATAGGTCCAACAGGTGGAATCATCCTCAAAGACATTGAAGACTGTATACAATTTGTTATCTGAGAAGAAGATATTAGAAAATAAAGACATTAGGGATAATGATGCATTTAAGGAACTGAATAACTTGAAAAGATTATACATCTGGAACATTTATCTTTAAAAAAGGTATTTCAAGTGGAAAGAACAAACATAAATGCTCAGCGTGACATATGAATGCCATTTCAATTCAAGTGGAATATTATTCTCTCAGTATGAAAGCCAATATATTGGAAGCTCTCAGGCTGATAGACAACTTAATAGAGGTACTTTAAGCTTGAACTTCTTCCCCTTGTACAGAACACTTCTTCTTCCCCTTGTGTCATCTTTGACTTTTCTTCCTAACTCTCAAAGTGTTCCTTCTCTGTCTCTTGTGTTGACAGAACTCTACTTTTGAATCTTTCCTGCTCTCCAATAAAGATGCAGCCCTTGGTACATTAAATTTCTTGCTTTACATTCCCTTTCTCAATCAGAACATTAGTCACTTACCATGAAAGTTCCTTCTGGTTTGGTGTGCTGGGAGGTTTCCAACAATGGTTTAATGTTCCCTATTGCCCAGGAAAGGCAAAGATTACAATCTAGAAAAACTTGCATTAGGCTGATTACCCTCTGGTTCCATCCCGTTCTGTCCCATGGCTGAGCTTAAGACATGAATTGAAGATGATATTATCAGAGTAGTCTAATAAAGCAGAGGTGGGGAACTCTGGCCTGTGGGCCTAATTTGGCCCACGGAGGTTTCCCATCCAGCCTGGGGAAGTTTGGGCTCCCTCCATGGGCCCCTACACACTCCCCGCAGTATCAAAGAGAAGAGGCCAAGGTTGGGTAAAGGTAAAGCAATTTAAAATAATAATAATAATAATAATAATAATAATAATAATAATAATAATAATAGTATAGAGTTAGGAGAAAAGGAGAATACTAAGGCGAAAGGACTCTAGAATTGAGTAAAAGGTATGCGATCAACCAAACATTAGAGAGCTCTGTCCTGGGCAGGGAAGAACTGGGCCTGGAATCAGAGGGTTTTCTAGCATGTGATCCCTGCCTTTCCTGGTTAATAAGGGGAGCCAACCCATTCTTGGATGCCTCCTCACACCAAAATGAGAAGCTCTCATTTTCTCATCTATCAAATCAGTCTTTACACTCTTGACATCCTACCACATAATCTTGTATCTGTAATTATGCCATTGACATCTCTCCCTGGAGTTCCAGTTTTCAAACTAAACTTGGCAAACACCCCATCCTAAACACTACAGCCAAATCATCCACCCCATCCTGACAAATTAATGGCACTCAAGGTGGCTAACAATAAAATCCAGATTAAAAACACATACACAATCTTAAAATACAACATAAGAACAAATAAACACAACAATAAAAGAAATAAACAGCACGAACCAATTAAAACCCATTTCAGCAGCAGACCAGCTTATATGCCCAAGGCCTACATGAATAAAAATGTCTTTAGCTGTTGGTGAAAGGACAAAAGAAAGGGTCATCCTAGCCTCCCTCAACAGGGAGTTTCAGGGGAGTAGCCACTGAGAAGGCCCTCTCTTGCATCCCCATCAAACATGCCTCTGATGGCAGCAGTATGGAGAGAGGGGCTTCCCCCAAAGACCTTAAAACCTGGGCAGGCTTGTATTTTATACTGCCCTTCATCATATCAGATTTCAGGGTGATGTACAGCATAAGACAAATACAAAAACAAGAAAGCAGCAAATAAAAAACTTTAAAAATGCTGAAACAGACACATTGCTCTGCTTATTTATTAAAATCTATTAAAATGACTGGGGAGATAAAACTGTTGGTGCCTGGCACCTTAATGATAGCCAGGGACACCTCTTTGGGGAAAGCATTCTTTAACTGGGGCACCACGGCTGAGAAAGCCCTCTCCCTTGGAGATGAACTCACAGAGGTTCTGAGTCATCCTTAGGGGCAGCTTCACTTAGAGCCCATTACAGTAGTTGATCCTCAAGGTTACAGAAACATGGATCAGCATGGTGAAATTTCCTCGATCTAAAAAGGGGCAGGGTCCACACAGCTAATGCAGCTGATCAAATACAGGCCTGTGGCTCACGCTGGCTCAGCTTGTCTGAGCATGGAAAGCTAAGCAGGGTCAGGCCTGGTTATTACTTGGATGGGAGACCCCTCCTCTAGTTTCCTGCACTGAGCAGGGGGTTGGACTCGATGGCCTTGTAGGCTCCTTCCAATTCTATGATCTATGAAATCTATAAGTTGTGCCTGGCCATCATCACCATTGGCTAACATAGGAGCAGGACTGGCTCCAGGTGCACTCCAGGCTCTGAACCTGCTCAGATGGTAATCCTTCATCAAAATATTTGCTTTTTAAAAAAATGGTTTCAGTGAATAGTTATTCAGTGAATGTATAATATATAGGCATTTAAATACCTTCTCCTTTCCTTAATTTAATCGGGCTGGGACTGTCTTCTCTCCCATCTTGGAAATCAGTCTCTTGTGATTGCCCGCTGTCTGGCTGAATTTCTTCCTCTATTCCACTCTCAGAGGACTGGCCACTCAATGTCCCTTCATTCCAGGTTTTAACGTTTTCATCTGACTCATGCCTCCTCTGCTCTCTATTCCTTCTGCATAGTGTTGAATCAGACTCTGTATTCCCATCCATGTTGGTGCCATTGCAGATTTTAGACTGAGGACAAGGCTGTGTTATAAATCCAACAAACTTCATTCCTCTTTTTGCAGCATCATTGATCTGTGTTTTTCGCAAAGACAGCTAAAATCAAACTGTGAATTTAGAAAGAGTTGACTAATGACACTGACTGGGATGACCCAACACGACAACCCCCGTGGTAAGCCACGGGGGGTTGCTGTGTTGTGCGAACCCACCATGGATTATTTGAGGTGGTTTATAGGCCCAGTTTCTGTGTTTACCACCCTGACAGCCCATGGCTTGTTGTAGCCATTGTTTGCCCCATGGTGGGCTGCTGTGCCGTCCAAACCTGGACAACATGACCCACCGTGGGGCAAGCTAACCTGCTACAGAGCCACTTGGCAAGAGCAGCAAAATCCCCTTGCTGCTCTTGCCAAGTGGCTCTGGACGAGTGCCAATGGCAGCCACCCCAAAGTGACCAAGCAGCACTTGAGGGCAACTGTCATCGGCTTCCCTAATCTCTGCGGCGTGCTGCTGCCACATGGCAATCACAAACAGAAGTGGGGCTGCCAGCTGTCACTACGGCTGGCGAAGACTCCTTGCAAGCAGGAATTAGGGGGGTGCTGCTGCTCCTTGCCTCTCCAGCCTGTGCCCTGGCGGCAAGGAGCAGCAGTGCGGATCTCTCATACTGGCTCAAGAGGTCTCCTCAGGAGCCAGCATGAGGGATGTATGCTCCTCCTTGCCGCCATGACACATGGCAAGGAGAAGCGGCGCGGATCCCTCACGCCAGCCTGAGAGGCCTCCTTGTGAGCTGGCGCAAGGGATGTCAGCAATCCCTGCTCCCACCGCACTCTGCCACTGCTGATAAATGGTGGTGGGGATGGGGGGGAATCTTGGTGCTCCCGCAGGGTCCCCTGGGATACCTGCAGGAGGAGCAAGGGGGGAGGAGGGGGCACCCTACCCCTGATGTGCCCAATCATCTGTTGGGCACATCGGGGTAGAATGGCTTAAAAGCAACACTACGTAGCTTTCTATGCAGTATGCCTTATTGACTCGTGTGAACGCTCCCATTTTAAGGGCCAATTTGTACATGTTGCTTTTATTATACAGGCAAATGAGTATAGTGGAAAAAAGTGTACACTGATGTGTGAAAATAGCACATGTCTATTTTAGTGCAAGCATTACAAAGTCCTTGCCTATTGTGGCTTTCCAAAGCATTTACACCCAGTAAAACAGACATTTTATATGTTCAGGCTTCACACATACCAAGATACATGGATATATTTTTTTCTGTCCATGTACACTTGTGTGCCTCATCTGTGAAATGGCCCTTTGGCCCTCTATAAACTGAAATAGGGCTTTTATAAACACTGGGATTCTGAGATTAGCAATATTCAGAGTTGGATTCTGCAAGCAGCCTCTCCCAACCTGGTTCCCTCCAACTCCCAGGATTCATTGGCCACGCTGGCTGGGGCTGATGAGAGTTGAAGTCCAAAACAACTGGAGAGAACCAGGTTGGGGAAGGCTGCTCTACTTTATTCAGTAGATGTATTCAGTAGGATGACTTCAGCAATAAAGCCCTTAGAGCTGTACAGATCATTCATTTTCTGGAGCAACGAGAGCAGCTTCCCATCTTCTGACTTCAAAAATTAAGATACCTGGGTAGAACCTGGGGAAATGGAGAGCAGGCCACACAGGGAAGTAGATATGAGGGTAATTTCCACAGCTGCCGCCGCCATGTTGCTCTACCACCACCCACCGTGCCCTACCTGGCTCAACAAAGCCAATGTGGGGCAGCTATGGGGTAACACTCAGAGGGGGCAATGGCTAGCAGTGACTGCCTTCAATTGATGTAGACTTAGATGTACATCAAGGCGAGGAAATTAAAACACATACATGCCTTCTTATATTTCTACAACTCTAAGCAGTTTGGTTCTCTAAGCAGTAAAAATAAGTGAAGTCAGTAAAATGACTTTTATAAGTAAAAATAAGTAAAAATGTAAACTGGAACATCAGTTTGTGAAGATTCCCCGGGGTTACAAGATCAAAATCCTAGAAGCAAAAAAAGTCAAGAAGGAATCGTGATCTTCCATACCTTTTCTAACAGGCCCGTTACTATCTCATTTGTTAGTTTTTCATATGTTAGGGGACACTCCTCAATCACAAGCTTGGGGTGTCTTTGTTGTCTGGGTGGATGCTTCTGGCTGGAATATAAAAAGAAAGCAGCCTTTGTTGCAGTTCTCTATATCTTGCACAAAATGCTAGTGCACACAACTTCCTTCATTAGGTCTTGGCAGCACTCTTGTTTGGGTGGCACTTCAAAGGATCTTGATTATAAGTTGCCTAAACATGCTACTTGGAACAAAACTGAATTACCTATTGAGAGATTTTTTAAAAAAAATATTTGCTCTAAATAACAAATATTTCTCAGACAGCACAAAGATACACACATAAATATGTGGGGTAAAAATTGAGGCTCCTACAGACCTGCAAGGTATTTTATGGAAAATATTTTCATCACAATGCAAAAAGGGTGGTGGTCAGATTTGGAAGATTTAATTTGAGCTATGGTGTGAAAAAAAACTTAGGGTGGTATCTGATTAACCCCTTTCACTGACAGAACGTTTTTCATCAGCAGAACGGAGAGGGGGAGAAATTCTCCTTCTCCCTTGCAGCCCCCCATGCTTGCAAAATCTGTTCCGGAGGACTCTGTAGAGCAGACTTGGGGGGCACGGGGGGGGCTGCAGGTGGGAGGAGAGGAGGAAATTCCCGTTGCACGAGTGGACATAGGATTATGCCCAGCTATTAATCTTTAATGTCACTGGTGTTTGATTTGTCCATATTTGATTGGTCCAAATTTATTTATTTATTTATTTATTTAGCACATAGCACTTTACAGAATATAAAAGAGGAAGTTACTATCTAAAATTCAACACTGGGGAAAATATTTATTTTATTTTTTATTCATTGAATTTCATTCCCTTATCCAAAAGCTGCTCTAGATGACCCACACTTTTATCACTCTGAATGACAAACAGATTGATCTGACTTGAAGTTGGCACCAAACCCACTGCTGCCACCCCACATTTCTTTCTTAACACCCAAGTGGGTGAGGATTGGAACAAAACAGTTGGCAGTCAAACTGACATATACACCTTTCTTAGTTAACACATGTCCAGCCACACTGTGTTTATCTCTCCTCTGTATAGCAAAAATGAATGCGTTTCACAACTCAGAGGCAAGTAAAGAAACCAGTTACGCAAAAGATTCATTTTGTTATATGTTCTGCATTTCCTGTATAAAAGTAACAGATAATAGCATCATGTTTACTACACTGACTTAGATTAAGATGTTAAATGTTATTTAGTCAGTACTTAATATATGCAGTTACAAAGAATCTATACATTTAGGGTCAGACTATATGTGATGCTAAATTCGTCATTATTTATTTTTAAATTATATTTATACCCTGCCTTTTTTCCTGCAAGGAACCCAAGGCGGCTTACATAATCCTCCTCCTCCTCCCCATTTTATCCTCACAACAACCCTGTGAGGTAGGTTAGACTGAGAGTCAGTGACTGGCCCAAAGTCACCCAGTGAGTTTCATGGCTGAGCGGGGACTAGAACCCGGATCTCCCGAGTCCCAGTCCAACACTCTCACCATTACGCCACACTGCCTCTATAAAGCATATCAGATTTTAAAAATGTAATAGCTGGTACGGGGCATGTGTGTCATTTTCATCAGGACCACAGCACATGGGAAGGGAAGTTTTAACCCAATTGGTTTCCAACCTTGGGTCCCCCGATGTTATTGGACAACTCCCATCATCCCCCAGCCATTGACCATGCTGTCTGGGGTGATGGGAGTTGTAGTTCAGCATCATGAGGGGACCCGTGGTTGAGAACCACTGGTCCTTTGCCTGCACAGCTGCAATACCAACAAAAATCACCACCCTGTGCCGCTATTAGCTCTAGCAAAAAGCTTCCATTAGTGCCAATGGGAGCTTTTTTCTAATCTAAAGCTAATTAGCAGTGTGTGTAGAGGTGGGGCGGATTTATGTGATTGTGGCTGGGAAGGGTTAAACTTGCCCTCTCTGCATGCTATATAGTCCTGATGTGAAACAGCATCCCCCCCCCACACCTATAACATTGGGGGAGGGGGAACCCTGACATGCTTTTAAATGATGTGTTTAACATCATGTCTGCTTCTTTGCTAGTCTGGCTCTTTGCTAGTCCATGTTAGGAAGCTTGGAAGAGATGCAATGTGTGGAGGAAGCTTCTCTGTCCAGCAGGCAGAACTAAAGACATCCTGTTAGAAAAAACTTACTTCCTATTTAAAAAAAAAAACACCCTTCAGCATAGAGTAATGTCATAAATCCATGTGTGCCAATGCTCTCTAAGAGCATTTCTGAGCAACACAATTTACTGGGGTAAGTTTTTGGATAAAATGTGCCCTTATGGTTCAAAAAAGGCTAAAGAGACTCCCCACCATAGAAACTAACTGCTACAGCTCTAGCTTCACTACACAAGTAATGTCACGATTATCTTCCAAGATAGGAGATGGAAAGCAAAGAAGTTAACATGGACTAAATCTAAACTTATAGGCTTGGATCCTAAGATACATTAACTTAAGGAAGTTCACAGAAGGAGAGCTTATTACCTTCTCTTCCCCCCAGCATTTCCCCATATCTCATTCCACATTTTTCAGCCCCCCCTTCCTCTAGATAGGCTTTTCAGGGGTACAGATGGTTTCAGTCACGGGGACGACGACACAGAAAAATTTCCTTCTGTGAACTTCCTTCAAAATGTACCTTAGAATCCAAGACATAGATTCTTTGCAAGTTCAAGCATTGTTTACGAAGCTGGCTATTTTAGTAAACAAGTTAAAAATGGTCTGGACATAATGCTAAACTGTGCTTAAATGAAAGCAGAAGCTTCCAATTGCCTCGCTGCCCTGCAGGAGGAGGAGGGAGCAGGAGCACAAGCCCAAAGCTCACACAGGCTCATCTTTGGAATGCTAAACCATGGTTTAGTATTATGTGAAAGCACAACCAATGTGATTGTTATGTGCACAAGCCTTGAGTTTATGCATTTTCCTCTACCCTTCCAGCGCAGCTTCTGTTTTTGATTAACCACAGTTTACAGTTACATTTGAAATGGATAATCTTCACTATGGTTTAGTAAAACAAGCCAGATTCACAAATTACACTTTGAACTTGGCTTGCTTAGAAAACTGTAGTGAAGACAAATAACATTTTACCTGGTTTCAGAATAACACTAAACTGCAGTTAGTTAAAAACAGAAGTAAAAGCTTCCAATCTCCTTCTTGCAGTTGCGCCACAGGAGCAGGGAAGAGAGTGTGCGAGCCCGAGGTCACCCATGTTCACTTATGTAACAATAAACCATAGTTTATATTCATGTCCAAATGCAGCCAACTTGTAATAACAGTAACTGCATCATTAAAATTTCTGTTCTAATTTTGTAGGGCTTTCTGTACTTGCAACTTTCTTATAATGATAGTGGTATCTTCTAAAGTTTATAAATAAAATGCACTTCATTTCATATGCTGCATGTCTAGAGCTAAATAGGGCAAATGTAAAGGTCATAGTAGTAGTAGTAGCAATTATGTGGCGAGGGTTTTTTGGGTTGTTGTTTTTTTTGCCTTTGAAAGCCTATCTACAATTCAGTGTACAGAGCTTGAAGCAGCAACAAACAGAATTCTCAGTATCGATGAATGGGAAAACAGTTTCATCTGTTCTTTAGTTGTTGTTGTAGCAGCAGCAGCAGCAACAACAAAATAGCTAGTTCTTTGTTACATGCCAATATTAAGGATAGGGAGAGATTCTTCCTTCTAGTGTCACAAGCATGTTATGTATTGCTTTTGCCAGCATTTCTCATGACCATCTTGTGATCCTAACTGTGTATGAATGAAGACAAGTCTTTTGTTCTACCACTATTCCCTTTCAAATAACTTGGTAGGTCACATTGTGCAGCCTTGTCTTATACTTATGTGTGAAGAAAAGCGTCAGAGTCTCCTGCACCACACACACACGCGCACACACACACACACACACACACACACACACGTAAATAAGTGTAATCCCAGCTAGAGGCTGAGAACCTCATGCAAAATGTACATAGTTCCTCTGAAAACTCTAGGCATCAAAAGTCTCTTGCAAATATGCATAGTTTCTCATTGATCTCCCTGTGCCACAGGTATTTGCATGCAAATGTGGCCCAAGCCCTCTAGTCATGAGCCACCCCTCTTCTGCCTAGCCCAGATGAAGTTCATCCTGATTGGCCAAAGACAGCCAAGCTATGGAAAGGAGGGGTGGGGGGGGGAATCTATACTGCCAGCTGTGGCTTCTGGTTTGAGTTGTTGTTTGTCTGGACACGAAGAAGCATGGAGTAGGGCCTTTTGCTGAGGCAAGCCCTAAGAAGACCAACCCCCAGGCAAGGAGTAAGTGCCTGGGTATTTATATAGTAAGGGACTAGCTTTTGTTGTTTTGTAGCTCTACTTGTGTATACCAAAGCGTCTCCCTACCTTTCTCTCCTTCCTTCATTCCCCACCTTTTATTGTAATCTGTTTACCTTAAATTAAGTTTCCTGGTTTTACCCCACACGGTGTGTGTGGTTCCTCTGTGGTTCAGGGCTAAATCCAGTATATAGACCAAGGGCAAGGCCCTGGGAGAATCAGGTCAAGATGGCAGAGCTAAGGCTGGCAGTTTTGCACCTTTGATCTCCCGTCTTGAAGAAGGGACCGGTTGGCAGTCCTTCACTTTACGCAAGTTATTAATTTTGTTATTGTATATATTAGAAAGTGGGCTCTTATAATGAAATGCTATTAGAAAAACCAACCTAATGGGATTAATATGTTTCATTATTTGATTGATTGATTGATTATATTTTTAGCTCACTCTTCATCCAGTGACCCCTACATCAACCCTATAAGGTAGGATGACAGATAGAAACCGGTCCAAAGTCAATCAAAATAACGATGACTGAGCAGCGATTTGAGAGTGGGTCTCCCCAGTTTTAAGTGCCATTTTTAAATACTCTATTTTATACTCTATCCATCACAACACTTCCAACTAAGGTAGGCTTACAGGTGTTTAGAGATGCTACTTTGTCTCTTCTTGACCAAAGTAATCACATTACTCTAACTTCAGATTCTTGAGATGTTTCAGACTCCTTATAACTTAAATACTGATTTGAATTAGATATTTAATTACTCACTGCTTTAGTGGCACAATGCTAAAAAGCAGTATATAAATTTATAAACAGTGGGCTGGATCCAGACTTACTCATACTTAGAACAGACACATTGAAAGCAAGTCCTGTCGATTTTAATGGGTCTACTCTAAGTATGACTATTTTATTTATTTATTACATTTCTGTACCACCCAATAGCTGAAGCTCTCTAAGTCTGGATCCAACCCAAAGTAAGTAAATAATAAATAAGGGCTGTTACACAAATCAATTAAATCATGCCACAACTATTTTTTTTCTTTGCATTAACTTCCTACAAGTTCAGTAACAATAGCATGATACCCCATGTGCTTGAAACAGATAGAGAACAAGTCTTGCTTGGGGAAGAGGATAGCCTCTTTGAAAAAAAAATGGTTGGATGTCCACTCCCACACAGGAGAGGTAGAATACACCGTACCCAAAGGCATAATAAATAAACAAAATTTCAGGGTGCAATCCTATCGATCGTGCCCTGGATGATCGGAAGCCCCAAAACACGGAGGCTGATTACCTCCATTAGCAGGTGTATATAGAAATGGGTATAGAGAAAAAATTGTAAACAGAGTTCAGAGAGAAATGAAATGCAAAACATACAGACTGTAACAATTACATTATTGTTTGTGTTTTTTGCATTTCCTTTCCTTTTGGTCTCACTGTTAATGGAGGATAACACTTGATGCCTCTGAATAAGTTGACTCCAGACACAAAAGCTTATGCCATAATACATTTGTTAGCCTTTAAGGGTCAAACTGCATGTGATGGTAATCATGTGGTTTGCCAATGCACACAGGATTTTTCTTGAATAATAGCCCAGTGTGGGGACCCCAATCCAGATCAGGACCATAGCGTGGGGCAGGGGGGGCTTTAACCTTTTGCCCCTCGCTACTCTCCCAATCGAGATTGGGGGGCCATGCTTGCTACTCTCCCAATCGAGAATGGGCAAACCATGTGATTGAATGGCACATGTATTTTGGTCCTATGGTGCCGCAAGTCTCTGCTGTGTTTGTAAAAAAAGAAAAAGAAAATATTTTTGATATAAGAGTGTTTTGGATTACAAGCACGCTTCCGGAATGAATTATGCGATGGGAAATAAGCTATTTGCATGTTTTCAATTAACTAAAAACTATGCAACATAGATTACTGTAATTTATTTATTTATTTACGGCAGCACATACCTCAATTTGAGACGCAATAGTACAACTCGATACATACGACTTGCTGAAAAATGCCGTCTTCGTCCAACTGACAGTAAAACAGGGTGAATAGCTCCTACCATATATCCTTTAGTATAATACTCCTCCACTTTTTTTGCAATATCCAAAACAGAACTGATCTTGATAACGTCTGGATTTGAAGAACCTAAAGAGATTAAAATTACAGAAAAACCTGGCATTAGATAGACATGGTAACTTAGTTTAATATTTTCTGTTTATAAGATCTATCTACAAAGTTTAAGTTTCATTGTATTTGTAGGGACTCACAGTAGGCATCTGCTAATAGGAAACTTGTTAAAATAACGTTGTGCTGCATACGCGTCTGCATCACACCTTTGACACAAGCATACAGAGATGTTGAAGAATTAGTAGTTACAAGAACAGGAGCAGGGAAAAGGTTATAAAAATTAAAATAGAAGCTATTATGGTTGTAGTACTGATCAAGAGTTGGGTGTGGCCTGCTGTAAAAAATGTTTTTTTAAATAAAACATTACATCAAGATAGACTAATTCTCTGACCTGTATATACTGTGCTACTTATGGAGGGGATCAAGTAGCTGCACAAGGCACTGAAGTCCTGCCCCCATAGAAGTCCTGCTAAGTCCTTCCCATACTTTTAAAGATTTCATCAGGCATTGTCCACACAAGCCTATTGTGAGCAGCAATAAGGGCTAGGAACTTGTTTTTGTTAAAAGAAAAACAATAACTAAAGCAGGCTGAGATTTTCTGCTCAGTATCACATTCTGCACCTTAGAATTGTGGAATGCTCTCAATATAATCACTGTAGCAGGACCCAGAGGCATTCTGGGAAAAGAAGATGGCGGGCAGCTGCGGCCTCAATTGCTACTTTGCTTCACAGCATGCATGCCATCCTAGTAAAGTGTGAAAGAAATAAATGGTGATGACTGGCATCAGCCCCAGTGGGCCTTCTGTGGCCCTGGCATTGCCCCACCATGCCGGGTGCATCCACTAGCTTCCAGTCCCTTCTGAGAATGGAATGAGTCCTTCCATTCATGGAAGGGCAACTCTGCATCTGGAGCCATCCCTGTATGTTTTATATGTCATTGAAAACTGCAATGACTTAACCTCCCTTCCCCTCTGCTTTCAGTTGCTACATATCTGTTTTAATGTTTACAAAAAATGATACTTTTCACAAGAAATCATCTCCATCAAAGTACTTATAGAAACTTGAAGCTATACAACTGAAAATATTACTTATTACACAGCCAAACAAAAGAAGCCAAACAACAAACAGAGTACAGTAATACCTTGGATTGCAAGTAACTTGGTTTGAGAGCGTTTTGCAAGACAAGCAAATGTTTAAATATTCATTTAATTTTTTTTTACTTGATATACAAGCGACGTCTTGCAATACAAGTAATGTAGTATTGCTTAAATTAAAAATCTCTGTACAATTTTTTGGGGGGGATTTCATTTTGATATAAGAGTGTTTTGGATTACAAGCACGTTTCCGGAATGAATTATGCTCTCAGTCCAAGGTATTACTGTATATTAAATCGACTGCCAAACGTAAAGTTACAGACCAGTATATTACCTATGCATGCATTAGGCAACCAGTGTGAGATCCAGAGTATGTTGCTGTTACTGCTTCTCCACACAAAGTTTTCTTTCATTCAAAACAAATCTATACAGTGCAAAAAAAGACTAAACATACTGGTAACAGACTAAAATGTAGTATTATGTGCTCCACACTTATCAAGTCATTCTTACAATGTGCATTCAGTGTGTATTACAATGTGTATTACACAATATTGCTTACAATGTGTGTAAAGAGGGATTGTAATAAACGATCTGGCTATTGCAACCACAGACAGGCTTTGGAATTAGTTTCTACTGACAGCAACCCCAAAAAACTGATGTACAGCCATGGAGATGCTTTATGAATATTTTTCAGTACAAAATATGCAAGTCCCTGAAGCAACTACCCACTAAGAGCTGCCTGTTCTCAGTGGGAAGCCATCTGGGTTGGTTGTTTACGTTTTCAACTTTCTGGAGCAGGGAGTCAGTTGGTTAGAAACAAGACACCCTACAAAAGAAGGAAGTAGCCCCATGGGCTGACTGCCTTTAAAAGCACAAATGTCAATGTTATTTCCATGCCCTCATTACACTATGAAACAAAGAATAATATACTTAAAGTTCTTTCCACTGACTTCTTCAGAATTGCTTTTAAATGTCATGTGTAGCAGAACTGTCTATACTGACAGAAGTTGGTTTTTAGCCATCCACAGAAGACTAAAAAACTGCTTATTTCCAGACAAACAAATGTACGAAATTTTGTGTGTATAGACACACACCTTATTCTGGCAATCAAAAGGCAAGATTTAACACTTATTTCTAAACCATTGACTAAATTGGTGTTAAAATTATATCATACATTTTTCATATAGAATCATAAGAAATAAAATAAGGACAGCCTTCCTTCCCCCATTGTACATTTATGAAAACTTGAAACAGATTATACTTACTTTCTAATGTAAAATCTAGTAGTATGTACTCATAGGCAGAGTCTGTCTTTGTTTCCACTTGCGGTCTCTTTAGTGTTGAAAATATTTTTCCAGGGCTGCTGTCATCTGGGTCTTCTAGTTTTCTTAGTCCGCACCCCATGGTAAAATCTGGGGGTGGAGGGGGGTGTAGCAGTAAGGTACAAGAGAAAGGGGTTGGTAGAAATGGAGTATGCCACAAAATCTGTTTGTCTGACTGGAGGGGGAAAAACAGGAATCTGTTTTAGTTGCTGTTTACTGTTAGCCATAAACCAAAAGAAAGAAGAATGTTCAGCTCCCAAGTTAGAAAAAGGAAGAATTTTCTATGCATATTTACAGCCAGGCATAAAATCATTAATGATTTCAGGCGACAAACTCTGCAAGAGTCGTCCTGCTCTTACAGGAACATACAAAGTGCTACAAACTTAGCAGAGATTTTCCATGCCACGTCAATTTACAGCCAGCCCCCCTAGCCGTGTTCTGTTGCAGAGGGCACCAATGAGTGCTTTGTCTGTCCCTCTTGGCTGCCTGGCTATGATGCGAGAAAAGAACCGAAATAAAAAGTTACAGCAAAACTTCAGCGTGATTACTTACAGTCAGAAGATCTACTTTGGCGCAGTAGCAGAGAAAGGGAATAAAAGAAAAAGTTGGTCAAAGAATGGGAATAGAGAGGCTCAGCATGGTTCGAGACAAAATCATTTCCAGAAAGGAAGTCGACTTCAAGAGGAAATTGCTCCTGGCATCTCAAAGGAGAGCAAAGTAAATGAAAAGCAGTTCAGACTCTTATTTTAAATGTGAGAGTTTGGTTCTTACTTCCTTTGCCCAGGACAGCTGGAAACCTGCCCACAATGCTAAGAGAGCATAATATTATCTTGGCCAGAGTAGCACAAATTGTATTTGCAATTGCCAACAAATTTAGTAAGCATAAATAAAATACTGCCCATCATTTGATCACTCCCATTTGAAAGCAGGAATGAAATGTACATCCCAGTAAACCAGAGAGAGGATTTGATTTGTATTATATTATACGAGAAGCCTCTCTCCTACTTTATGTTCTCTAAATTATAGTTAAAACAAGGCTTAAAACTTTGGTTGGGGGGGGGCTTCCTAGAAACAATGATTGAGGTAGTGGATTTCCAACTACAGTCATGCCTTGGATTGAGTGCATAATTCGTTCCGGAAACGTGCTTGTAATCCAAAACACTCTTATATCAAAACGAAATCCCCCCAAAAAAATTTGTACAGAGATTTTTAATTTAAGTCGTACTACAGTACTTGTATTGCAAGACGTCGCTTGTATATCAAGTAATAAATAAATAAATAAATATTTAAAAATTTGCTTGTCTTGCAAAACGCTCTCAAACCAAGTTACTTGCAATCCAAGGTATTACTGTATTTACTTTTGTTTTCATTTCTTCAGTGCGTGCAATTTGGTTAAACTAAGCCACAATGTTATCAGCTGCATTGTTCAAAGGCTTCCAGGCCCTTAGCTAGCAAGCCGGCAGCTAGGGCTATCCTAGCACTTTCAAAGAAATCTGCTGCTAGTAGCACAGCTTTGACTGGTCCCAATTTTTCTTTATTTAGCTTACAAGGCGTTTTTTTTTTTTTTTTTTAATAACAAACTTCTGATTCATATTGTTCTGATATTATTTTTCTCTCTTCAGGCATGCCCAGAGCACTCCAATCAATAGAACCCCATGCCATATCACAAACTGGTTGTAAAAGATTCCTCAGTTTCAAAAGCTGCTTGCCATGTAGAATAGGGCCAACTGTTAAAAAAAAAAGAAGTGTCCAGATCTCCATTAGGTGTGCATAACTAGTTGTGCTGTTCTTTGGATCCTAGCCTTTAAGGTTCCATGTTGTCAATATTTTAAAAACCATGTCCTCCCAATTTAACATCACTAGTTATCCAAGTTAGTTGCATTATGTTTGCCATTAAACTGACTTTAATTCATTTGAGTTATTATTAATTATATGGGAAATATGACAAGACGACAATTTTTTGACTTTGAGAACCAGGCAGAAGTAGAAAAAAGACCTCAGGTAACCTCCTGTTTAGACTACTGCAATGTATTGTACGCGGGACTGCCCTTAGAGATAGCCCAGAAACTACAGCTGATACAGAATACAGCAGCCAGGATTTTATTTTTAACTGGGACAGTTCAATGGGAACATATCTCACCAGTTTTGAAAAAGCTTCACTGGCAGCTGTGTCTGCTTTCAAGCCCAATTCAAGATGATGATGCTCATCTAAATGGTTTGGAACCCAGGAGCAGTATCCAACGCTGCCTGCATGCTAGTGAGACCCACTGCTAGTGCAACGGGAAACTAGCAGATCCTTAAGCAAATGGAAACAAGCGGAAATTCTCATTTCTTGAATTAGATCAGCAAAGTTTGCAGAAGGGAGCTCCACTGACCTGACCCGAAACAAGTGTTTCTGCTAATTTCCAGGATTGCTTTAGGAAGCACGACCTTCCTGTTGTACCAGCAGTGGGTCCCACTGGTGCAACAGAAACAGAGGGGGTGCAGCAGCAATACAGGCTACTGCCCCAGGTATCTAAAGGAACATCTCCCATACCAACTTGCTTGTATGCTAAAGCAGTGTTCTCCAACCTTGGGTCCCCAGATGTTTTTGGCCTACAACTCCCAGCATGCCCCAGCCAGCGTAGGGGCATGCTGGGAGTTGTAGGCCAAAATCATCTGGGGACCCAAGGTTGGAGAACACTGTGCTAAGGTCATCTGCTGAGACACTCCTCCAGGTGCCATGTGAGGTAAGACAGGTGGTGATTACAGAGAGGGTATTCTTTGCTTTGACACCTTGGCTGTAGTATTTGCTCCCCCAAGGAAGTTCACCACCTGGCAAATTTTTGCTAGCATTTAGGCAGCAGGTAAAAACATTTTTATTCTCCCAGACCTTTAATCCACATATGTTTGAATCTCCAATATTTTAACACTTGTTCTTGTTGGCCATTCTCTAGCCTGCTGTTTTCAGTCTTTTTGGTTTTAAAGTTGTTATCATTTGATTGATTTTGCTGTATGAATGATTGCAAGCTGCCTTGAGACCTTCAGATGAACAGCAGTATAAAAACTGAAATGGATAAATGAATGTTCATTTCCAAAAACTCTTTTATCCTTGTGATCTCCAAGAACAGATTTATGTGAGGCTCACAACATGAACAAAGGCCCACAGTTGAGATTTTTATGGCAAAGGAATAGGGTTTATATAGAACGTTCCCATTGTTTTCTGTTAAAAATAGAAAAACAAAGTGGTAATTTTTACATCACACAACTGAATTTGTAATGTAACTGAGACTATTAGATAGGTATGATAACACCATAGAAAATAATAATTAAATGTATTTAATATATTTCTGGTGGATATTAGATCTCACTAAGCCACTGGGCCAAATTCTACTGAGAGTGTCACCCCCTATTGCAAATGGTGATAGCATATAAACCATGGCAAATAAAACCTAATTATTTCAGGGTGCAATCCTATGCATGTTGAGACAGAAAAAAGTCTTACAACTCCCAGTATGCCCCAGCCAGCAATATGCCTGCATATGTGTCCCTGTGAAGAAATCATGGGGACCCCTGCCAAAAAAAACCCTTTTAAAAGGACCCAGAGTTTGACAGCCAGCTACGAAAACTGACAGCTCCTTTTAAAAGGGACGTGGCTCTCAGTTTTCCATGTTCCTGAGCACTTAAGAGTCTTGGGAACAACTGGAAAAGTGAGCTTACCCTTAGGGCAGTCTAGTGCCAAAAGCAAAAACCAGGAGGATCTTGCCATGAAGGGGGTATAAACCCCTTTTTGTCAGCAAAGATCACTCACGTCTTTGGTTTCCCTTGACAGCTGGTCCTTTGATAGCTGTTAAGAGAAACCAAAGGCAAGAAAAAGTCTATTTGGAGCCTTTTTGGGTCAGTGTCCAGGGTTGGTACTTGCTATACCATGACAGCAGGTATCCGAGGTACAGTAATACCTTGGATTACAAGTAACTTGGGTTGAGAGCATTTTGCAAGACAAGCAAATTTTTAAATATATATATATATATATATATATATATTTACTTGATATACAAGCAACGTCTTGCAATACAAGTACTGTAGTACGGCTTAAATTAAAAATCTGTACAAATTTTTTTGGGGGTGGATTTCGTTTTGATATAAGAATGTTTTGGATTACAAGCCTGTTTCCGGAACAAATTATGCTCTCAATCCAAGGCATGACTGTAGTAGTAGGCAATCACTCGTGACCGAGTAAGATTGTCTTCCAGGATAAAATTACAAAAAGAAAATTATAAAAAGAGGAAATTCTAAAAAAATTGTGTAGACTCTAGCGATGGGTCCATGTGTGAGTGTGGAGGCCAATTCGAGATCCACACAGCTTCCCACAGTGAGGACACAGGTTACCAGATGGAAGATGGTCCTGTAAAGGATTCGTTTGACGTGCTTTTAGCTTAGCACGTTTCTCCCTTTCACCTTTCACTCGGGCTTCTTCTTCAAAGTCCATAGAACCTTCGTGAAAGGCCAACCTCCAGTTAGATTGTTCATGGGGCAGAGCTTCCCAGTTCTTGGTGTTTATATTGCATTTTTTTAGATTAGCCTTAAGAACATCTTTAAACCTCTTATACTGACCACCGATGTTCTGCTTTCCATCCTTGAGTTGGGAATAAAGTAACTGCTTTCAAACAACATGACTGGTCCATTGAAGTTGGTGTTGAAGGATCATTTTTCCCAACGCTAGTAGTCTCTTTGCTTCTTCCAGTACACTGACATTTGTTTGCCTATCTTCCCAAGTAATTCGCAGGATTTTCCAGAGGCAACGTTGATGAAATCTTTCAAGGAGGTGGAAATGACATTTATAGATAGTCCATGTTTCACAGGCATACAATAAAGTTGGTAATACAATGGTTTATAAACCAGCGTTTTGGTCTCCTTACAGATATCCCGATCCTCGAACACAACACTCTATGCTCCATTCGAGAAAATGCGGCACTTGCGGAGGTCAAATGATGCTGATTTCAGTGTCAATGTTAGCTGTAACAGAAAGATAGCTGCCAAGGTAAGAGAAAATGATCGACATTTTCCAGTATTGCCCCGCCAAGCTGGATAGATGGCATCACTAAAGGGTTAACTTGCACTTGCTGATGAAAAACTTGCTGATAAAGCACTTTGGGTTTTTTGATATTAAGTGAGAGACCAAGTTTTCCGTATGCTTCTGCAAAAGCATTTAGGATAGTTTGGAGATCATCCTCTGAATGTGCGAAGACCACATTATCATCAGCATACTGAAGTTCCACAACGGAGGTTGCAATTACCTTACTTTTTGCTTTCAGCCCCTTGAGATTAAAAAGCTCTCCATCTGTTCGATATATAATTCCCACACCAAAGGGGAGTTTCCCCTCGCCAAGATGTAAAATCATAGTGATGAAATTGCAAATAACGTTGGGGCGATAACACATCCGTTTAACACCTGATCCCACTTTAAATGGAGTACCATGCGAGCTGTTGTTGTCCAAAACCCTTGGCGTCAATATCCCACAGGACATTGACCCAGCTGAGGCTTCTAATTGCTGCCCTAGTGGAGCGGTGCACCTCCACAGTTGCGCAAGTGCAGCAAATATATATGGACCTTATTTTTAAATGGTTTTCCAACCACTGATAGCCCCTCTAATGTGCCACTTGTCTATGGTTGTCAGAACAGGGATTGCAAAAACTGGCTTTATCTCCTGGGGAAAAAAGTGACAAAAAAGCTGTAGCAAGCCAAACATGGCTTGTCATTGCGGCGGGGAGGGGGAGACAAGTTGGTCCTGCTGCTGAGTCCCCTGAGATGCCTGTGGGAGGACAGAGGAGGATGGAGGGGAGGGGGGGGCAAACAACTCACATTCAATTTCAGAGAAGCTTTTAAGGGCTGCATTAAAGTTGTGGGAAGGGTCAGAAGCAAAATGGGGCAGTCCAAACTAGGAAAAATACGAGCATATTTTAGCGTAAAGCAATTACTGCCAGTAACTAAGCCTTAGGAGTGACATTTCAACCTTTATGAATTGAAGAGGGGAAACATGCAAAAGCTGGAAAATCACCAAATCATCAACAGTCAGGAGAAAGCAGGTATGGTTATTTAAGGAACCCCGGAGGGCTGGATTTGGCCCATGAGCCTGTTGCGCACCTGTGGTCTACAAAGACTGGGCTGATTCTTCAAATAGCATTTTTTACCAGTTAGGATTAATACTTGGATTTTCACAAAATGGCTGCTGTGGTAGACAGGGCCAGGCACAAAACATCCATTTTATAGAATTCAAGTTTGTAAAGCTAAAAGACAATAATCTGCCAAAGAAAGTGGCAACACAAAACCACTCCTTTCAACCCATAGTTCTCTCTTTCCTTCACCCCACACTCAAGCCACAGATGATCTCATCCAGTCACTCATTTCTCACTCTTTCAGGATCAACCCACCCCTTTTACCCAAACACGCCCACAAACGCCCTCCCCCACAGGCACTCTGCACAAACACAGAAATGACACCCACACAGATCTCCCCCCCCCCACTTTCTCTCAGCCTCTCCACTTCCTTTTCCCCCTATAGGGTCATACCCAGCCCTCCCCATCCCAACTGGGAGCACTGGCCTTCAGCTGTCCTTGGAACATCTCCGGATCCATGTGGGGCCGAGGCATCTTGGGGAATAAAGATGGTGGGCTGCTGGAGACCAGGTCTTCATTTTGAAAATTTTGCTTAAAAAGTATAACAAACTATTAAAAAGTTCAGCAGGGCACTTTGTGGATGTAAGGGGAGGTATCTGTGGGTGCAGTGTTGTCAACCCTCAAACTGAAGAGATGCACTCAAGAGTCAAGAACAGTATTAGGGCTGGTGAAGAGCTATCTTCTCCTTATAAATGTATTTCATATTGCATCCCATTCATTTTGTCCATAGAATACAAACTGAGGAGAGCCATTTCAGGAAAGGGGCAAAATGATTTGGAGGAAGGAGTCTCAGCAAGGCTTAAATGCCCACTATTGGATATCTTCAAGAAGGCCATATATTTTAAGGGCATTTGTTATGGTTACTTTTTTGTTTTATATCCCATTTTTAATACCTGACAGAAACTACACCACAGTCAACCAAGCTCAAACACTAACATATGGCCAATTTAATTGTTTATAACAAGAGCCACTAAGGGCTTCTCTATATGAGGCACTTACACAGCCAATTTTCCAAGGCTGCTGCTTCTGTTTTCTTTTCAGGAGTCAGTCAGTCAGGTGATCACTCGTGACCGAGTAAGATTGTCTTCCAGGATAAAAAAAAAGAAAAGAAAATTTACAAAAAGGAGATTTTAAAAAGGAGCAAAATTCTAAAGAAAATTGTGTAGACTCTAGCGATGGTTCCGTAAGTGACTGTGGAGGCCAATTCTAGATCCACACAGCTTCCCACAGTGAGGACACAGGTTACCAGATGGAAGATGGTCTTGTAAAGGATTCATTTGACGTGCTTTTCGCTTAGCACGTTTCTCCCTTTCACCTTGCACTCGAGCTTCTTCAAAGTCCATAGAACCTTTGTGAAAGGCCAACCTCCAGTTAGATCATTCATGGGCCAGAGCTTCCCAGTTTTTGATGTTTATATTGCATTTTTTTAGATTAGCCTTATGAACATCTTTAAACCTCTTATATTGACCACCGATATTCCGCTTTCCATCCTTGAGTTGGGAATAAAGTAATTGCTTTGGGAGACGGCAGTCAGGCATTCGAACAACATGACCGGTCCACTGAAGTTGGCGTTGAAGGATCATTTTTTCAATGCCAGCAGTCTTTGCTTCTTCCAGTACACTGACATTTGTTCGCCTATCTTCCCAAGTAATTCGCAGGATTTTCCGGAGGCAACATTGATGAAATCTTTCAAGGAGTTGGAGGTGATGTTTATAGATAGTCCATGTTTCGCAGGCATACAATAAAGTTGGTAATACAATGGCTTCATAAACCACTGTTTTGGTCTCCTTACAAATATCCCGATCCTCGAACACTCTGTTTCATTCGAGAAAATGCGGCACTTGCGGAGCTCAAACGATGCTGGATTTCACTGTCGATGTTAGCTGTAACAGAAAGATAGCTACCAAGATAGAGAAAATGATCGACATTTTCCAGTATTGTCCCGCCAAGCTGGATAGATGGCATCACCAAAGGGTTAACTTGCACTTGCTGATGAAGTACTTTGGTTTTTTTGATGTTAAGTGAGAGACCAAGTTTTCCGTATGCTTCTGCATTTAGGATAGTTTGGAGATCATCCTCTGAATGTGCGGAGACCACATTATCATCAGCATACTGAAGTTCCACAACGGAGGTTGCAATTACCTTACTTTTTGCTTTCAGCCTGCTGAGATTAAAAAGCTTTCCATCTGTTCGATATATTATTCCCACACCAGTGGGAAGTTTCCCCTCGATAAGATGTAAAATCATGGCAATGACAATAGCAAATAATGTTGGGGCAATAACGCATCCCTGTTTAACATCTGATCCCACTTTAAATGGAGCACTATGAGAGCCGTTGTTGTCCAAGACCGTAGCCGTCATGTTGTCATGGAGAAGTCGCAAGATATTCACAAATTTATTGGGGCATCCAATTTTCATAAGGATAGTCCAGAGAGCTGTTCGGTCTACAGTATCAAAGGCCTTAGCAAGATCAATAAATCTGAGAAGTATGACTGCCTCAGTTACATGTGACTTTTTAAAAGGGGTTTTATTTCTCTGCCTTTCTATAGGATTCTATTAAGCAACCACAAGGTGGTGCTGTGGTATAGCTGCAGTATAGTGGATTTTTGACTTTACACGTGGCTTTTGTTCCAGTTCAAAATTAGCTTACTTTCCTCGCTCTAGAAAAAAAGTTGCAAAAATGGCTGGAAAACAGGGGAGAGCCCCTGGAGGATGACAACATCGTGAAAAGGACCCGCAAACTTCCATGAGTGAGGGACCACGAGCGCACAATAAATGCCTCATGTAGAGAAGCCCTAAGTGCACAGGAACAGTTAAGTTGTCCAGAAATATAAAGGTTCTTAAGAAATAATCAGCTGGGTCTGAAACACCAGGAGAGGAGCAATGACTCCTCATCTTTCCTACATGGTACTCCTGGAAGGGAGCCATTAGAATGAAACTATCTTATGACTTGATGCCTGACAACTATACGCTCCCTTCCCAAATTCTGCTTCTTGATACTAATGTGTTAAAAAAAATGTCAGGAACTTCATTTTATTTTATTGATATTGTTTCTCCTAAAAAAATGAATTTGCATCACCAACACTAGATAAAGAATGCTTTATTTAGATGAAACGTTACAAAACTGCTATTTTTTTTTTAATTAAAAGGTACAAGCTACAGGAACCTGTTTTGTTACTGTATGTTATACATTCATGGCACAATCCAGCGCAGCAGGAGTAGAACCCCTACACAGAGTATTCTCACTGATTTAACAGATCTGCTTTCCCCCTCCTATGTGTACCCACAGGCGGTACAAGAGGCCACTGAATAGGTGGTCCATCAGACCCTATTCAATTCTTCCTCTTGCCTTCATACAAATTGCTGGGGAACAGGGAAGGCCTGACACACAGGGCTCTGCTGAGCTTCAGGGAATCTATTACATCTACGAATCCTTCGTGCGCTTCCACTGTGCCTGCAAGTTGATTGGATAAAGCCCATAGTTTAAACAGAAAAAAAAGAGTACAGGTAACAGGGTTGGAAAACTTTGAAGTACTATGAAATTATTGCTAAAACATTTTTCTGTACATTCATATTACCTTAAGGATGCAGTAACTACAGCAAATGTATTTGGAGTGCATTAACAATGCAGGCCCCCCACCAGTTTACCTAGACTATTATTTGTATGGCAATGCAGGTTTTTAAAAATATTCTGCTTATGATCTGCATTTTTTTAAACAGTTCCTTATAATAATAATAATAATAATGAAAGTACTGTATATTCCGATGAAAATACCTGTTTTACAAAATACACCATCGTATGGCCCGCTTTCAACTCTACTTTAAAATAATTTTAGAGCAATGTTATTCATATCAAAAGATCTGATAAACACTTAGTCGAATAATGAAGCTCCAAACAAGATGTTTTACAAAGTGTAACATTCTGTTTAAAACTAGAGCTCCAAAATAGTAGAGAATTGGCACATATAAAAAAAATAGTTTTAGGCAGTGCAATCCTATAAGCGTGCCTGCAACCCTCCGAAGCCAGAGGATTGCGGGCATCCAATCGAAGGTGGGAGGAGAGCAGAGGATAGGACAGCTGTCTAAATGTTTCTCCCCTCCTCCTGAGGAGAGGCTGAGGCGCTGCCTGGATTCTTCATAAGACGGCAGTGACTCGCCCTTCCCCGCCTCTGGGAACGCCCCCTCAAGGGGGAACCGAGCAGTCTTCCGTGTTTGGTTTGCCTCTGGAAAAAACCACACTGGCACTGAGGTGGGGGTGGGGCGCGTGTGCACCGAGGCACTGTGACCTCGGAAAGGATTTCCAAGGTCGCTGTGCCTTCTATGGTTTGCCTATGTCCCTCCAGACAAGGCCGGAAGGACATAGGATTGCGCCCTTAGTAAATCTGTATGCATGTATTGTTGAACCATCTCCCTTGTCACATTCAATATTTTAAAAAACCTGCCACAATATATGAGGATTAACCCAAATGCCCTGAAATTACTGTTTTACCTTAACACTTACATAAACACATATGACAATAAACATACATTGTAAAACTATACTAAACACAGGTATAATAATAAGCCATGTGTTCTGTTACCTCTGACTAAATTATTAGTGAAATGCACTTTGTTTACTAGTTTATATTATCAAATGGATTTTAGAGTATATTAAAAGCATAAAGAAATACCAGAGTGATAAGGTCAAATGACTGTGTTATGATTAAACTGAACTTTTTTCTGGTTCAGAAGAATGAATAACAATTTGGTGTTCAAGCTTTTTCAAAATTTCAAAACAGGCAGTTTTTCCAATAATAGGAAAGTCCTGTTTTATTTAACATTATGACATTTATCTATTTCTTAAAATATGTTTGGAATTATGATCATGCAAACAAATTATTTAATTAATCTTCATCTTTAAATCTATGGCAAATATGATTCTGCTATGTATCCCAACTAAAAGTTCTAAAATCAGGACATTTAACACAGAACAATAAAGTTCAGACTATAATAATATTAGAGGCATTGCCAATGCTTGCATTCTATCACTCAACAGACGAACGAGATGGCTGAATATGAAATCAGAAAGTATGCTAGATTCAGGAGCTATTGTTTTCCATGGAGAAACATAGTAAGAGGAGATGGGATGTACTGGATTCAGCTAGCTTTCAAAAATAATTGGACTGTCCAGGTATTATCCCAAATTCTGTAATATGATGATGTGCATTAAAACACTTTGAAAAGAATAGTGACAGCCCAGATTATACTGCAGAACCAGAGTGTAGAGGCAGCTTTACTTCTGTGAATAACCACCTAGAATTAAGTATATGGGACTTGTTTATTAATTAGACACTTATTTCTATTATTATATTTGTAAGCATGAAGTAAATATTGGCCAAATATAGATAAATATAAAACTATCCTGACATTTCTATTGTTGTTTTCATGGAATTAACTAAAATGGAAAGTTTTGGGTATTATCTTACCTGATATACATATCAATAACTCCGTAACACAAGCCAATAGAAAAAAGGATTTCACATATGAAAAGTTGTTTTCTAAATTGCAATTCTAGATACCAAGCACTCCTTAGACATCGTGAAATATTTTCAGAAAATAATGCTTTTTTGGTACAATATAGAAAGTAAAAATGGGAACCCAAGCAAACGATTTAAAAGCGACCCTGATTGCTTGGATGAAATGGGTTATAAACAACTATTTCATGATATACTTAAAATAAGGCCATAGTAACAGAACACATGGCCTTTTCTTGGCTACTTTTATATTGTTTACAAGGATATTTACAACCGAGCAAATCCTTTTACATATATAAAGCAGTTTCAAGAGATGTCAACACATTTATACAGATATATTTTTAAAACCTCTGCAAATATAAAACAGAAACATTAAACTGATAACCCCAACAGCTCAAGTTATTTATACTTGACGTAAAAACTACTTAAATCTGATAGCTGCTGGGTTACCATAAACAATTTTACAAAAAGGTATAAATTACTTTGCATATGATCTTTTTTTCCTGCTCAATCAAGGTGCATACCTATTTAAGAGTGAACATGTTACTAGAAAAATAAAATGTTAGGAGGAGTCTGAATTTACGGCCCTCCCTACCTCCAGCCATATGTAATGACAGGTACACTCTAGGCAAAGGAGGTAATAAAGTTGTGTGTGTGTATATATATATATATATATATATATATATATATATGTCCAGTACAATGTTAAAAGGTAACATCACTAGTTCTTAAATAAATTATTTAAATGTTACTTTGCTGATATAACTACTACTATTTAATACTGACTCTATGAAATCCTTACCTGACATAAAAACAAAATTAAGCTCTTAAAGCAATTCGAAATTCACTTTTGAGAAGATGCAATAAAAAAACTGAACTCAAAATATTTAAAAATGAAGAATGGATAAAATAATGAAAGTCTACTTTGCCAATAGTAGAATTGGGCTTCCACTGCAATTAAACACAGAAAGCATGCTTATTCTGCCAGAATAAGTTTGAGATATTGCAACTAAAAGCTTATAAAGAAAAGCATGGAATAAACAATTCTATTCCTTGTAGTGAAGAAGAAAATGGTATTCTTCCTCAGTACATGATACAGGCAGTGATTCATTTTGATCCTGCACACAGAAAGGTTAAAGGTTGAATGAAAGTTTTCAAATACTGTAATATATTGTATTATTAACACGAAGATTGCATTTTTTTCACATCGAAAATAATGCCATAAACATATGTAATCTTTAGTATGTTTAAGAACAGTATCAGCCACAAAACATGTGGACTCAAGCAGATGGTCCTATTTTTAGTTTGTTATTTTAAAAGGACTTTTAAAACTCTTAAATCCCCAAATAAAAAGAGAATGATTTGATTTCAGTTGAAATATGTAAAAGCATTTGCACCAAATATACAAAACAAAAGTATGCTTAAAAAGAAATGTTGAATAAAATATTTAGAGTCCAATATAGAGTTATCAATAGTATGAGTTTTCAGCAAAAAATGACGTTTAATGTTGTAGTTACTCCTGTAATTTATCAGATAAAAATGAATTTTAAGTTTGTCTTTTAATAGAAATATGCTGATTTTAAACTGCATTAATGAACAGTGCATGCATAGCCTGCATATTACAAATTATGAGTCTTGTGTCACCATATAAGTATACCAATTGATAAAGGTAACCATGATTTTATCCTGCTATTTATGTTTACTAACTGTATGTTTCCAAGTGAAAGATCTTTTGTTCCCTCACAAAAGGCACGGACATTCTGGCTATACCAATACTCAATAAATGTGAGGCGCTACAAAATTGCCAACGTATTATTTGGTAGATACCGAAGGCTCTATTTAACAGAGTCTGTAGAGGATGGAGTCATGAGCATTGCCTCGTCTGATCTGTAATCTTTTCTAGGATGAAAATGAGGACTTCGTGCATATCGAGGCTTCAAAGTCATAGCTGACGGATGAGAAAAATTTCTTCTCACAGAGTGTATCCTGGCTTCCTAAAAAAGAGGAAAAAACTATACATTTCAAAATAGCAGTTTATTAGAATACATTTTAAGCACACGTATGACAACTCTTAAGCTTCCCAGACAGGCCTGCCTGGTGCCGACATTGTGCTGTTTTCAGCGCCAGGTGAAGACCTTCTTATTTTTCCAGGCATTTTAGTCTTTCAGTTTCTGTTTTAAATCTGTTACTGTATTTAATTCTTGCACTGCTGCTAGGTTTAATATTGGTTTTTATTTTATACTGTAGTTTTAAACTTTTATATTGTATTTTATGGTTTTAATTGTTGTGAACTGCCCAAAGCTTCGGCCATTGGGTGGAACAGAAATGTAATAAATAGAACTCTGCCTCAAAGGAAAGTGGGAAAACAAAAATGTGGCCTGTAAAGAAAGGAATTGATTTACAACATGAAAATATCACATTAACTATAATATCACTTCTCCACCTCACTGAAGCAAGTACCAAAAAAATAAAGTGAAACCTGGCGTATTAGTGTAGTTAGGGAATTGGGCAAAAGTCGATTACGCCATTGCTCTTCAACTGATGGAAAAACCACCATCACTTTATTTTATTTTTGTGCTGTAGTAGTTTAATATTTTATTAGGAGAAAAGAACAGAGGGAGAGGAAACACACTGAAAAATGCAGTAAAAAATTTAAAGTGGATCCTGTAGTGGAGTTTGGGATTGAAGCTGGGCTTCAGGTCTGAAAAGGCTGACTACTCAGCTACACCATGACAAAATAAAATGCCTCTTGGTGGTTTTTATGCATCTGCTTGGAACAGCTAATCAGACCTTAGGTGGTCATTCTGGGCAAATGTAGAACAGTTACTGAGTGCCAACCGTGCAGTATTCTGTGTTTATCCACAAGTAAGTTGTACAAATATGCACAAAGGAACAATAGTTTTGTTTACTCACTATTGATTTTCAGTATGATATGCACTATATTGCTCCTTTCCATTCTTCCTATGCCCAGAACAGCCTCCCCCAAATCAGGACCATAAACTGAAGCTTTGTTCCCTCAGCCATCACCTCTTTTTTGAAAACAATGAGGATCCAAGGTTCTAGGTAGCCTTGCCAGGCCTTTGCCTTGCTTGCCACCCACTCCCATGTGACATTATTGGTCACTGTCCCTTCCTGCTCCTATGTAGTTAGGGAGGGGAAAGGAGTGAGCACCCTTAATAGGAGGCATCACAAAGTGGCAGCAGAAGCAGCTAGCTTAGCACCGAGCAGACATGCTGCTAACTGCCAGCTGGGCTCTCATCCCAACCAAGCACTGCTTTCCATCCCATCTTCACACAATGATACCAGAGGATTAAATTAAAAATATTTTAAAACTTGAAGAAAAATAGTATTTCTAAGTGGCTGAATTATTTCTATGATTCCCACACTTCATAGCTTCATATTTATTAGCTCCTACTAAATTTTGTTAGTGATGGGATTCAGTACTTTAGCACCCTCTACAGGAATATAGCTTAAGCATATACCCAAACACCCAATCTTTCAGAAAATTTCAACATGTAAAATAAAAAAAAACCCACCATAAAGTGGCAGAAGACTATAATTATTTCTGTTATTTATTTAATCATCTCACCACACCTTTCCAAAAGCTCAGGTGGCGTAGTGGTTAGAGTGTAGGGCTGGGACTCGGGAGATCCGGGTTCTAGTCCCTGCTCCACCATGAAACTCACTGGGTGACTTTTGGCCAGTCACTGACTCTCAGCCTAACCTACCTCACAGGGTTTTTGTGAGGATAAAATGGAGAGGAGGAGGAGGAGGAGGAGGATTGTGTAAGCCGCCTTGGGTTCCTTGCAGGAAAAAAGGCAGGGTATAAATATAATAAATAAATAAAATAAAAGCCATGGATTCAATCTGGACTTCACAAACAGAAGGCTCCTTCCATCAAAGGAAAATGTTTGATACAGCAGAGAGATCCTGTTTGCAGAGGGTGGGGAGGAATTTTGCTGATTCCCCCTTCCTCCTGCAGCTGCTTGTTCCCTATGAAAATCAGCTCTGCAGCCCCCCCCCCCCCATTTCTGCCAGCAAAAGCAAAGTCTAAAGTCAACCCAGTGTCTATCCTTTTGTACGGGAAAGGGGGCTTTATGCCTTTCTCTTTTCATCCCTTCCCCATCCAACCTGAATTGTGCCCCTATCCACTAAGATATACCGTACCCCAAAAGTAAAACAATGATTATAGGCCTTACTTTAACAGATTCTGCTTGCATCACAGGGCCTGGCATGGCTATGGCACTTTGAGCATAAACTTGATGATATGCTGCTTGAACTCCATGATCAGAGTATGGCTGGTATGCAAACAAACATTTTTAAACATTTTTACAACAATTAAAAACTTCTATCTAGGCCAGCACGTGAACAAGAAAAACATGAACAGAAAGTGATTTTCATTGGACCTACTTTTTCACATTCAATTACATATCCAGTAACCTACTGAACCTGGGCTAAATGTTTGCCTTCCAATTTCTGGTCGTTTTTATCAGAATACATGTAAACGTATAGACCTAAATCTGAATTTTGCACGCTGTTGGTTAGAAGTTGGGGCTATCCCTTTCACATTTTTTTGCCGGATTTGGGGCCAAGAGGACACAAAATGACTGAAAGAGAACCACAATATATTTAAATAATCAGAGGAAGCATGAACGATGCAAAACAGGCTGTACAAAATGTGGGTAACATGCATGAAAAATTCTTCAGATTACAAATTATATGATTGTTTATGGGGCTCAGAATTTTGGCCCATCTACTGTAGAGTAAAAATTACTCCCATTTAGCCTATCTGTGGGCAAAACATTGCCTGTCCCCTCCTTTGCCTATCAGTGCTATTAGTACACATGGTTCCTTTCAAATATGTGTCCCCCCATTTTATCGCCATACCACATAGATGAGGATCAAATGTATAAGTATGTACAATAATTTATGTTTAAAATAATGATAACACTGACCAAGGAAAAAGTAGTTCCCAGATTGTGGAATGAAACAAAATAATTAAATTCAATTAGACCAAATTCAATTAACAAAATAATGTGGAATGGTAGCTCCAATTGCACGATAGCTTCAGTTGCATAGACTCCATCAAAATAAGTCACAGTGTGAGAGGCGGAGCTAGCACGCCTAGGAAATGGCGGCGTAGAGGGAGAGCTCCTCACCCTAAAACTAAAAAGGAAGACTCTACAACGCTTTAAAAAAAGCCCAACAAGCAACATAAACTTAAAGTTCTGATGGGGAATGACAGAGGAATCTAGCAAAACGAAAAATAGCGAGATTACACACTACTTTCCCTACAAAGAAAGAAAAACACTACATACAGCAGCACAGCACATTCAGAGAAATAGAATGGCTACCGGAGAAGACAGAGGAGAACACACAGAAGAGCCAGGATCAAGCGCACAGATATCGAATAACGAAATGAAGGAGGCAATATTACAACAATTAAAAACATTAAAACAAGAACTGATGAACCACTGGGCAGAACTGCTGGACACCAAACTGAGGGAAATAACAGAAATGGTGGAGGCAGTAAAAACAACAGCAAATAAAGCTGCAGAAAAAGCTCAGCAACAGGAGGAAAAGATAAAAACTTTACAAAGAGAGATAGCGGAAAATAAATCAAAGATTGAAGACCAAGAAAATCGCAACCGAAGATGTAATCTGAGAATAAAAAACTTGGAAGAGGAAGCAGAAGGTGAAAACATTAAGAATTTTATAGCACAATGGCTGACTTCACTAACTCCAGAATGCCCGATAGAAGCTGACGACTTAGAAAGAGCTCATAGGGCACTAGGACCCAGAAGAAAAAACTCCAGCACTCCAAGAGATATGAAAGACGAACTCCTTAAAAAGCTAAGACTATTAAAAGAAATAAAATATAATGACAAACCTGTAATGATTATGCAAGACCTGGCACCAGAGACGCTGCAAAAAAGAAGACTCCTCAAACCCTACACATTGAAACTACGGGAACTGGTAGTTTTTATCATTGAAACTACGGGAACTGGGGCTTAAATATCACTGGGGATTCCCCTTCAAGATAATAATCCCCAACAAAGGATACACGCTGATTGCAATCTCCTCACGGGAAATGACGGAGCTATTCAGAACGCTAGGCATCGAACTCCCGGCAGAGACTACTCGGGAAGAAACAGATTATGGAGAAGATGCAACAGACCAAGAGCCACAAGAAGGAGACGGCTGGAATACAGTAAACAGGCATCGAAAGAACAGGCGGGAAAGGAATGACTACGAAAATCCACAGACCCCAAGAATCCTGAGAGCTCTGCCACAAAGGAAGAGATGAGAGAGATTGAGTCACAATAAGCCACAGGAGGTGACAAAAATACAGTGAAAGGCAATTGAAGTGTAAATATTCAAATGCATAGTAAAGGGAAGGGGGGGGAAAAGAAGAAGGTTGAAGAAAAAGGGAGGAGGGAAACTAGCCCCAAAGGGGAGGGAAAACATTCTTTGTTTGTAGAGTCACACTGTTTTAAACCATTGATAAAATATGAGGGAGGGGGGAGAGACTCTTGCCTCTATGTTGTCAATCTATGAAGGAATAGATTGACCTGCTCAGATATAGTTTTAAAGGAATCTGGAAAGAACGAACTGTAGCCTCAAGGCAGGGTGAAGAACACGTGAATCACTCTCTCTGTAAGGGGAGGGGAGGATCTCACCTGCATTCGCAGCTTTAGTTATGCTAAGAGAGAGCTGCAAACAAGTTTTAAAGTTGGGGAAAATGAGAAGGTTGGGGGATGACATGGGAGGGAGGGGGGCACGATTGAGCTGGGTGCAATAATGGGCAAGGCAGACAGAAACTGGCATATATCATGGGAGACCTTAAGGTGCTAACTCCAAACATTAAAGGCATGGGGAATCAGTTAAAAAGTGCGAGGTTACATAAACTAATAAGAGATCTAAAACCAAAAATACTATTTCTACAAGAGACACATAAAGCCCAAAAAAGGGAAGGAATTTTTAACAGTAGTCAATGGGAAACTGTACATATAGCAAAAGGAACAAACAAATCAAGGGGAGTAGCAATATTAATACATAACACAGTGGACTTTGAACTAAGGAAAATACAGAAGGACCCCAATGGAAGATATGTATTTGTAGAGGGAACACTGAATCAAAACAAACAAATAGTATTAGCCTCATTATACAGTCCAAACGAAAGACAGCTAGACTTCCTATATAAAGTTTTGAAAAAGCTGAGAACCTTTTCAAAAGCAGAGGCAATAATTGGAGCAGACACTAATTGGAACATGCAAGGAGCTGAACCTAGAAAAGCACAAAAAGATAAAAGAATATATAATAAAACAGACTCACACAGCATACGGGCAGGAAAACTTAAACATAATTCACAAATTTAATTTAAGGGAGGTATGGGCAGAACTTAACAACAAAGACTACACACACACATTTTGTTCCAGGGTACATGGAACTTTCTCAAGGCTAGACACAGTCATGCTAACTAGTACACTGATGCAAAACGTCACAGTGGCAGACATAGGACCCATAAAAGTGACAGACCATGCACCGGTATCTGTCCAACTTATAACAACTAACTATACCAAGAGCAATTATATATGGCGACTCAATCCCATCCTTTTAACAAACAAAGAAAGCAAAGAAAATTTAAAAAAGGGAATAGACAACTACTTCACAGAAAATAAAGCAGGGGACACAACAGAAAGGACCAGATGGGAAGCAATGAAAGCGGTTCTTAGAGGACTGAGTATCAAAGAGATGAGCCACATTAATAAAAAGAGACGGACACGAAAAACAGAAACAGAATTAGAACTGGAAAGACTTACTATACAATATAAACAAACAGGGGAACAAAAAATCAGACAACAAATGGAGAAGAAAAGGACAGAATTAAATTTATTGGAATTAGATCAAACCATGATAAATTTACTATATACTAAACAAAAATATTATGAATTTGATGGAAAGGGATCCAAACTATTAGCAAATAGGGTAAAAAAAAGGAGGGACAAAAACAAAATAAACGCTCTTAAAAACAAACAGGGGAATAAAACTTATGACATAGAAGAGATGGGTGACATTTTTGTAGATTATTTTGAAAAATTATACAAAGGGGAAGAAAAAGATAGGAACATAATTAGAGAGTATCAAAGCAAAACAAACATCCCAAGACTAACTGAAGCAAGTAAACAAATCCTAGAACAAAAGATTACGATAGAAGAAATAACAGAAGCCATCAAAACACAAAAACCCAACAAGTCACCGGGACCCGACGGTTTTACAAGTGAATTTTATAAAGCATATACGGAATTATTAGCCCCAAGACTATTTTCATTATATAATGAAATTCTAGATGGAGCCTCACTTCCTAACACATGGACACAATCCAGAATCATCTTGATATTAAAACCAGGGAAAAACCCGGAGCTCCCAGAATCATACAGACCCATCTCTTTATTAAATATAGATTATAAAATATTTACCACATATGGGCTAATAGATTAAAATTTGTGATAGGAGAAATAATACATGAAGATCAACATGGTTTTATTCCAAAAAGATATATAGCAGATCCTATACGCAGGCTATACAGCATAATAAAATACAGTAAAAAAACCAACACCCCGTTAGCCATAATCGCTCTAGACTTGTTCAAAGCATTTGACAGTGTTAATTTACAGTTCTTACTGGAGAGTACATCAGTGTACAACTTTGGCCCAAACTTCTCCCACATTCTCAATGCCATATATAACAACAGCAAATATACGATTCAATTCTTATGATTCACACCCCTTTCAACTAAATGCAGGAACCAAACAGGGCTGCCCCCTATCCCCTCTGTTATTCAATTTAGTTATAGAATTTTTAGCAGACAGACTCAGACATAATGACGCTATACAAGGTATACAAATTCAAAATCAACCATATTTACTCAGCATGTATGCTGATGATTTGATATTAACAATACAAAACCCAATAGAGGCAATTCAACCACTACGCCAAGAACTGCAAGATTTCCAAGCAGCGTCTAGCTTAAAAGTAAATTATGACAAATCTGACTTCATGAGTTATAATATAGGGGCAAACAATCAACCTGATATTTCTAAAAATCTACAAATTCCTATAGTCCACAAAGCTTTTAGATACCTAGGAGTTCAAGTCGCGAAAAACCCAAACAAAACCTTCACACTAAACTATTCCAAATTATGGGAAAATATCAAGGAAGACCTCAAAAGATGGAAAAGATTGAACTTAACCACAATGAACAAATTAGCCACCATCAAAATGATAGTTATACCTAAATTCACATACTTATTTTATGTTTTACCCATAGGAGTACCTATACGATGGCTTAAATCATGGCAAGACACCTTAGAAAAATTTATATTTAATGGTAAAAAACCACGTATGGCAAGAAATCTCAGATACAGACCCATCACTGATGGTGGGTGGGGAATTCCATCACTGAAATTATACTATGAAACTTACCAACTGAGACATCTATTATCATTCATGACAGATAATAAAAACAAACATTGGGTTAAAATAGTTTTTTTGTCAGAACAAGATAATCCACACACAATACCCTTTGTCAAAAAACGAGTAACACAAGGTATACAAAATCAACACTCCAACATGGAAATAATATTAAAGATATGGACACGAAGGAGACACTGATGCCAGAAATCTCACCATTAATACCACTCTATGCACACCCAAATTTACCAATTAAAGACATACAGATATCCAGAGAATCACTAAAAAATAATAACCTATTGATATTACGAGACCTATATAATAACTCACAACCACTACCAAGAGACACATGGAGAAACACATTACGAAATACGGCAATTACTTGGTTACAATGGTACCAAATAAGCTCATTCATTAGACTAGAGAATGTGAAAAAACAAGGCACCAGAGATCTGACACAATTTGATAATTTTTTATTAACTTTTACAGATCAGGAAAAAGGATTAATGTCAGATTTATATGCACTTCTGATAAAAACAGACATGGGAAATAGCCTTCCTCTTAAATGAAAATGGGAAAGAGAATGGGGAATGCAAATAGAAGATGAAGAATGGGAAAATATATGGGATGAATTCCCATTTAAAGCGATTTCAACAAAATTTAAAGAACTCTCACTGAAAATAATACAAAAATGGCACTGGACTCCTCACAAAATCTCTCATATTAATAAAAACTACTCTCCCCTATGCTGGAGAGCCTGTGGAGAAATCGGATCACACAAACATATGTGGTGGTCCTGCAAACAAGTATCCCGCTTCTGGACAATAGCTTTCAAAGAAATATCTAAAATTGTAGGGACAGAAATAAATAAAACTCCAGAATTAGCAATATTAAACATCTTTCAAAGGGATAATAAAAATTTATTATACAAGAACCTAATAAGATTTCTATTACAAGCTGCTAAACTATTAATAGCAAGAGGATGGAAAGATGCCAAAGGGTTAACCATTAATCACTGGTATAATGTGGTATGGGAAATTGCACTAATTTAAAAATTTACTCAAAAATTGAGAATTGCAGGGGGGAAGAAGAAAACAAACTCTTTTGAAGCAGAATGGTGGCCTTTTGTCCAATTTTCATATAGAACATCTACAACAAAAATACCTCAAGCCTTCCAGCACATTTGGATGCAATGAACTTACAAATATCCACCTATTGCAAAACTGACTACTTTATGGACGAAAAAGACTCCGGAAAAGGCGCCCAGCCAGATTTGTTCCTTTGAAATTTTGATTTGGGGGTGGGTGGGTTTACTTTGTTCTGATCTAATGGATGTTTTGTTGGTTGTTCTGTATATGTTAAAATTCAAATAAACAAATTAAAAAAAAAATAAGTCACAGTGTTTCGTGCTGGGCACATGCGGGGTGCAATCTGAATAATCACCGCCTGGGTGCAGCTGTTGTGTTGTCTGAATCCGGGCGGCATGGCTTATTGGAGGGGGAAACAGCCCTCCAATAACCCATGGTTTATTTTGATCATGCAAACCAGGGGTCCCCAACCATTTTGGACCCATGGGAGCATTTGGGAATTTGAGTAACTGCTGTGGGCACCACCACAAAATAGCTCCCATGTAGGATGTGGCTAGTTACATAATGGCTGCTGTGGGGGCCTGGCTAGTCAAAAGAGTTGGTTGGGGGGAGAGAAATATGAGGCTGGGAGGGAAAGGGAAAAAGGAAGGCAAAGGGGTAGAAGGGTGAGAAAAAGCAAGGCGAGGCTAGGAGGTGGGAGAAAGCAAGATAAAGAGGTGGGGGAGAGATATAGTGAACTGGAGGCTGGAAGTGGAGAGAAAAAGCAAGATAAAGGGGTTATTGGGAGAGAAAGAAGGCTAGAGGCTGGGAGTGGAGAGACAGAGAGAGAGAGCACAAAGGGGAAAGGTCTGTGTGGGCAGAAGAAGATTGGGTGGGGCCACGAAGCAACTCTTTCAGCTGATCAGCAGCAGGTTCAGAAACAGGAAGGAGCACCTGGCACCCTAACATTTTCCAGTTTTTTTAAAAAGTAAAAATGGATGACACCCATGGGTGCAGCATTGGGGACCCCATGTCTATTCCAATGAACAGACAAATCTGGGACTTGGGTCCCCCCATTCTGCCACTGGCAGCCATTTGGCTTCAAGATAGTGGTGAAGTTGGAACTAGTCACAGCATAGAATATCATACCATACCCATGTTGCTTAAATAATGTATCTGTTAAGGGCATGGTCTTTAACAGCTATAATTTCCTAGCATTTTGGAGCTTGAGTGAACATACAGAGACTTGAACAAAAAGGGTTTTTGTTAAATGAATTATTTCGCTGCTCCTTCATAAACTTGAATAAGCATTGTTAGTAGCTGGGATTTCTAACAGCAGCCAAGAACATATATTTAAGTTTGCAGAATGAAAGTTGAATTTACTAGTATACAATATAACGCCAATTTACTGAGTTCTGCCATGCAGTAGCATGACAAAGAGACAGAAATGAGGTCAGGGATATACTGATGACAGGGCAGAGTTATAGTGATAGAAGCAGGCTCATTTCTAAATAGCTCCCTCAAAACTGTATGAAACAATATAAAGGAACTGCAATCAGTAAGACTGTTGGAGAAGGGGCAAAAGCTGCACCCCCAAGAAAATAGAGTCACGGCGGCAAAGCTACCCCTACCTGAACAGTGTTTCTATTTAATTTCTCAAAGTAAGTGAATGGCTACCATTCTATCTATGAGATCCACAAGGACACCAATGCATAAAGACACAAATCTGCCCCCTAGTGGCCCAGCCAGCACTAAAGGGAATCCCATAGATTCCTTAAATGTTTAATTATGAGCCAATGCTTTCTTTGCAGTCTAATTAATTCCTTTAGGAATGATTACTTTTATAGAGCAGATGCAGATTATAAATACTTTTCTGAATATAAATACCTCTGGAACTGCAGCTTCCATTAGGGAAAGAGGGGGAGGAACACATCCACCATCCTGTGCAATTTCCAGTGATTGATAAGTGATTTCAGATGGATGCAGATAAAAGAATGAGGTGGGAGAGGCAGGAGACTAAAAAAAGGCAGAAAAAAATATGTATAAGCCACTCAATTCTCAGAAGAACTCAGACCAGAGAAGACAATTATAATATAAAATTCCAATACCAAGATGAGTATTATATATGAAAATTATTACAGCTGTCCCAAAAAGAATGTTAAAAACTTAAAAAAGGAGAACCAGATCAAACATGACTAATACACTAATACTATTCCTCAGTCACCAAATACAAGTTTAATAAAAAAGATTTATATCTCAACAATATGGCCTAATCAAGGAGTGACAGAGAGATCTTGGATTTCCCGCTATTGTCTTTCCCCCAATGCACCCGCTGATTCTTTTCTTACTTTCACCAGCAGGAGGTCCTAAATATCTCCTGCCCTCATTTAGAAAACATGACTTCCCCATGTGGCTCAGCCCTGCCCACATACCAATTCCTCACCAGCTGAGCCAGGGGCCTTCAGTGCTGCTATTCAATAGCTAGTCCAGGGTAACGTATCTGAGGAAGCCACAGGTGAGAAGAGGCAACTGAACACAGGCAGGAGCAGGTAAGATGAGGCTGCTTCCAATCCCCCCAAAACCCTGAGTAGGATATTTATACGTGTATTTTTTTTATAGATTCAGTCAAAGTAGCAGATTTTGAGCCAGCTTTGGCCCATAAAAGTGATTTCAGAAAGCCTGAAACCTTAACCATTGTGTGTGTATTTATATGCTGGCTTTTTTCCCAGGCTGAACTGTTTATTCAAACATTTGATCTCACCTTTTGCCTCTTTCCCGCCCCATCCACCTGTCCACTTTCCCTCCATTCCTGATTTCCAAAATTCTACATGCAATTATAAACTAAAGCAAGTAGCTGGGACTGTATTCTAGATTAATACATCAACTAATGTGATTAATATACTGATGGTACTAAATTTAATCCAATTAGTTCAACGGGGAAAGAAATGGAAGAGGAGCAGGAAAGAGAATTCACCGCATTTGAGCAGTTGGTTATGTCTAGAGAACTTATAGAAGGGAATGTATCAGCTAGAGGTATTACAAAGATGATATATAAAATGATTCAGAAATCAGAAAAGCAAGCGGAAAATCTTAAGATAGTTTGGGATATAGAGTTTGAAGAGGAAATAGCAAAGGAAGAGTGGAATAAGATATGGGATAGGCAAATATTGAAAAATATGTCAAGGATAAAAGAGAATTTCTGTAAGTTAATTTGGAGATGGTACCTGACTCCGGTGAGAATGAACAGAATAGATAATAAATGTTCTCCAATGTGTTGGAGAGGCTGTCAGGAGCTGGGTACGTATGCTCATATGTGGTGGCGTTGTAAAAATGTATTGGATTTTTGGAAAATGATTTTTGAAGAAATATCAGAAATTGTTGGTATTGATTTGGAAGTTTGTCCTAAATTAGCATTGTTATCAATAACAGAAAAGGTGGCTGGTCCTCAAAATGTTAAAGAATTAATTGTAAATTTGTTAACGGCGGGTAGATTAATGATAGCAAGAAAATGGAAAGTTCAGCAAGTTCTCTATCACTGACTGGTATAAAGAAGTGTGGGATATGGCTTTAAATGATATGTTAACTTGTAATATCAAATGTAAAAGGGGACAATTAAAGAAAAACAATTTTAAGGATATCTGGGGTTTATTTTTGGATTTTGTGTTAAATAAGGGGAAAGTGAGCATGCCATGTCAAGATATGTTGTATTTTTGGAATAATGAATAACAATAGATTATAGAGACAGAATGTATTCTTTGGTCCCGTGGTGATGGGAGCACTATATAAGTTGTATGTTTGTTATTTAGTTGTTTTATAAATTGTTTGAAAAAAATTAAATAATAATAATGATGATGATGATAATATAAAAATAAAACAGGCTCGTTAGATTCAGCCAAAATCCTTAACATCAAAAGCATTTCATCCCTTATAACTAATTCAATACAAAAGTGTGTACAACCATCACTGGAGAGAGGTTGCGCCCAATAACCGCCACACAGACAGTCAAAAACAATTACAAAGTCATGTGGCTGCGGCAAGCCATTGCTGCTGTACAATATCTAGCCACATGACTTGTGATATGAGGATCCTTGTCAGAAAGAAGTAGCTTAACATAGAATTCATCAGGTCTCCCAGGAAGTTTATAAATAATCGGAGACACGCGATCCCTACGCAAATCTCGATAAAAATGGCAATATAGGAGAACATGCTGCACAGTTTTGACTTGGCCGTTGTTGCAGGGGCACAAGCAATCCGAGAAAGGCATGCGTTGGAATCTCCCCTCCAAAAGCTTTGAGGGTAGAACATTAAATCTGGCTAGAGTGAAAGCTCTTATGGTCTTTGACATTGAACTAACCAGATATGAGGGGAGAAGGACAGGTTGCTTACCTGTAACTGTGGTTCTTCGAGTGGTCATCTGTGCAGTCACACACATGGGCTCTGCGCCTGCGCGGAGGCCGCTTCGGGAAGATTCCATAGCTGAGGCAAATTTTGGGCGGGAACCCCTCCCCCTTGCGTCTCTACTACGTGGGTTCCTGCCCTCTCCCTCAGTTCCCCTGAGACCGCCATCGCGATCCCAGTGCTAAGGAAGAACATAGGAATAAATTTTCCTAACTCTTTGACACCTATACCGAGTGTCGGATTCGATGGTGCTACACGGCATCGACTAATGTGTGCCCAAGGGTCCCGGTCCAGGACACCATCGAACTCGACAGTGACACCGTAGCGGGGATGGATGGCGGGTTGTGTGACTGCACAGATGACCACCCGAAGAACCACAGTTACAGGTAAGCAACCTGTCCTCCTTCTTCGTGGTCTCTGTGCATCACACACATGGGCAGAGTAGCAAGCTGACTTACCGGTGGAGGGTCGGTGTCAGCATCATTGTAGGACCGAGGAAAGGACAGCTCTGCTGAATGCATTGTCCTTTCGGGATCGGACATCGACACGGTAGTGTGTAACGAACGTCGAAGGCGTGGACCATGCTGCCGCCTTGCAGACATCCGTCAGCGAGACTCCTCTCGCGAAAGCCGTCGAGGTTGATACGGCCCTGGTAGAGTGGGCTCGAATCGAGTTCGGCAACAGTTGTTGCTTGAGATCGTACGCTAGCTTGATACAGGCTACGATCCACGAAGATAAGCGTTGGTTTGATACCGGCATGCCCTTGGAGTGTCCTCCGTAACAGACGAAGAGGCGGGGAGACTTTCTAATGGACTCGGTGCGGGACTTGTAGAACAGTAAAGCCCTCCGCACGTCCAACATATGGAGTTGATGTTCTAGAGAAGTCGACGGGCTTTGAAAGAACGCTGGCAACACAATGTCCTGGTTAAGATGGAAGGAAGAGACCACCTTCAGAAGGAAGGCTAAGTCTGGGCGCAACACTGCCTTATCTTTATGAAAACTAAGGTATGGAGGGTCTACTCTCAGAGCCGTTAATTCCGATGCCCTGCGGGCAGAGGTGATGGCGACAAGGAATACAGTTTTGAAAGTTAGTAATCGAAGGTCTGATGTCGCCATCGGTTCAAACGGTTTAGACGTAAGTACCTGTAGGACCAGCTGTAGATCCCAAACAGGGGTTATCGGTTTGAACGAGGGGTTTATATTTCTTAGACCTCTCATGAAGCGTCTGACCAACGGGTTCGAGAACAACGTATATCCGTCCTGGCCCTCATGGAACGCCGATAATGCAGCTAAGTAGACTTTCAACGAGCTCGTCTTAAGTCCTTTGTGTTGCAGATGGAGCAAGAACTGCAGTACACGTTGAATAGGCACTGTAGGATAGGGTACCTTGGTCTCCCCAAGGTACTCGCAGAAGGCTTTCCACTTTCTTGTATAAGAGGCTCTAGTGGACGGTTTCCAGGCTTCCCGCAGCACGAGCTTGACTTCTGATGGGAGGGAGTTTGGAATTAAATCATCCAGGCAGTAAGCTGCAGAATGGATGGATTCGGGTGAAGAACCGAGCCTCGAGCCTGAGAAAGGATTGTTGTCGAGTTCGGTAGGCGGAGGTACTCTCCCTTGGACAACCTGAGAAGTGGTGCAAACCAGGCTTGTCTCGGCCACCACGGAGTCACTAGTATACAGTTCATCCGTTCGGACTGGATCTTTGAAATGACTTTGGTCAATAACGGGATCGGAGGGAATATATAAAATAGGGTCCCCGACCAGGTTAACAGGAACGCATCTCCGATCGATAAGCTGTCGTGACCCGCTCTGCTGCAGAAAACTTGGCACGCCGTGTTGGCTGCAGTGGCGAAGAGGTCCACCGTCGGAGTCCCCCATCTCCGAAAAAGGGACTGACGAATTCGGTCCTCGAGTTGCCACTCGTGAGAGTCGAAGGATATTCTGCTGAGAGCATCTGCAAGAGAATTGTCTTTTCCTGCGATGTGGATGGCTTTCACGGAAATATGGCGGGGAATCATCCAGTTGAACATACGGAGGGTCAGGTTCGTCAGCCGTATCGAGCGGGTACCTCCCTCCTTGTTCAGATAAGCTACGACAGTAGTATTGTCGGTGACCACCTGTAGGTGTCTGTCCGCAAGTATGGATTCGAGGGATTTCATCGAATTCCACACAGCTTTGAGTTCGAGGATGTTGATGTGGTTTCCTCGGTCCTGTGGGCCCCATTGCCCCTGCACTGTGTGGCTCCCACAATGAGCTCCCCAGCCCAGAAGAGACGCATCCGTCATCAGCGTGATTGAAGGCATGACGGGTTGGAATGGCAGGCCTTTTGTCAAGTTGTGCCGTGTCGTCCACCAAAGAAGCGACCGCTTTACGGCGGACGGGCTCGATGTGCATTCGTCTCGGAATCGAACGACCTTATGAACCAGTTTTGGAGCTGGCGCATGTGAAGTCGAGCGAGAGGAACGACCGGTATGGTCGAGGCCATGAGGCCGAGGAGCCGTTGAACTGAGTAGGCTGTGCACGAGGTCGCCTTGTGTAGTTTCAAGGCGAGAGTAAGTATCTTTAGAGTTCTGTCCTCTGGTAGAAAGGCGCGACCGACAGTAGCATCCAACAATGCTCCGATGAATTGGATCTTTTGAGTGGGAAAGAGTGTGGATTTCTTTTTGTTGAGGCAGAGTCCGAGAGTGTTGAGAGTGTTGGTAGTCAAGTGTAGCGCGCTCCGAAGGTCCTGAGCAGAGGGTGCCACGATGAGCCAATCGTCCAGGTAAGGGTAGAGCGTCACCCCTTGAGTCCGAAGCGAAGCACACACCACTGTCATACACTTGGTAAACACCCTCGGTGCCGTCGAGAGTCCGAATGGGAGTACCTTGAACTGGAAGGTATCGGGTCCGACCTTGAATCTCAGGTATTTTTGGCTGTCCGGATGGATCGCTATGTGGAAGTATGCATCCTGGAGATCGATGGATGCAAACCAGTCGTTCTTGCGAAGGAGAGGCAGGATCGACTGGAGGGTGACCATTCTGAACTTCTTGGGTGGAATGTAGAAGTTCAGTGAGCGAAGGTCCAGAATTGGTCGGAGTCCGCCATCCTTCTTTGACACCGTGAAATACCTGGAGTAAAGGCCGTCCTGCGCGAGGTGCGGAGGAACCACCTCGATAGCTCCTTTGAGCAACAGGGAGTAGACCTTTTCCCGCAGTGCTTGAGATGGTTGTGTTGTGCGGATGCCAAGGAAGGGTGGGAGGGAGTCGAACTCGATCTTGTAGCCGTGCTGGACAATGTTCAGAACCCAACGATCGGTGGTAATTTTCTTCCATGATGGTAGGAACTAGGAAGAGGGATAGTCGAGTTCCAAACTGAAGTCAAGCCGGAAGGATCGGAGCCAAAAGGATCGGAGTCGAGACGTCGTGCCTTGGGACCCGTCAAACTCGTCGTCTCTGAGAGTCGCCTCCTTTACGGGAGCCCCGGTATCGTTGTTGCTGATAATGATGGCTCGGTGCCCGGGGCTGTTGTGGACGAGTACGGCTGTCCTGCCACTGCTGGTGTTGTTGTCCTTGCTGGGCTGGAGCTATCGGGGGTAAGTACGGGGCCCATCAACGGCGTCTATATGGCCTAGCCGGTTGTATCGGAAGGAGCCCCATCTTCCTTGCGTTCACCCGGGCTTTCTGGACCGCATCGAGGGAGTCGTCTGTCTTGTCATTTAAGAGACCAACTCCATCGAAGGGCAGGTTCTCGATCTTGGCTTTAGCCTCAGTAGTTAAAGTTGAGGACCGTAGCCAGGCGTGTCGGCGGAGGGCGACTGCGCTCACCAGGGACCTCCCATGACAGTCCCCTTGGTGTCTGGCAGTGTGGATCTGCTGCCTGGAAGTGTTCATTGCTTCGGCCTGGAAGACTCTAGCCAAGTCTCTCTTCTCATCTGGTAGATAGTCTATCAGACCGCTCATCTTCTCCCAAAGGAAAAGTTGGTACCTTGCCATTGTAGCTTGGTACCCGGCGACCCAGATCCCCAGGGCGCTCGAAGTGTAGACTCTTCGTCCGAAGTTGTCTAGCTTTTTCCCTTTGGGGTCTGATGGAGTCGAGTGTTGTTTGCCCGACTTGGACTGCGCTGACTCAACTATAATTGAATTTGGAGTTGGGTGTGAGAAGAGAAACTTGGCTGTGTCTGGCCTAACTTTGTAGAGTGCGTCGAGGCGCCTTGCCGCGGGAGGAGCTGTGGATGGGGAGCTCCATGAACCCTGCACCGTCTCCAACATCGTGGGAGTAATTGGAAGCAGTGTCGGGCCCGAAGAGGATTTCGAAACCGCATCAAATAGGGGATCCACTGCTTTCTTCTCCTCAACCACCGTCTCTAGACCGAGGGCTTGGGCCATCCGGAAGATCTGCTCCTGGAAGGTGCCCATATCTTAGGAAGGGGATACCGCCGACTGGGTGGTGACCTGTTGGTCCGGAGACGTGGAGGATGGGGAGAGAGAAATGATGGAGTCCGAGTTCGAAATAGGTGAGCCCGGAGTCGACGATCTACGGGACCGGGAAACAGCCTCCAACGAAAAAGTCGTTAGCCGATCCTCCCTTCTTCCACCGTGTTCCGGGAGGGCCAGGAGTCGAGTCGGTGGAGACCTCCTGGGGCTCGTATGTGTTCTCTCCCGCCTTGGTGGGGAACGTTCCCTAGGTGGGGACCTATCTCGGGACCGATAGGTTCTTTGGTATCTATACTCAGACACCGGAGAACGTCCTCGACGGTAGGTGTCCCATGACCTCGAAGAATATCTCGAGTCCCTGGAATCGCGGGATCTCTCCCTGTACCGTTGGGGATCTCGTGATCTTGAGGCTGAGGATCTCGATGAAGCCCGGTGCCGGGTGATCAGAACCTCCTCGATCTCGAGTGATCTGGATCGAGTCCGTGGGCTACGAGTCCGTACTCCACGAACCGGGGAGGCGAAAGACGGCAGGGCAGAGGTCTGTGCCAAAGGTCTCGAGTCCGACGGCGAGTCCACGATCTCCCCATCCGAACACGAGATGGCCTGTTCAGCTTCCTTCGAGCCCGAAGGAGCTTTTGGTGTGGGGCAAGGCGGTGGGTCCCTCGAGCCCGAAGCAGTAGGAGATTTATGCCCAGCCGGGCGTTCAGCGGTCGCGACATCCGTCGGGTCCATAGCTAGCGTCGATCTCGATCCCGAGAGCGACGAAGCCAGTTTCTTTGCTAATCTTCCTTACGTTCCTTGCTTTTCCTTTTCGCTTCCTCTTTTTCCCTGCGTGCCTTCTTGGCCTTACTTTTGGATATCATTGTGGCCATGTAGGCCTCCTGAGCGTCCGCTGAGGAGACCGTGTGCGAAGGCGGCGTACTAGGCCTTGGTAAAGTGGAAGGCTTTTCCGCGGGCGGTTGGAGGGCTTTTTTATAAAGAATCGCCGTCAATTTGTCCGCCCTATGCTTTCTCGCTTGTTTCATGAACGCTTGGCAATGATGGCAAGCGTCCACGTTGTGGCCTTCTCCAAGGCTTGAGAGACAAAGCGAGTGCCCGTCCGCCGGGGGAAGCTTGGTCCCGCACCGCACACATTTGCGGAAGGGGGCTTTCGGAGCCATAATTAGTTTGAGGGATCCCACGAAGAACGGGGGGAAAGAAGATAAGAAGAAAATTTTTCAGCTTTTTGTTGGATTCTGTGAAGAATCGAAGAACCTCTCGAAGAAACAGCCACACGTGATGGCGGTCGAAGAGGAACTGAGGGAGAGGGCGGGAACCCGCGTAGTAGAGACACAAGGGGGAGGGGTTCCCGCCCAAAATTTGCCTCAGCTATGGAATCTTCCTGAAGCGGCCTCCGTGCACGCGCAGAGCCCATGTGTGTGATGCACAGAGACCACGAAGAAGAATAAAAGCATTATTCATGACAGCACTATGTTTAGGCTTGTATAATCGAGCCTCGCCGGGCAGAACGAGGCTGAAATTGGCCCCGCTCACGCCCGGCGAGGCCTTACCTTGTTCTTCGGGGCGGCTCGCCCTCTCCGCGGCGAGCCGCCCGTGTGGCCCGTCCCGTCGTGTCACTTCCGGGACCGGAAATGATGCGATGGAACCCTGCGCAGGCGCGCTGGACCCGTGGCACGTTCTGTGCCTGCGCAGGGATCCGTCGCGTCATTTCCGGTCTCAGAAGTGACAGACGGGGCCTGAGAAGCCTGATTGAGCGGCGTGGAAAATCGAGTCGGCGCCCCCGCGGAAGATCGGGTCAGGGGCGCGACCCGGCCTTGGAGCCATGCCTAACTGTGTTTACCCATCAAGCCTACATGATCCTGGAGTTCTATGTCCCAAATCCTTTGTTTAACTGCTGCTTTAGCATTAGCATAACCCATCTCTGTAAGAATATTAGGGGAGAAGCCAATTCACAATATTTCTTTTGAGAGAAAGTGTTTCCATTCTGTTTGGAAAGGATCCAATAGGGTCAGCAGAGCCAAGCCTTCTGGAAAGAAAATAAGCTTTAGCCAATAATTAATCATGAGGACTTTAGCACGTGCTCTTATAGAAACTAAGCTGGCCTCAAGGCGAAGAGCTACATTAGGGGTACAGGGAGGTACGGTCAAAATAGTTCTCAAAAAATTGGTTTGAACAATCTCAAGGGGGCGCAGAATAGAACAAGCAAACAGCTGGAATCCATAGAGCATTTGGGGGATAACGTTACCCTTAAATACTTGAATTACTGATGGAACATGTCGCCCCCCTTTGGTATAAAAAAATCTAGTTAAAGCTGCTACACTTTCCCGAGCATTCATTACTGCAAGCTTTATTTGGGGGGAAATTTAACTAATTGTCTACTTCCCAAAGTCTTCCAAGCCAGCTCCAAATCAGCCAAGGGTGATCAGTATACCACATGTGGCATCACAATGCTGCTTGTACCATGTGTCTTCAATGCAACAATAAGCAATAAATAGAGTAGTAAGATGTAGTGGGTTCAATCCCTGCTCAACCACAAAGGTTACTAGTGACCTCAGGCCAGCCACTATCTCTCCGCCCTACCTATCTCATAGTTTTTGTAAGAATCGAAGCATAGGAAGGGGCTATTTCCCCTGCCTTGAGCTCCTTAAAGAGAGGGTGGAATATAAACAAATAAACAGATAATGGAGACCAAGCATAATTTACCTGTGGAATACTCCATTGCCATTGTCCTGGAAGACACTGTGCAGGTGCCTATGATAATTGAAAAAAATAATGTGCTAAAATACTACATTGTCAAAACTGCAAATCCACACATTTATACAGTTTGTAAAATAAAACTGTAGTTTTTTAGTTTAGTTAATTGTTAATTATTGTTATATGTTTTGTGTTGTTTGTTTTTGTTTTTATATAAATAAAAAAAATTTAAAACAGTATACAGTTTGTAAAATAAAATAAATGCAGAAAACATTACCTGTAACACAGTAAACTGAAATACAATGAACTAATAAAAGTCAAGGTGGACATATTTGTAAATCTCTACAGTATTTCTTTTTTAATACCACGTAATAACTGATCACAAACAATCATAATCCAATCTAACTACCACTTCCCCTTATTTTCTGCCGTAGTCTTGCCAACAGAATAATTGTTACCTGATAGTGATATGTAGGTTGTTGATAAACAGGCTGAGCTACCATCACAGGAGAACTAGAAATAGAACGTGACTTAAAAAAAAAATCAATTAGAATCTTACTAAGCTATCATCAGGCTTTTAAAATACTAGCAAGAAATAACTTTAAACACTCTACTAAAGCACCAATACATATGGTTGTTTTTTTTAACAAGTCAGTTGCATTAAATAACAGGTCAAGAGTGCCATCCAGACTTGTATAGGTCCATCCCCCTTCATTCCCCATTGTAAATCCCCCCCTGCCTTTTTCAGAGTTACCACAGTACAGCATTACATCTGCAGCAACCTTAATTTAGACTATGGTTAGCTTTAAACCAGAGAGCTTGAAATCATCATCATCATCATCATCATCATCATCATCATCATCATCATCTATTGATTTCATTTCTATACCGCCCAATAGCCAAAGCTCTCTGGGTGGTTTACAATGATAAAACACAATAAAATACAATATAAAAATACAAATAATACAAACATCAACATTAGGGTTTGAAGCTTGTTTCAAACTCTGGTTTAAAGCTTACCATGGCTAATGTTAACCTTTGTGCACAACACCTTAGTTAATGCTGACAAGACAGGAGAAATTTTTGCATGGTAAAGCAGGGGGGTAAGCCTGCATGGCACTTCTTAAATGTTAACTATGAGTGATCAGGAAACATTGATAGTATTGGGGCTAAATCTAGAAATTGGCAGTAAAATTCTAAGTTTTGAACAAGACTAAGGCTGGGATCTGATGCACACTTTCCTGGGAGTAAGCCCCACTGAATACAATGCTACTTACTTCAATGTAAACATGTATCAGATTTCACTGCAAAATCATCAAATAATTTTATATATAGGACTTTGTTCTAAATGTTTGTAGCAGCAAAGTATCAATAAACTGTTCATTACTTCTTTTAAATTTCCGCACAACTTTTAACAAATTCATGTAGATTTAGCACCAAGCTCTATGCAAAGTTTTCACCAAAAGAGACATTATGACATTAAGTGACTATCAAACAAGTTGATCAAGCAGGGACATGATGGTTTTCCCTAACCTTTGTTAAGGAAATCAACTCAGGGGGAAATGGATCACATTCATAGTTGATCTATTTCTTGTGACCTTCCGCGTGGTGCTCAAACAATCTTTGCTTTATAGCACAATAGGGCACATTTACTGTTTTAGAAGTGTCAGCTTGTCACAAACTGTGTGAATTACTCAAGCTTGTCAGGACTGTGTGAAGGAAGAGAGGGGGGTGCCCTAACTACCAGCAGTGTACGCAGGGGCAAACAATTGCCAAAGTAGGTTGCCACCACACCTTACGTCCACCTCAGCTTGAGCTAGGGGACTCTCAGATCTTACAGGACATGCTTGAGGCTTAGGGAATAGGGATTCAGCTTCATCCCACCCTATTCACAAGTCTCAAGCCTGAAACAGTTAAATAGTAGCAAGTAACCAAGCACTCTGGATTTAGTACTAAAGCTTAGATTCATAGATCATAGAGTTGGAAGGGGCCTACAAGGTCATCGAGTCCAACCCCCTGCTCAATGCAGGAAACTAGAGGAGGGGTCTTCCATCCAAGTAATAACCAGGCTTGACCCTGCTTAGCTTTTCACACTCAGACAAGCTGAGCCAGCGTGAGCCACAGGCCTGTATCTTACTTGGGAGGAAGTACACACAACTCTTAAGGTAGAGATTAAGTTTATTTACATAGGGTAAGGGGAAACAAGAATAAAAATGCATATAGGAATCAGAGTAACCTTTGGAAACAATACTTCAGGCAAGAAAATAACAAAAGAAATACCTAAATCTGCCCTATACATTACCTAAGTACGGTTCTTCTAATAGGACAGGGCCCAAACCAGGATCCAAAGAATCACAAGCCCAAAAGCAAGTTGAAGCATAAGGATGAACACAAATGGGTGGCTCCATTTATGCTCAACCCTCTGACAACTCAAGGAAGATCTTAGTTAGCCAATCGCACGCCGACTGAAACAGCATTCTGAAAACCCGTAGGGGTGAGTTCCCACAGGAACCCAGCTGAGATAATCCAATCCAATTAACTGAGTCTTTCTCTGGCCTTGAGGGCCAGAGGCATCTTGAGATAACAGACATGCAGGTGGTTGCAACACTATGTGCCACTTCAGCCTGGTCAAATGGAGTCAGATATACAGAGCACAAAAGGAAGATGGTATTCTTGACAGGCTGAAAAGTGAACTGGATGTGGGATACAACACTCATATGAGTTTCAGTACAGACTGAAGCTCACGCTCACCCCAGGCATGGTAAGTACTGGTAACACTCCATTAAATGCAAAGTTTACATGAATCTGCCCAAATATTTTTCTTTTTTACCTGATTTATAAAGCTGGTTTTAAAAAACAATGGAGGATCAGGCTGGGAACACTTCTGTGTTATTTTTTAATCAGTGTTTAAAGTTATAGGCCCAGTTCAGACATCATTGCTGAGAATTCTGGCTTACTATGAATGAGCAAGTGTGCTGGTGCACTGCTCCATGGTTCCTGCTTTACTCCTCCTGCCAGTGGGAGTGGGTAAAGAAACTAGGGAACCTCCGTCCATGATTTGTTAACTATTATGTCCAAACTGGGATCTCTGGCTTAATCAAAAACAGGGTCCTCAGATGATAAGCAGCAGACACTAATTCCCCACAAACTCCTTCCCAAATTTTCTGGCTTTTCCTCTCCTAACAAGCCAGAATCATAAGCCAGGGTTTGTTCTCGGCTCCTACCCCCGCACTTCTGTCTAGGAGGCCAAAGCCTGGGAGGGCTTTGGACTTGGAGGTTCTTCCACCATGGATTCTCCTATCCCCATCCTTTGGATTGCTCTGCTCATTGCTAGCAGGCAGTAGAATTGCAACTTCCATAAAACTTTTCTCTGCAACAGTTGTATGGAATAAAGTTGCATAGTCAGAGATGCAACACAGTTTGCTATAAATTTGTTCTGATGGCTAGTTAGGACAACACAGAAGAACTTTGTTAGGAGTTTTCGTTGACATAGCATAAAAAATGAAGGAAAACACAAGCAAAAGGTACAAAGATCCCTTTATTGGAACATCAGATCCGATATACCAGCACTGTCCCAGCATGTAAGAAAATACTTACAGGCCATGGCTGTGGAACAGATGCAACTTCAGGAGTATGAAAATAAGCTACACCATTATGATATGTATATGGATATCCAGTTGAAGTAGTCAAGTACATTGTTCCGGCTGCCGGCATTATACTGGATCCTAAAATAAGCAGTAACAGAATAAAAGCCCACAAGCATTTTGTATACTTAAACTATCACAATAATGAGAGCAGGGTGGTTTGTTTGTTTTTAAAGTTAGGGAAATTCTAATATATATGGGCTTAAAGCACTTGCAGAAAGCAGCATCAAATACTTTTCATGGGAGTGGGGGGTGGGAAGGAAGATGTAGGAAACCCCTGTTCTACAAGTAAAACACTGCACACATGACACTGACCCTGTTTGTACGTAACAACCACCCATGGCTTAATTAACCCATGGTTTGTTGAATTGTGGCTGGTCATTATGTTATTGTGAGTTGTGCATGGGCTGTTTAGTCAGGCTACAGAGGCGGCTCTTTGGTGTTGCAAAGGCTCCCAAGATAGGGGCTGGAAGCCAGTGAGGGGGGCTGGCTGGAACAAAACAACCCACGAATTGCAAAAACAAGCCATGATTTGCTTGATTGTTTGGCGGATGATTTTTGGGCTAACTCAAGAAGCCATGGATTAGTTAAGTCATGGGTTGTCATTACATGCAAATAAGGTCATAATTTGTCAATATAATTTAATTAATAAGTCAACAGAAGTGTTAATTAAAAAATTCAAGTCACTGCAGTTAAATTAAAGTCATATACAGAAATACCTTGGATTGCAAGTAACTTGGTTTGAGAGCGTTTTGCAAGACAAGCAAATTTTTAAATATTTATTTATTTTTTACTTGATATACAAGCGACGTCTTGCAATACAAGTACTGTAGTACGGCTTAAATTAAAAATCTCTGTACAAATTTTTTTGGGGGGGATTTCGTTTTGATATAAGAGTGTTTTGGATTACAAGCATGTTTCCGGAATGAATTATGCTCTCAATCCAAGGCATGACTGTGTATTTTAAACTAATAGGAAATGTTCAATGAAACTGACTAATGTAATGAAAACACAGAAGCCTGCACTACCATCCCACAGGCACTTGCCTCAGCTGGGGCAGATGCCTTCCACCTCCATGAACTCGAGCCTGAACAGGATGGGGCCATCTTGCTAAGGGAATTTTAGTGTCCGCAACAAGCAAATGGAACACTAAATAATTATCTGTGGCCCTGGGATGGGCCCAGATTTTTCCATTATATTTATCATTTCCACAAAATGGGGGGTGGGGGAAGCAAGCAAGCAAATACATACGAGGAATCCCTACTTGTTGTTTTCTTATTGCTGGACCAATATTCAGTTTCTTATCCTTAAAATTTAGTTTTTCAGCCTAAACAAAAAGAAAATACATACAATTATTTTCTTAAAATTCCCCTTTCCCCTGCAAAAATGTATTCAAACAGCATCAGTAAATCATTCAAACAAATAGTAAAAGTACCAACAGACTAATGACAATTCAAAATGTTTCTCAGATACCTTTATTTCACCTCAAATCCTAATGGTCCTAATTACCTTTTTGTGCCAAATGACAGTTAATTTTTTTTGTGATTTGGACAAGTGTTTGTTTAAATAATAAATCCAACTGGGCTTTCCAACTAGATATAGTGCTTTTAAAAATTATTAATTCAAATGGTGTAGATTAAAAAAAAACACAAACCTCTAGTAGATACATACCCATAACATTTATATCACTACAACCTTTCTAGAGATTGGGTATAGTTAAACATACTGGGCAGTACCCTATCCTGCTGCTGCACCTCTACTAGTTCTATAATGCCAGCAGGACCCACTACTAGCACAACTGGAACTAGCACTTCCTAAAGCAACCACGGAAATTAGCTCATTTTTGGAATGGGACAGGTTAGCAGAGCTCCCATTTGCAAGCTTCACTGACTGCCCTGTTCCAAAACAAGTGTTTCCTACTGGTTTCCACTTGTTTCAGAAACTGCTAGCTTCCCATTCCGCTAGTGGTTTGTCCCGCTACCATGCAGGCAATGTAGGATACTGCCCACTGGCTTAAATCCAAAGATGCATTGCATAAGTCAAAAGGCACTTCTGCTCATGTAAGATGCTTCTTTGATTTCTACAGATTCCCCCCCCCCCTGCAGTCCCTCATGCCATGTTCCACAGTGCTAAAGAACTCCCTAACCCTCAGGAGCAGCTTTTTGGGTGGAGGGTACAGGGGGTTGCAGTGAGGAGGGGCTAGGAATACCACACTGTGGAGCAGAACTCCCATAGCACTTCTTTAAAGATCCAAGGCGTTATATACCAAAATGCTAATGCAGATTTACAAGAGTGGTAACAATAATATAAAATAGGCCAGCACGACATGCAACCAGTAGGCCATATGCAGTAGGCCATATCCTACAGCCTGCCATCTTTGACAGTCTAGCCCACTCCAGAAAAACAGGGCTTATCAAGCACCCGGTAAGCTATAATACATAATGAGGAGCTGTGCATTATGTACCATAGTCATGATATTCAGGCTTGCTATACAATGATGTGGCCACTTGCAGATTAAATCCTTGTATAAGAATTTACAACTTTCAGACATAGATGAACACATATAGATTTCATGGCTGCATATGTCCCTGCCAAAAAAACCCTGTTTAGCCCTGTCAAAAACCCTATTTTAAAAGAAACCCTTAATTTTGACAGCTGTCAAAAATAAATGCTCCAGTAAATGGGGTGGGCTGCACTTTTCCACTTTCCTGAGCATCTAGAGGTGGAAAGGGTGGAAAAGGTGGAGGACACTGAGAACTGTGAGGTCCAAACTTAAAACCTAGAGTATCTTGCAGCAAAGGGGGTGACATAGTTGCTACCCCCTTTCACAAGGAAAGATCTTCTCACAGCTTTGCTTTACGCTTGACAGCTTGGCGTTTGACAGCTATCAAGTGAAAGCAAAGTACAGTAATACCTTGGATTGCAAGTAACTTGGTCTGAGAGCGTTTTGCAAGACAAGCAAAATTTTTAATTTTTTTTGACTTGATAAACAAGCATGGTCTTGCAAGACAAGTAGTGTAGGGATATAACTGCTCGCCTCGAGCGGGCCGAATTATGCTTGCAATCCAAGGTATTACTGTATGTATTTGAAGCCTGGCTTTGTCAATATCCACGGATGGTACCTGTTTGACAGCAAGGACTTACTAGGACACTGACCAGGCAAGGCTTCGCATTTAGGGTAGTTGGAGTTGCGCACTTTCTCAACTCCGAACTACTGATTTAATTTTTTTTTAAACAAAAACATCTGTGCACATTTTTGGTGCAAAAGAAAATAAATGGTGGCGAACCAGTGATGGACGCTCCAATATGCTGCTTGGAGGGGCTGTCACTCACTGGCTGTCACTTCAGAGATTGTGAAAAACTATCTCCAAAAATAAAGGGGGAAAAAGCTGTGGTGACTGAAAAAGGGCATGTGATTGGAGCAGGAAGAGACAAAATGGGTTCTGCCGCACAGGTCCCTGGGGTATCTGTGGGAGAACTGAGAGGGAAGGGGGCGGACAATCCATGGTGAGCCCGATCATCTGTTGGGTGCACCATGGTTTGTTCCATGAACAACCCACACTGTGTAGCTTATTCGCAGAGTGGGTTGTCTTGTCGTAACCACTATGTTATCAGTAGTGAATGGTAGTACCTCCTGTCAAAATCGGTAAGCCCCGCCCCCTCAGAATGATTTATGGCCCTTAAGCCCCACCCCCTGTCTAAGGCCCGCCTCAGCCGGAAGTCCTACCTCTGGAAGAGCTGGTCATCGGAAGTCCCACCTCCGGAAGAGCGGGTCAGGTGACCGGGGTCACCTGATGGGGGTCATGTGACCCCTCTACGAACTCACCTGACCGCCGTGGACCAATAGGGAGCGGTTTTAGACCCCTGGCGTGGACAGGAACAAAGATGGCCACCGGCCATCTCCGGCCCCTCGTCGGATTGGTCCAGTGGGGTCATGTGACCCCTCTACGAACTCACCTGACCGCCGCGGACCAATAGGGAGTGGTTTTAGACCCCTAGCACGGACAGGAACAAAGATGGCCCCGGTCATCTCCAGCCCCTCTCCGGGTTGGTTCAGCGGGGCCATGTGACCCCTCTACGAACTCACCTGACTGCCGCGGACCAATAGGGATCAGTTTTAGACCCCTGCGGCCTCCTGGAAAGGAGGTGGCCCCAGCCACCACTGACCCCTCTCCGGGTTGGTCCATCGGGGTCATGTGACCCCTCTACGAACTCACCTGACCGCCGCGGACCAATAGGAAATGGTTTTAGAGGCCTGACGCCCCCCGGAAAGGAGATGGCCCCGGCCACCACCGACCCCTCTCCGGGTTGGTCCATCGGGGTCATGTGACCCCTCTACGAACTCACCTGACCTGCCACGGACCAATAGGAAATGGTTTTAGAGGCCTGACGCCCCCCGGAAAGGAGATGGCCCCGGCAACCACCGACCCCTCTCCGGGTTGGTCCATCGGGGTCATGTGACCCCTCTACGAACTCACCTGACCGCCGCGGACCAATAGGAAATGGTTTTAGAGGCCTGACGCACGCAGGGGTCCCGTAGGAAAAACGACCTTTCCCACCGGGCGGGACAGAACAGGGTCAGATCGAGGCGGCCTTCTCCCTTGCCCGGGCAAGTTCCCCAGCACAGACGACATGGCAAAGAAAGAAGAGCTGTATGTGGGGCCTTATGGTTTTACAGATCCCCCGTACCCCTTGGGCTACCAACGCCGAGAACGGGCTCACAGGAGGAGAGTGCTCCTGAGAATCTAATGAAAAAGAGTTCTGCGGCAACAAAGAACCCAGCTTCGGCTATATTTCACTTTGGACCGTGCATCATGAGTAAGCTTAGTAAGCGCTGTGTCACCGTCCAAACCATCATACAATACGCACTAAGAACAAGTTTCAAAATCAAACACTTACCAATGTGTCGCCTTTCGCTGTTGTGTCCTCCGTCTCATTCACCCCCTCGAGCGACGGTAGGTAAACAGACCAGTCCATGCCGTTGTCACCCTGAGCCATTTTCTCAACGGCCAGCTGGGCTGTTTTCGTGAGTGCCCCGCCATCCGCGCCGTCGGCAGGCTGCACGGAGGCAGAAAGTTGTGCCATTTTTGCCTTTAGGAACACAGCTTTTGGATCGCAGTCACAATCGCACTCCGTATCAGACCACTGCTCGGTGCAATCCATGCTCCAATCGGCCTGAGATAGAGGTTCAGGGGGCGGGTTCGGTCCAAAGTGAAATATAGCCGAAGCTGGGCTCTTTGTTGCCGCAGAACTTTTTCATTAGATTCTCAGGAGCACTCTCCACCTGTGAAATTTTCGGGCCTGCCCGTTCTTGGCGTTGGTAGCCCAAGAGGTACGGGGGATCCGTAAAACCATAAGGCCCCACATACAGCTCTTCTTTCTTTGCCATGTCGTCTGTGCTGGGGAACTTGTCCGGGCAAGGGAGAAGGCCGCCTCGATCTGACCCTGTTCTGTCCCGCCCGGTGGGAAAAGTCGTTTTTCCTACGGGACCCCTGCGTGCGTCAGGCCTCTAAAACCATTTCCTATTGGTCCGCGGCGGTCAGGTGAGTTCGTAGAGGGGTCACATGACCCCGATGGACCAACCCGGAGAGGGGTCGGTGGTGGCCGGGGCCACCTCCTTTCCGGGGTGCGTCAGGCCTCTAAAACCATTTCCTATTGGTCCGCGGCGGTCAGGTGAGTTCGTAGAGGGGTCGCATGACCCCGATGGACCAACCCGGAGAGGGGTCAGTGGTGGCTGGGGCCACCTCCTTTCCGGGAGGCGGCAGGGGTCTAAAACCGATCCCTATTGGTCCGCGGCAGTCAGGTGAGTTCGTAGAGGGGTCACATGGCCCCGCTGGACCAACCCGGAGAGGGGCCGGAGATGACCGGGGCCACCTTTGTTCCTGTCCGTGCCAGGGGTCTAAAACCGCTCCCTATTGGTCTGTGGCGGTCAGGTGAGTTCGTAGAGGGGTCACATGACCCCGCTGGACCAATCCGACGAGGGGCCGGAGATGGCTGGTGGCCATCTTTGTTCCTGTCCACGCCAGGGGTCTAAAACCGCTCCCTATTGGTCCGCGGCGGTCAGGTGAGTTCGTAGAGGGGTCATATGACCCCCATCAGGTGACCCCGGTCACCTGACCCGCTCTTCCGGAGGTGGGACTTCCGATGACCAGCTCTTCCGGAGGTGGGACTTCCGGCTGAGGCAGGCCTTAGACAGGGGGCAGGGCTTAAGGGCCATAAATCATTCTGAGGGGGCGGGGCTTACCGATTTTGACAGGAGGTACTACCATTCACTACTGTTATCCCACCACATTTGATGGAACAATGTGTGGGTTATCCTATCAATGTTTCTTTATTTTATTTTTTTTAATTGAGGTTTGGGTATATGGAACTCCCTGCCATACTTTTTATTAAAGTTCCCAATTAGATCTCTCTGACAGAGAATGCTGCCTCAGCTATAAAATCATTAACCATTGCCACCAAAATAAACCCTCTATTTCTAAAAGAAATTCAATAGCCTAGTTGCTTTGGTGCAGGCATGGGATTGACACCACCACTAGAGACAACCTTTCAAAATGAACAAAAGTTAAGATGTTCATTAAGGGGAATTATTTACAAAGGGAATACACTGTCTTTCTTCAAATAATAGTTTCAGATTGCTGAAATATGCTTGGTTACCATTCCTAACTGATAAGAGAGTCTTCTCCAGCAAGATAGGTTCTCAATAGCTTTTCCTTCAGACCAGAATTCCCTAAACCCTACCCCAACTAATTCCTCACGAACAGTAAAAGATGCTGTACACAATCCTTCTCTGCCTCCAGCTCTTCCTGCTTCTTCTGGCTTCTAAGATAATTCATATGTTTCAGGGATTACTTGAAGTTCCTAATATATTATGTATAACTTGGTTTGTTCATAAAATTATCATGTTTGGGTATACTAAATTTTGAAGTATAGCTTATTCAGACAATAATTACAAATTAACTAACCAAGTTTACTTTTAGACATTTGAAATTTTAAATTAATTTTATGAGCAAACCAACTATACATAATACATTTTATGTTCCTAAGGTAACAGAGTTCAGATCTATAAAGAGTGCTAAAAATAAGAATTGCACATTTTTCCATTTCCTCCAAAATGTCTGTCCCTCCAACCCCCGTCCACCAAAAAACCCAAAATAAACCTCCCCGTCCCACACATACAAGCAAAGAACCAGGTTTTTTTTCCATGGCTTCAAAATGTTTGCAAATTTTACATGTTTATTCCAGGCTACTTGGAGCCCTAAAGAAGAGCATTCCTGTTGGGGGCTAGGGATATACTGCAACATTTTGTTACAATGACAATCCCCTACTTGTAAAATACTATAAATAAGTGTTAATGTTAATGGATATTACTACTACCTAACTGTGCATATATAAAAATCACTTTACCTCTTGTAAAATTTTTTGTGCATCTTCCTGAGTTTCAAATGTGATGAAACCATACCTAAGTAAAACAGCATAAATTATTTTTCTTAGCATATATTATATTTGCAAACTTTCGAAACAATAATTGCTGCTTAATCTGAGTAGTGAACCTCTGCTCTACTGTAACAAAAAGATGACCATTTATTTGATAAGAACTAAAAAAGAAAGAAATTATTTGAGTACTATGTATTGGTATAAATACTGCTTTTTAAATAGACCCTAGATTTAAAATTTATTATGCGTGTTATTTTGATTATATCGCATACAAAGCAAATCAGAATTGCTATGGCCTTTACCAGGATGGCTTTGACCAGAGTAAAAACCTAGTTTATATTGCCCTACTAAAAACGGATCACTAACACTTCCTATTTTAAATTGTTTTACTAGTACGTAACACATTGCTGTGGATTACAGTTCAGTGGATTACAGTACAGTTCTGAATAAAAAGACAGACTACTTCTCTATAACTGTGTCATCTATGCATTTACCTATATGGGTTCTTTGCAGGTGCAGAACGCCATTCAGGAAAATTCTCTAGCAAGGCTACAGCAGAAACACAGCAAACTTGAGCACAGTATGCTCCACCAACCAAGTTTTAATGGAGTTGCCTGAAGTCTTTGCAGATATGCTTGTCTGCAAGTGTGTACTTTCATGAGGGAATCCAGTGGCTGTGAGCCAGTCACCCTGAGACCTGGTTCACACTAACGACCAACCATGGATTGTTTAACTCATGGTTAGTTGGGGCCTAACCATGTGCCAAGAAAAAAATCTACGCCAGTGCAAAGGCTGAGGTCCAAAGAAGAACAAGAGAACTTAAGAACGCTTGGTGGAAAAAGAAAGCTCAAGAAATTCAACAACTTGCAGAATCTCATGATGCACGGGGCTTTTTTAAGGCCACAAGGGCCATTTATGGACCAAAAATCTATGGTACAAACCCTTTACAATCAAAAGATGGCACCAAACTCTTAAAAGACAAAGAGTCTATTGCACTGTGTTGGAAAGAGCGTTATTATGATCTTTTAAATCGTAAATCTAAGGTAGATAATGAGATTTTTTTTGCAAATCCCACGAAAACAAATTAGAGAGGAACTTGCAATACTCCCCACTTTGGATGAAGTTATAAAAGCCATTAATCAAATGAAGAATAACAAAGCTAGCGGACCAGATGGGATTCCTGCTGAAATCTTTAAAAGAAGCCCCCCCCCCCCCGAACTTGTACATCTTCATAAACTCATCAAAAAAATCTGGATAAGAGATCCCAGAAGACTTCAGGGATGCCATAATTATCACCCTCTTTAAGAAGGGTGATAGAACAGACTGTGGAAACTATCGAGGCATTTCTGTCTTCGCTACCGCAGGTAAAATATTTGCTAGGATTCTCGCAAACCGTCTTCTATCAATTTCAGAATAGATCCTCCCTGAATCTCAATATGGTTTCTGCCCCTCTAGAGGGACAGTAGACATGATTTTTACTGCAGGCCAGCTCCAAGAAAAATGCCGGGAACAAAATCAACCCCTTTATATGACATTTATTGATTTGGCTAAGGCCTTTGATACTGTAGACCGAACGGCTTTCTGGACTATCCTTATGAAAATTGGATGCCCCAATAAATTTGTGAATATCTTGTGACTTCTCCATGACAACATGACGGCAAGGGCTTTGGACAACGGCTCTCATGGTGCTCCATTTAAAGTGGGATCAGGTGCTAAACAGGGATGTGTTATCGCCCCAACATTATTTGCTATTGTCATTGCCATGATTTTACATCTTGTTGAGGGGAAACTTCCCACTGGTGTGGGAATTATATATCGAACAGATGGAAAGCTTTTTAATCTCAGTAGGCTGAAAGCAAGAAGCAAGGTAATTACAACCTCCATTGTGGAATTTCAGTATGCTGATGATAATGTGGTCTTCGCACATTCAGAGGATGATCTCCAAACTATCCTAAATGCTTTTGCAGAAGCATATGAAAAACTTGGTCTCTCACTTAACATCAAAAAACCCAAAGTGCTTTATCAGCAAGTGCTTCATCACAAGTGCAAGTTAACCCTTTGGTGATGCCATCTATCCAGCTTGGCGGGGCAATACTGGAAAATGTCAATCATTTTCTCTATCTTGGCAGCTATCTTTCTGTTACAGCTAACATTGACAGTGAAATCCAGCATCATTTGAGCTCTGCAAGTGCCGCATTTTCTCGAATGAAACATAGAGTGTTCGAGGATCAGGATATCTGTAAGGACACCAAAAGGCTGGTTTATGAAGCCATTGTATTACCAACTTTATCGTATGCCTGCGACACATGGACTATCTATAAACGTCATTTCCACCTCCTTGAAAGATTTCATCAACGTTGCCTCCGGAAAATCCTGCAAATTACTTGGTAAGATAGGCGAACAAATGTCAGTGTACTGGAAGAAGCAAAGACTACTAGTGTTGAAAAAATGATCCTTCAACGCCAACTTCAATGGACTGGTCATGTTGTTTGAATGTCTGACTGCCGTCTCCCAAAGCAGTTACTTTATTCCCAACTCAGGGATGGAAAGCGGAATATCGGTGGTCAGTATAAGAGGTTTAAAGATGTTCTTAAGACTAATCTAAAAAAAATGCAATATAAACATCGAAAACTGGGAAGCTCTGGCCCATGAACGATCTAAATGAAGGTTGGCCTTTCACAAAGGTTCCATGAACTTTGAAGAAGCACGAGTGCAAGGTGAAAGAGAGAAATGTGCTAAGCGAAAAGCACGTCAAATGAATCCTTTACAGGACCATTTTCCATCTGGTAACCTGTGTCCTCACTGTGGGAAGCTGTGTGGATCTCGAATTGGCCTCCACAGTTACTTATGGACCCATCGCTAGAGTCTACACAATATTTTTTAGAATTTCCTCCTTTTATAATTTTATCCTGGAAGACAATCTTAATCGGTCACGAGTGATCGCCTACTAGTTGGGGCTGCATGGGAGCAAGCGACCATGTTGCCTCCTGACCGTTTACTGCTTTTCTTTTGTTTCCAAGAGCTCTGGGTCTGTTGAGGGAGAAACAACCCAGAGTTTTAACCCAACAACAAACCACGGGTTAAAATTCTGGGTTGTTTCTCCCTCAACAACCCAGCATTCCTGGGTTGTTTTGTAAACTGGAAACAAAACAGAAGCAGTGAGTGGTTGGGAGGAAGTGCTCCCACACGGCCCCAACAACCCATGGGTTGTCATTACATCCAAACCAGGATGTAATGACCTTAGACTGGATGACCCTAGACTGTGAGAACATGTATACCATGTTTCTTTTTGTCCATACTATCTCAGAAATCACAGCCTGACAGAGCAATCCTGTAGTCACATTTCCGGGGGGGAGTTCCTGTCCAGGAAGAGTTCCTGTGTGTTTTGGGGCGTGTTCATAGAATGAGGGGGTTAGGATTCAGTGCAGGTGTGCTCCTCCTCTGTGCCACCGACATCTCCAACCTTGTTTTAGGTGATCTGTGGGTGGAACCAGATTTGTAACTAACTAGCCATTCATATGATTCGCTGTGACAAGAAAGAATTACTTCTAGGTGATCATGTAGGAAAATGTTCCTAACTCTAAAAGAGTTGATACTTTCTTTTCTTTCAGGCCATCAAATATCTATGAATGCGTGGGCAGGAAAGTTTGTGTAAATGAATTTGCAAGACAAGAGAAATCAGGAGTTCATTTCATAAGGTGGGGTATATAAAACTCTATTTAAACTTTAAATGGGATATTTATATAAAATGCAAATAGTTAAAGGGCCTCATTTTCCTAAATGAGGATCATACAACAGTATTGAATTATATAACTAATAATAGCTAAGGAATGTTGCAGAATATTTCATGGACTAAATATATTAAAATATGTATTTCATGTAAATGAATATTTTAAATACTGATATGAATGATATTGATTTTCAATTAAACACAAACCTATACATGTCTACTCAGAAGTAAGCCCAATTTGAGTAATGAAACTTATTCCCAGCTAAGTTCCTTGCTTATTATGTGGTAAGAATTTTTTTTTGCATATAATACACTAACTAGTATGATTTCCACTTTGTGCATGCTTTATTCTACTAACCCCTTTGAGACTCCAGCTCTGTCATTTACTATTTTTACTTCTTTTACACAGCCATACTGGGAAAAAAACTTCCTTAGGTCATTCTCGTTAGTCTAGTAAAATAAAAAAAGACACTGATTACATCGTCATATAATGTCAATAAACATACTTAAATATAAGTCAATATAAAGTCAAAGCTATACTGCTCTTCCTCTTCAGACATGAACATTCTTCCATAGCCCACAAATAAGTACAATGATATTTCTTACATGTGCATGGCTTCAGATTCTTAACTTGGAGGTCCTTTCACAAACATCCATATATTCCTGGCCATAGGAGGGTAAATAACCTGGTCACCTGTACAGAGTATGAAATGCCTCCGGACAACCAGCCAGGGAAACTTTAAAAACTTGTTATTAAAACCTCAAATGATTTCATGCCACCCAAATGTGTGGGTGGGCAGGCTAGTTTGTGAACCAAACTGGGAGCAGCCTCTTTGGTGGCCACTCCCAAGCTGTGGATTGTGGAACTCCCTCCCAAGGGATGCTAGGTTGGCTCCCTCTCTGCTATCCTTCTACCAGCAGGCAAAGACCACTTTATTCAAGAAGGCCTTTGGCTTATAAGTGGGTCCGTTGGGTTGGGTGCTGTTTTTATTCTGTAACTGTTATGTTTTTATTTATTTTAATGTATTGTTTTACTGTTTAATCAATTTTAATTGTCTCTGTAAGCCTCCTTGAGTGCCATTTTTTGGTAGAAAGGCAGGGTACGAATCAAACAAATAAACAAATAAAACCCCAACACATGGTTCAGACAACATAATAACCCACACTCAAGGGGTGAGGAGTATGGGTTGAGTGTGGGTTGTTGTTGAACCATGGATTATCCTGTTGTCTGAACCCAGCCGAGATAACAAACCATGAACAACCCACAGTTCAAAACCCAACTGTGAAAAAACCCAACCCATGGGTTCCCATCATGCATTGTTCACGGTTAACAAGCTTGTTAGCGCAGCTGAGTTCAGACAACACGATAACCCACATTTCAACAACAGCCCACCCTCAACCCATACTCAATCCTTGAGTGTGGGTTATCATGTTGTCTGAACCTGGTTTGCACAACATAACAACCCACCTGTGGGGGTTCAGTGTCAATAATACAGTAGGCCTTCTAATTCATAGCCAGAAACTGGCCAGCAGTAGCTTGGAAGGGTTTGGGACCTAGCCAGTCTGTGGAATGTGAAGACCACTGTGAGCTCATCACTGTCAGGAAAGCAGGCGGGAGCTGAGCTGCCTCCCCTGTGCAGCTGTAACTTCGAACTTGCAGAGATAGAAGCTGGCAGCCTTCTCTGGGAACTTCAGGCGAGGGGTGGTTTGCAGAGGTGTCACTCAGGGAAACACCCAGGTGGGTTAGGGGCCTCATGGATGGGCCAGTTCCCTTGTCATTTAGTGGTTTGGAAGGAGGGTTAAGATGGCCACACCTTTGCTTTTAAGTCAGTGCTTAGCCTCTCTCTCTCATCCTCCCTGTCTGCATCTTTCTGTTTGGATCTATCACAAACTGAGCTATTGGGAGCACGTTGCACATGGACTCTACCTAATTAGAAGTTTCTTATCTTTGGACTCCTACTGTTGAGAACCTGCCATGAAAAGGACTGTTGTACTTTTCATAGACTGTGCATTCTTGTGGCAATGGATGTGTCTTTGTTGAGGAGCTCAGAGCCAGTCTGGCTTGGGGTTAATTCCTGACTTCTGGATATTCCTATGCCTCAACCCCTGTGGTGAAGAGATCCCAAAGCTTGGAGTTTTGGACGTTGGAATCTCTGCGTGTGGGAAAGTACTTTGGACTCAAGTCTGATCTTGTTTTGGACCCTTATTGTTGAGAGGCCTGGACTCACAGTACCCAGAGGAGCCAACCCAAGTGGCAGGGTTGGTCTTGACCTCTGTGGAGGTGTGCATGCTGGTTCAGGTCCTCTTCTAGAATCTCTTCCCTTGTCTCATGAACAACAGAACTCAGATCCTTCCCCTGTCAGAGGAGCAGCTAGGAGTTGCTCAGATCCTAAGGCCAAGATGCACAGCACCCTGGAAGTTCCAACTCAGTGGCAAAGTTGGCTCAGATCACTATGGGGGTGTGTGGGTAAATCAGGCCTGTTTCTAGGATCCCTTCTCTTGTTGCAGGAGCATCTGGAATCAGCTCCGATCCTTCCTTTGTCCCTTCCTTTGTGTAGAATGTGGGGGAATTTGGTCCCTAAGAGACATTCTCGTCCACTACCTAGATGTGAAACAATTTCAAGAGCCTATAGCAAAATGCCATCAGCTATATGATTTCTGAGAACTGTAACCGTTGAGCTTATGCCATGGGATTTGCTGTAATAAAAGGATCTCACTGGTTTGGAGTCTCCGGTGTCAGAGTGTTAGAATTCTTGATTGCAGGACCAGGGCTCCGACACCACTGTGGGTAAGGACAGGTTGCTTACCTGTAACTGTAGTTCTTCGAGTGGTCATCTGTGCAGTCACACACATGGGCTCTGCGCCTGCGCGGAGGCCGCTTCGGGAAGATTCCACAGCGGAGGCAAATTTTGGGCGGGAACCCCTCCCCCCTGCGTCTCTACTGCGCGGGTTCCCGCCCTCTCCCTCAGTTCCCTGAGACCGCCATCGCGATCCCAGTGCTAAGGAAGAACATAGGATAATTTCCCTACTTTGAACATCAATACCGAGAGTCGAATTCGATGGTGCCGTACGGTATCGATGGTGCGCCCAAGGGTCCCGGTCCAGTACACCATCGAACTCGACAGTGACACCATAGCGGGGATGGATGGGCGGGTTGTGTGACTGCACAGATGACCACTCGAAGAACTACAGTTACAGGTAAGCAACCTGTCCTTCTTCTTCGTGGTCTCTGTGCATCACACACATGGGCAGAGTAGCAAGCTGACTTACCGGTGGAGGGTCGGTGTCGGTATCATTGCAGGACCGAGGAAAGGACAGCTCTGCCGAACGCGTTGTCCTTTCGGGATCGGACATCGATACGGTAGTGTGTCACGAACGTCGAAGGCGTCAACCACACTGCCGCCTTGCAGACATCTGTCAGGGAGACACCCCTCTCAAAGGCAGTCGAGGTTGAAACGGCCCTGGTAGAGTGGGCTCGAATCGAGTTCGGTAGGGGTTGTCTCTTAAGATCGTATGCTAGCTTGATGCAGGTTACGATCCATGAAGCTAGGCGCTGGTTCGATACGGGCAAGCCTTTGGAGTGTCCTCCGTAACAGACGAAGAGACGGGGAGACCTCCTGATGGGCTCAGTGCGGGACTTATAGAACAGTAGAGCCCTTCGCACGTCCAGCATGTGGAGTTGTCGCTCCAGGGGAGTCGACGGACTTTGGAAGAACGCTGGTAATACAAAGTCCTGGTTAAGATGGAAAGAAGAGACCACCTTCGGAAGGAAAGCCAAGTCTGGGCGTAGTACTGCTTTGTCTCTGTGAAGAACACGGTATGGAGGGTCTACCCTTAGAGCCGTTAGTTCCGATGCCCTGCGGGCAGAAGTGATCGCGACCAGGAACACTGTTTTAAGAGTTAACAAACGAAGGTCTGACGTCGCCATAGGTTCGAAGGGTTTAGACATAAGTACCTGGAGTACGAGCTGTAGATCCCAAGCCGGGGTTACCGGTTTGAACGTGGGGTTAATGTTGTTCAGACCTCTCATGAAGCGCTTGACTAAGGGATGCGAGAACAATGTATATCCATCCCGGCCCTCGTGGAATGCTGACAACGCCGCCAAGTAGACTTTCAACGAGCTCGTCTTGAGCCCTTTGAGTTGCTGGTGAAGTAAAAACTGCAGTACACGATGAATAGGAGCCTTCGGATAGGGTACCTCGATGTCCCCAAGGTACTCGCAGAAGGTTTTCCACTTTCTTGTATAGGATGCCCTGGTGGATGGTTTCCAGGCTTCTCGTAACACAAGCTTAATCTCTGGTGGAAGCGAGTCCGGAATCAGATCATCCAGGCAGTAAGCTGCAGGATGGACGGGTTCGGGTGGAGAACCGAGCCTCGGTCTTGAGAGAGGAGTGTCGTCGAGCTCGGAAGGCGTAGGTACTCCCCCTCGGACAATCTGAGAAGAGGAGCGAACCAGGCTTGTCTCGGCCACCACGGGGTCACGAGTATGCAGTTCGTTCGGTTGGACTGGATCTTCGCAATAACCTTGGTCAACAACGGGATCGGAGGAAACATGTAAAATAGAGTCCCTGACCAGGTTAACAGGAACGCATCTCCGATTGATAAGCTGTCGTGACCCGCTCTGCTGCAGAAGACCTGACACGCCGCGTTGGCTGCCGTTGCGAAGAGGTCCACCTCCGGGGTCCCCCACCGTCGAAAGAGGGACTGACGAATTCGGTCCTCCAGTTGCCACTCGTGAGAATCGAAGGATATTCTGCTGAGGGCATCTGCAAGATAATTGTCTTTCCCCGCGATGTGGATGGCTCTCACAGAGATATGGCGGGGAATCATCCAGTTGAATATACGGAGGGTTAGGTTCGTCAACCGTATCGAGCGGGTACCTCCCTCCTTGTTCAAGTAGGCGACAACCGTGGTGTTGTCAGTGACCACCTGTAGGTGCTTGCCCTTGAGTATGGGCTCGAGGGACTTCATGGAGTTCCATACCGCTTTGAGTTCGAGGACATTGATGTGTTTTCCTCGGTCGTGTGGGCCCCACTGACCCTGAGCCGTGCGGTCCCCACAATGAGCTCCCCAGCCCAGGAGAGAGGCGTCCGTCGTCAACGTGATCGAGGGCACGACGGGTTGAAACGGCAGGCCTTTTGCCAAGTTGTGACGAGTCGTCCACCAAAGAAGCGACTGCCGTACTGTAGACGGGATCGACAGGCGGGTTCGATGGGCATTCGTCTCGGAATCGAACGACCCTATGAACCAGTTTTGGAGCTGGCGCATGTGGAGTCGAGCGAGAGGGACGACTGATATGGTTGAGGCCATGAGGCCGAGGAGTCGTTGGACCGAGAAGGCTGTGCACGAGGTCGCTCTGTGTATTTTCAGGGCGAGGGTAATTGTTTTTAGAGTCCTGTCCTCTGGTAGAAAGGCGCGACCGACAGTAGCATCCAATAATGCTCCGATGAACTGGATCCTTTGAGTGGGAACAAGCGTGGATTTCTTTGTATTGAGACAGAGTCCGAGGATGTTCAAAGTGTTGGTCGTTACGTGTAGTGCATTCTGAAGCTCCTGCGCAGAGGGTGCTACGATGAGCCAATCGTCCAGATAGGGGTACAGCGCCGTCACCCCTTGAGTCCGAAGATAGGCACACACTACCGTCATACACTTGGTAAACACCCTCGGTGCCGTCGAGAGTCCGAATGGAAGTACCTTGAACTGGAAGGTATCGGGTCCGACCTTGAATCTCAGGTATTTTTGGCTGTCCGGATGGATCGCTATATGGAAATAAGCGTCCTGGAGGTCGATGGATGCAAACCAGTCGTTCCTGCGAAGGAGAGGCAGGATCGACTGGAGCGTGACCATCCTGAACTTCTTGGGTGGAATGTAGAAGTTCACTGAGCGAAGATCCAGGATCGGCCGGAGCCCACCATCCTTCTTCGACACCGTAAAATACCTGGAGTAGAGGCCGTCCTGAGCGAGGCGTGGAGGAACCGTCTCGATGGCCCCCTTGAGCAATAGGGAGTGGACCTCTTCCTGCAGCGCTCGAGATGGATGTGTCGTGCGGGCGCCAAGGAAGGGTGGGAGGGAAGCAAACTCGATCTTGTAGCCGTGCTGGACAATGTTCAGAACCCAACGATCGGTGGTAATTTTCTTCCATGATGGTAGGAAGAGGGATAGTCGGGTTCCAAACTGAGGTCGAGCCGGAATCGGAGTCAAGAGGATCGAATTGGAGTTGTCGGTCGTGCCTTGGGTCCCGTCAAACCCGTCGCCTTTGAGAGTCACCTCCTTTACGGGAGCCCCGGTACCTTTGTTGCTGGAAATGACGGCTCGGTGCCCGGGGCTGCTGTGGACGAGTACGGCTGTCCTGCCACTGCTGGTGTTGTTGTCCTTGTTGAGCTGGGGCAATAGGTGGTAAGTATGGAGTCCACCTTCGGCGTCTGAATGATCGAGTTGGCTGCATCGGAAGGAGTCCCATCTTCCTAGCGTTCACTCGGGCTTTCTGGACCGCATCGAGGGAGTCGTCTGTTTTGTCATTAAAGAGACCAACTCCATCGAAGGGTAAGTTCTCGATCTTGGCTTTAGCCTCCGTTGTTAAGGTTGAGGACCGTAGCCAAGCATGTCGGCGGAGAGCGACTGCACTCACCAGGGATCTCCCGTGGCAGTCCCCCTGATGTCTGGCAGTGTGGATCTGCTGCCTGGAAGTGTTCGTCGCCTCGGCCTGGAACACCCTAGCCAAGTCTCTCTTCTCGTCCGGGAGATAGTCTATCAGTCCACTCATTTTCTCCCAAAGGAAAAGTTGGTACCTGGCCATTGTAGCTTGGTACCCGGCGACCCGGATCCCCAGGGCGCTCGAAGTGTAGACTCTTCGTCCGAAGTTGTCTAGCTTTTTTCCTTCAGGGTCCGATGGAGTGGAGTGCTGCTTGCCCGACTTGGACTGCGCCGACTCGACTATCATCGAATTTGGAGTAGGATGAGAGAAGAGAAACTTTGCTGTGTCCGGTCTAACTTTGTAGAGCGCGTCCAGGCGTTTAGCCGCGGGAGGAGCTGTGGACGGGGAGCCCCAAGAACCTTGCACCGTTTCCAACATGGTAGGGGTAATTGGAAGCAGTGTGGGGCCCGAAGAGGATTTCGAGACGGCATCAAATAGAGGATCCACCGCTTTTTTCTCCTCAACCACCGTCTCCAGGCCGAGGGCTTGGGCCATCCGGAGGATTTGTTCCTGGAAGGTGCCCATATCTTCGGAGGGGGACACCCCCGACTGGGTGGTCACCTGTTGGTCTGGTGATGTGGAGGATGGAGAGAGAGAGATGGTCGAATCCGAGTTCGAAATAGGTGAGCCCGGGGTCGACGATCTACGGGATCGTGTGGCTGCCTCTGGCGAGTAGGCTGTAAGCTGATCCTCTCTCACCTCACTGCGTGCCGGCAGAGCTAGGAGACGAATCGCTGGAGACCTCCTAGAGCTCTCGGGTGATCTTTCCTGCCTTGGTGGGGAACGTCTCCTAGGTGGGGACCTATCTCGGGATCGGTAAGTTCTCTGGTATCTATAATGGGACACCGGAGAACGTCCTCGGTGGTAGGTATCTCGCGATCTCGAGGAGTATCTCGAGTCCCTGGAGTCGCGGGATCTGTCCCTGTAGCGTTGGGGATCCCGTGGCCTCGAAACTGAGGATCTGGATGAAGCCCGGTCCCGGGTGATCAGAACCTCCTCGATCTCGAGAGACCTGGATCGAGTTCGTGGGGTACGAGCCCGCACCCCACGAGCTGGTGAGGCGAATGGCGGAGCGGCAGAGGTCTGTGCCAAGGGTCTCGGGTCCGACGGTGAGTCCACGATCTCCCCATCCGAACACGAGACGGCCTGTGCAGCTTCCTTCGAGCCCGAAGGAGCTTTTGGAGCAGAGCAAGGAGGCGGGTCCCTCGAGCCCGAGGGAACCGAAGCGGTAGGAGATTTGTGCCCAGCCGGGCGATCTGAGGCCGCGACGTCCGTCGGGTCCATAGCTAGCGTCGATCTCGATCCCGAGAGGGACGAAGCCAGTTTTTTCGCCAATCTCCTCGCTTTTTCTTTCCGTTCCTTGCTTCTCTTTTTCGCCTCCTCCTTCTCTCTGCGTGCCTTCTTGGCCTTACTCTTAGATATCATAGTGGCCATATAGGCCTCCTGAGCGTCCGCTGAGGAGACCGTGTGGGAAGGCGGCGTACTAGGCCTTGGTAAAGAAGAAGGCTTTTCCGCGGGCGGTTGGAGGGCTTTTTTGTAAAGGATCGCCGTCAATTTATCCGCCCTATGCTTCCTCGCTTGCTTGGTGAACGCTTGGCAATGATGGCAAGCGTCCACGTTGTGGCCTTCTCCAAGGCATGCAAGGCAAAGCGAGTGCCCGTCCGCCGGGGGAAGCTTGGTCCCGCACCTCACGCATTTGCGGAAGGGGGCTTTCGGAGCCATAATTACTTTTAGATGATCCCACGAAGAACGGGGGGAAGATAAAAGAAGAAATCTCAGCTTTTTTTAGTTGGATTCTGTGAAGAATCGAAGAACCTCTCGAAGAACAGCCACACGCGATGGCGGTCGAAGAGGAACTGAGGGAGAGGGCGGGAACCCGCGCAGTAGAGACGCAGGGGGGTGGGTTCCCGCCCAAAATTTGCCTCAGCTATGGAATCTTCCCGAAGCGGCCTCCGCGCAGGCGCAGAGCCTATGTGTGTGATGCACAGAGACCACGAAGAAGAACTAGCTGTTGCAGGTTGTTGTGTGGTCCAAACAAAGGCCGCTTCCCTCAGGGTGGCTTGTTTTTTTTCAAACAAGCCACCTTGAGAACCCATAGGCTGTTTTATGGTTTGTTTTACCCACGATGGGTTGCCGTATTGTCTGAACCTGGGCTATCAATCCCACTGTAGGTAAAGGGAAGCGGTGAGTGAGGCGCAAGGCAAGATTGGCTCTATGCGATCTCGCCCATGTCACTGCCAGTGACAGCCCCTCCAAAGTGTCCAAGTGGCACATTGGAGGGGCTGTCACTGGTTAGCCATCCCGTTTTTAAAAAAATATAAAATTGCACCCCAATGTGCGCAAATTTTTTGGTAAGTTTTTTTTAAAAAATTTTTTAGTTGGAATGAAAAGCAAAAAGGGGGATGTGGGATCTTGTCCCCCTTCGTGGACAAGATCCTCATCTTTTTTTCTGGCTGGTTGTCAAAATTCCAGTTCCTTTTAAAAGGGGGTGGTTCGCATTTTTCCATGTTCCCAGGCACCTAGAATCTTGGGAACAAGTGGAAAAGTGAGAGCACCCTTAGGACAGTTGAACCCCCCCCCCCAAAGATAGATGAGGATCTTGCCGTAAAGGGGGTATAAATCCCACCCCCCTTTCCACAAGGGCAGATCACTTGTGCATTTGGTTTGGCTTGACAGCTTGCCTTTGACAGCTGTCACACAAAGCCAAAGGGGGGGGAAAGGCTACTTGGAGCCTCTCTGGGTCAATGTACAGGGTTGGTACCTACTGCACTTTGCCAGCAGGTACCTCTCAGGACATTGCCCAGGCGAAGCTGCCCATTTTCAGACCTCCGTAAGTGCAGGTGCGCACTTGCGAAAGAACAAAAACAAATATTTTTTAAAAAGTGTGCCCATATTGGTGCATATTAGGGGGTCCGGGGAAAAAGAAAGGTTGTAACCATGGACTTGCCCCTCCAAGGTGCTGCTTGGGCACTCTGAAGGGGCTGTTAGTGGCTCTCAAAATGGGGATAGTGAAAGCTGTCTGTCAAGCCACAGATCATGATCTGTGGGGGAAAAAAGGTTAAAGGGAGGAGGGGAAGCCGCAGAGAGCTGAAAATGGCTTGCGTTCAAGTGGTGAGTGCAGCAAGCCAGTGACAGCCACCCCAAGTGCCATTTGGGTGCTTGTGGTGCAGCTGTTACTGGCGGGTGCCCAGGCAAGCGTGGCAAGGGTTTTTTTGCTGTTCTTGCCAAGTGGCTCACTCACCCCTTCCCTTCACTCACAGTGGGAATGGTCACCCGGGTTCAGACGACCTGCTAACCCATCATGAAACAACCCCTAGAACAAGCTATGGGTTGTCAGGTGGCTTGTTGTCCTCAAACAAGCCACCCTGTGGGAAACAGTCCGGGTTTGCATAACCACCATCCACCATGGCTTGTCACCCACGCACCCATGATGGGTTGTTGTGTGAACCCAGTAATTGTGTTCATCAATAACTTGGATGAGAGATGTCATATTAAATTTGTAGCTCAAACTACAGAGCTATTAGTAATTACACATTCCTTGGAACATTTAAGTAGAATTTTAATAAATGCATTTTCAGTGTTTTAGCCTGCACACCTATTCACACTTACCTGGGAGCAAGCCCTATTGAAAACAACAAGACTTACTTCTGAGTAGTTGTGTATAGGCTTGCACTGTTCCAAGCGTTCAAAACATTTCACTTACATTATCCCAGTAATCTGCAAAACTAACCCCATAATGCACATAGGGAGCTATAGTTGAGGTAGTGGCTTGCCCAAGGCCATCTAATAAATTGATGGCACATGTGAGATTGAACCAGGAACACCCTTGTTCACAGTTCTGTATCTTATGCTACAGTAGCTCTTTAAGTCAAAATTCAATAATTTTGAATTAATTTAACAAATTAAGAGTACTAGTAGTAACAGTAATGAGAGAAGCAAACCTGCTAAGCTAAAGGTTAGACCTGTGAAGAAAAAACAGGCTGGGATTCAAAGGATTACAGGTGCACTGAGGCTTTTCCTGATTTCCTTCCCACTGCAGCTTCTCATGCCTCTAAAAAGCTGCTCTGGAAGGCTGAGGAATACTCCAAAGGGCACAGAATGCAGTACAGGGAGACTTGCGGGAGGGGGATCAGTTTAAAAAAATCCAAATCTGTGCAAGTGTGGAAGTGTTTTTTGCTTGCCCACAAGGCTCTTTGAATCCCAGCACTAGCTTCGACTATAGTCCTGAAGATTGAGGATATATCAGCTGAAGCCAGAGTAAAATGCTTGACACTTACTGTGCTTAATTAGAATAGCATTTGATTTATGAAAGTTCACTTGGCTTTGTGTTCTGTGACTTTGGCTGTGCTCAGATGTTACACTAAACTTGCTTTAGTGAGGGGGTGCAGAACCTCTTTCAGCTCAAGGGCCGAATTACATTTCAGAGAAGCTCTCAGGGGCTGCATTCCAGTGGTGGGTGGGGCTGAAGGCAAAAGGGGCAGGGCCAACCCCCCCTCCCAAATCCCAGTATATTTTAGGTTAAAGCTCTTCCTGACAGTAAAGCCCTTACTGCCTTAGGAGAGGCATTTCAAACTTCCAGAATGGGGGAAAATGCACAAAAGCCAGGAAACCACCAAACGATCAGTAGTTGGGAGGAAGGGGTCAGGTCTGGGGAAGGAATGTGATCTACTGGGGAATGCTCAAGGACCGGATTTGGTTCCAGGCCTGAGGTTCTGCACCCTTGATTTAGTGAGATGTAAACCAGCCTAGTCTGCCATGCAGCCAGGCCTACCAGAGTTTTTGCTTCCACTTTTGGTTAACTGTGGTTTGTTATATTGTCCGAACGAACAAACACTGGTTAACATTGACTGCATTCACACCATGGTTTAGTGTGACATACATAAGTTTGCTTTGAAAATGAGTCAACTTTGTTATAAACCAAAATCCCTGGTTCGTGCGCAAAGACAAGACTAGAGTAAAAATGAAAGTAAATGCTGTCAAAGTCCTTCTCTTGGTCATATGGGGTGGGGGTGGTTAGCATATGACTAGGGATCATTCCAGCTTGTTCATTCATGCTAAACCACTGTTTAGCACAGGGTAGGCAACCTACTGCCCTCCAGATGTTGTGGATTACAACTCCCATGGCTGGCTGGGGAATGCTGAGAGTTGTAGGAATTTTTACTGTCTAAACATGCATAGGATTACACCCTTAGTGTGACATCCAAGTGGCAAGTGAAACAGGATGAGATTTAGATTTAACTTCTGTATCTCAAACAGAAGCTGTTTATTGTAATTATGCTTTGACATGTATTCCTGTTTTTGTATTGCTGTTTTTGTGTCATGAGCCATTTGGGCACATTGCTGTGGAAAAGCGGCACATATGGGGAAATAAGAGCATACTAGCTCTAACAACAACAACAATAGCATGCCCTACATACTTTAGTATGCAGTTAAATGCACAGATCAGAACACAAATAAAATGTTTACTATTATTTACAGTAATACCTTGGATTGAGAGCATAATTCGTTCCGGAAACGTGCTTGTAATCCAAAACACTCTTATATCAAAGCGAGTCTCTGGCGGGCGTGAGCGGGCCCGATTTCGGCCTGCTACGCCTGCTCGAGGTGAACGGTTACATCCCTACGCGGCTTGTCTTGCAAGACCTTGCTTGTTTATCAAGTCAAAAAATTTTTTTTAAATTTGCTTGTCTTGCAAAACGCTCTCAGACCAAGTTACTTGCAATCTAAGGTATTACTGTATTTATTTAATTTATACCCCGCCTTTTTTCCTGCAAAGAACCCAAGGTGGCTTACATAATCCTCCTCCTCTCCATTTTATCCTCACAACAACCCTGTGAGGTAGGTTAGGCTGAGTGTCAGTGACTGGCCCTGTGGCCCAGAGTCACCCAGTGAGTTTCATGGCAGAGCGGGGACTAGAACCCGGATCTCCTGAGTCCCAGTCCAACACTCTCACCACTACGCCACACTGGCTCTATTAGTACTATTAGTACTGTGGTGTACCTAGAACACAACTTTTTAAAAATCATGGTTCAAATGATATTGCTTAGACTACCGGCCTTGCAAGACACCTTAAGTTCATAAATAAGTCGCACTGCACTTCTTTCTCCCTCAAAACCAACTGGAGGAATTGGAAGAGGATTCCTGCTAGGCTTTACTAGGACAAACTTATATCCCTGCTTCTTCTCTTCTCAAGTAAGTACCATTTTACTGGAGAGGAGAAGGACCAGAACAAGTCCTACATTTGTTCACTAGATGGTGAATACCATCTCTTTAAATTCATGAGGTATGGTACTCCTGTTCCTGAAAATATATCAAGTTAGAAACCTAGGTTTATATCCAACACTGTGTAAGCAGACTTTCACTCATGTAATGGAACGTTCACTTCCTTGCCTTCCCTTGCAAATTTGTTCCAGAGAGTCCCGCATCACTCCAGACCAGATGGGGGACAGGACGGGACAGGGGAATCTGCCTGCCAACAGATGCCATTCCATTGGTGGGAGATGCCCATTGGACACAACCCCTATTAATTTTTACATGGTGATATCTTCTACATATAAAATTATTAAATATACACAACAAGATACTTTTTACTCTATTATTCAGCTACCAAGATTAGGGAAAAATACCTTAAAATCGATTCCTCCAACAAAGATGCGATTAGGAATGACTGTTCCAAATCTTGAGCCACTTGTAGGATTATTTATAGGCACTGGTGACACAGTATTAGGAGATGGAGACAAAGAATCAGTTTGCATCTGATTTGTGGTTTGCTGTTTAAGAGAACACAGTCCGGTTAAGATATATTTTCAGCACAGATATATTATGGATTCTCAAAAATGGTATGAAATGCTAAAAAGATAAATCATAGCCATTAATTTTTGAGGTATGGAAATACCCATACTTTCCCATTTTGCTGAAGATGCCACCTTTGCTAAATCATAGACTTCCAGCAAATATATTTGCTTGGAAGTAAAGTCCACTGATTTTAATAGAACCTGCCCAAACCAATTGTTCTAGCCCAGCGACTCAGGGGTACTCCAACCTGCCTATAGAGCTAGCTCTTGCATGTGCCTCCTCCTTCACCTAGTGGCCTTAATTACGTCAGAAAACATGATGAATTCATTCTGACAGTATCAAGGGCAACATGGGTAATTTTTTTTAAAAAAATTAACATACAGTGTTTTCTGATTGCAGTTATTAAGTATAACTGCACCTACAATATTAATTAAAATCAAACTAAAATATTCGAAGAACAAGGTTTGTGCAGCAAGATCATAATTAGCATGCTGTATCTAATAGCAAACGTGGATGACAAAGACATTTCTTTGTAAATTGAAAAAAGGGGAAATGGCTCAACAAGGACTGGGCATGCACCACTGCCTTCCAAGAGGCACAGAATGTTGAAGAAAAAAGGGAAAACAGGGTGGAGGGAAATTGAGCTGATCAAGCCCTTAACTGCTTGTGGTATCCTGGAGGGGGAACAGAGAAGCCTCTATTCCCTTCTCCATGTAATGTACACAGAGGTGGTGTGGGATAAGAGGAGTCACCTTATTTATTTATTTAAAATATGTTTGGATTGCCCTCCCCACTCAATGAGTGCTCAATACAAACATTAAAATACAAACACTTAAAATATATCTTAAAACCAGGGATTAATGATAAAAACAGAGAGTGGCATGAACTATTAAGAGAGTGGCATGAAATATCAAAAACTTGGCAGAACATGGTCTTTACCAGCAGTCTAAACAACAATAAGGAGGCTCACCTAACCTCCCTAGAGAGAACATTCCACAACTGTGGTGCTGCTACACAAAAAGCCCTGTTACAAGTGCCCAGTAACTTAGCTCTCTAGGAGGTGGGACACACGCCTTGAATGAAAAGCACAAATTTCAGGTAGGCTAATACAGGAGAAGGCAGTCTTTCGGATACCCTGGCTCTAAGCCATTTCAGCACCTTGAATTGAGCTCGGAAACAAATTGGAAGCCAGTGCAGTTATTTCAAGACCCGTGTTATATGGTCTTTAAATGCACACCAGACAAATCTCTGTCTGCAGCGTTTTACACTAGCTGAAGTTTCAGGACACTCTTCAAAAGCAGCCCCACGCAGAGTGCATTATAGTAATCTAAATGTGAGGTGATTAAAGCATGGATTGCTAAGGGCAGATCTACCTTCCCCAGGAAGGGACACAATTGGCACACCAACTGAAGCTGGGCAAAGGCACTCCTGGCCACTGCGGCTACCTGACCATTCAGGAGCAATGCTGGATCCAAGGGCACCCCCAAAATGTATACATGATCCTTCAGAGGGAGTGCTACCCCATCCAGAACAGGTGGTACTTCCAATCCCGGGTTGGCATGTCTACTGACTAACAGGACCTCCGTTTTGTCTGGATCGAGCCTCAGATTTTTGCCCACATTCAGTACCTCAGTGCACCCAGAAACTGGGGATACAACTTCCACAGCCTCCTTGGTAGCAGTTGAAAAGGAAAGTTAGAACTGGGTAACCAGCACAGTAATGAGACTCAACCACAAAACTCCAGATTACCTCTCCTAGAGCATGGGGGGCAAAATAGAACCCTGAGGAACTCCATAGGCCAATGGCAAAGGGGATGAGGAAAGTTCCCCAAGACCATCATCTGGGAATGCTCAGTCAACTAGGACTGGAACCACCGCACCAGAGTGCCTACAAGTCCTGTATCAGCCAAGTGTCCCAGAAGGATACCATGACATGGTACTGAATGCTACTGAGAGGTCCAGCAGGAAACCCCCCCCCCCATCTAGCTTCCAGATAGGTCCTCAACCAAGACTATTTCCTTCCCAAAACTAGGTCTGGATCCAGATTGAAAAGGACTGAAACAATCAGTTTCATCCGAGAAAACTTGGGGGTTCTGAGGCCAGCACCTGTTCCAAAACCTTGCTCAAGAAAGGGAGATTCCAAACTGGCTAATAAATAGCAAGACTGGTGGAAGCCAGTGAAGGCATCTTCAATAAAGTTCTCATCATGTCCTCCTTTAGAGAAGCCAGAATATGGTCCTCTTTCAAGGACACATTAATGATCTCCACCATGCAATTAGCCAACCCCCCTCTGGCAGCTCTTATAAGGCCAGAATGCACACAGGTGGCCTGATTCCTCTGAGCAACTTGTCCACCTCCTCAGGCTGAATAAACTGAAACTTATCCATCAAAATTGGACAAAGAGCTGTATCAATCATCTCATCAGAGTCTGTATGCAATGCAGAGTTAAAGTCAGAGGGAATCTTAGAGATTTTGTCAGCAAAGCGTTTGGCCAACCAGTTACAACAGGCTTCACATGGTTCCTTCTCACCACCACGAGGGGCAGAATATAGTAGCCCTTTAACCACATGAAATAACTCCCCTGGATGACACTGTGCTGACACAATAGAGGCAGAAAATAAAGAATGCCTCTGTTCGACTGGATTCAGCCCATGTTTTTCTCCAACATCGCTCTAGTCATCCACCCATACAATTCACTGCCTTAAACTCTTCAGAAAACCAAGGAGCTTGGGCTCTGCATCCAGGGAGATGACTCTTGGGAGCAACTGTGTCAACAGTCCCTGTGAATCTAAACCCTATAATGTATGGTTTACTTCTATCCACCATCAGGCCTGTGGCTCACGCTGGCTCAGCTTGTCTGAGTGTGGAAAGCTAAGCAGGGTCAGGCCTGGTTATTACTTGGATGGGAGACCCCTCCTTTAGTTTCCTGCATTGAGCAGCGGGTTGGACTCAATAGCCTTGTAGGCTCCTTCCAACTCTATCATCTACGAAATCAGCTATTGCTTTGGGATAAATTGATTGTGAAAATGTCAGGAGCTGAAGCTGACTTTGGGTTTGGACAGCGGAAAGCAGAAATGGGTTTTGGCTTTTTCCATGGCCACATTGGTGAACCAAGTACAGTAAGACCTTGGATTGCAAGTAACTTGGTTTGAGAGTGTTTTGCAAGACAAGCAAATTTTTAAATATTTATTAAAAATTTTTGACTTGATATACAAACGACGTCTTGCAGTACAAGTACTGTAGTATGGCTTAAATTAAAAATCTCTGTACAAATTTTTTTGGGGGAATTTCGTTTTGATATAAGAGTGTTTTGGATTACAAGCACGTTTCCGGAACCAATTATGCTCCAATCCAAGGCATGACTGTATGTTCCTATTGTTTGAAACCCTACTGGCTGCTCATGTCCCTTAGAAAGCCATGCCTGGTTGTAACCATCCATAGAGATGGCACTGGGTATGATAAAAAGTGAAGCAGGGTCAAATGAAGAAGAACCAGAGCACACTTTTGAGGGGCCAAATTAAAACTGAGGGTTAATTCCACGTGACACTAAATCTGTGGGTTATTTTTAAAAGTTGCATGAATGTTTTAGAAATGCAAACAGCAGCCGTGGGGACCCCTGATCAGGTTCATAACTTTGGAGGATGGAAGGGAAGCTCCTATTTCTGCAATGGTGCAATGGAAACGTTCCTCCCAATGCCAATAGCAGCTTGGAGGGGTGATTTTCTATGGGATCATACTCCCACCCCCTGTACTTCTGAACCTGGTTGGGGTGGGCAGGTTGCGGTGCTATTGAAGTAAAATTTCATTGTACCTCCTTTTAAATATTTCCAAACATAGACGTCGCCCCAATAATAAAAATATACAGCAAAAAAAATCTTGCCTTTTACTCTAATCTGAAGTCATATGACAGCGAACCTGTGCTAAAAAATCTATTACTGCCAAGTATCCATCAATAAGAACAATTATTTTATTTCAGTGCTCCTAATATCCAGCCTATAAATTTTAAGCTTCAATTTATTTTCCAGAAAAATACCAGTCTAGTCATAATTGAATTGCCCACAGTTCATTGTACCTAGACTTGCACAGGAAGCGTTAGCATAGCATAGCGTGCTATGAGCAACAGAACCACGACAAGGTCCTTCCTGAGTCTGTTGAAAAAAAAATCAATTTGGGAAAGATGCGAATTAGTCGGTTCAAGAGTTAAAACAGAAAACAACTTTTTTCTCATATTAATTTATAAGAAAATTGGATAATTGTTTTTTGTGAAGAGGCATTATTCCATGTTTAAATCAAGTGTAGCTTTTGAAAAATGACTGTGGCTCTTTTTGGTGTTATAATTTTTTCTGGAATATTTTCTTGTTTCAAAAAAGTATAGTTTTAAATAGCTAATCAGTAAAGAGCACAGACCTTGTCAAACTAACCAGATACTAGAGAACCTCAGAGTATGTTTCTGAGATGACGTAATAGAAGAATTAATGTTGTTTCTTCTACTATTACTCAACAAGGAAATCTTTTTCCATGTGCAATACGTGCATATTGTCCATTAAGTGAAAAACCTTAATATTTCCAGTTTCAGGATTGCAAATATGAATATTAATGCTGTATTTCACTGCATAGTTTCTTAATGTAATGTAAAATAAATAGCAGTAATCCCATAATAGTAATTCATGACTCTGCAATCTACTCCTATACATTACTTAACTGTATTTTAGCTGCAATTAGTAACATTCAAAAAATGCAATGGGAATGCACACATTCCTCTCATATCTTTACTATCTGCGTAACAGCAATCATCAGAAGTCCAAACGAAATCCCAAAGCAATGAGCTCTTAACTCTGAATACAAATATGTAGCCTTTCTCTACCCTTCTTCCCACATTCTCTGAAATTCATAGATCATAGAGTTGGAATCTCCTTTTTGTAAATTTTCTTTTTTTTTTTTTATCCTGGAAGACAATCTTTCTCGGTCACGAGTGATCGCCTGACTGACTGACAAGACCATCGAGTCCAACCCCCTGCTCAATGCAGGAAACTAGAGGAGGGGTCTCCCATCCAAGTAATAACCAGGCCTGATCTCTTTTTAGTATTCCTCCTTTTTCCCCTTTGCTTAAGCCAGGCATGGGGAACCTGTGGTGCCCCAAATGTTGTTGGAATATAACTCCCATAATCCATGATCACTAGCCATGATGGCTGGGCTGATGGATATTGGAGTCTAGCCACAGGTTCCCCATCTCTGTCTTAAAGCAACAAACAAAACTATGACATTAGCAATATATGGAAGTGATCAGATGTTTTCATTTTATTTACATATACTGTATCTTGCGCTATATTTTATCTTCATTGCCTACAATACTAGGAATTTAGATATGCATGTGGGAATTCTTTTGCTCTCATTGCCAAAGAGGCAACAACCTGCTGTTCAGTTTGACAGCAGGTTTACCTGTTGAAATTGCTGTGGCAAAAAAATTAAATCTCCTACAACTTCTTTGGATTGTGGGCTTTGTATGTTCGGAGGAAAGCTCTTTAGAGAAGAGTTAATCAGAGATTTCCTGATGATACCCCAATAAGTCATAACTAATGCAAACTCTACGTCTTTCATTAGGCAATATATAAGTTTACTTCATCAAATTCCTCACAATTCAAACAAGACAAGAATACCATAATTGCAGCATTTCTTAATATTAACCATTTTTCCTGTTATGTCATCTAAACTTATTCTCAAATTAATATCCTTTGTAACACTGTGATTTTAAAATGCTCATGAAATTGTTATCTAACACAGTCCAACTTCTTACTCCACCCTTTTTTTGTTTCAAACATGTCATATGAACTTGAAAGATTGTTTAGTCTTTTGTTTTTCATTTTACCAAGTTGGTCCAATAACGGATCTAAACCTAGGCTTGTATCCAATGTTAGTCCTTAGAGTAGACCCATTGAAATGAATGGGACCTAAATTGGACTGACACGGGATACAACCCCTAATGGGCTTAACCCATTCTATGTTGCTGTAATGCTACTGTACAACCATGCTTTTCATAGGACCAACTTCCATCAAAAGGAACTCATGAGCCGAGCCGCCATATTTACAAAGCTTCAAAACTTCTCTTCATGATACCGTATCAAAGCTTAGAGGGATATTTTTTTAAAAAACTTCCAAGAACATGAACATGATCACTACACAGAATATTATTAATTTCTCTCTGGATACAGCAGAAAATTATATAATAGTTATTTGCATTCAAATGTCCCCCTTTTATCCCGGAAGACAATCTTACTCGGTCACGAGTGATCGCCTGATGATGATGATGACCAGGTAGAGAATTGTAGTGGAGAACAACTATGGATTATAATTATTCTAAAACACTGGTATATGCAACAAATTGAGTTCTATATCTGTTCTCTACTGATATCAATGCTGTTATCAGATTAATTTTCAGTGTAATATACCCTGAAATCAACAGATTACACACTTGTTCCAGCATGTTCCGGCTTCCTGTCTGTAAGACTAAACATACATATTGACCCAGTTCAGATGTCAAAAATGACGGGAAGCAAGTGAGCATACTGGCTCCCGACTGACCATTCCCACTGAGTTAAAGAACAAACCATAGGTTACAAGTCTGGGTTGTTCTTCCCCAACAACCTCCAATTCTGGGTTCGGACATCACAATAAACCACCTCAGTAAGGCCTGGTTCTTCCACACAAATCCACATGGGTATTAAGACCCTAATCAGAGGCCCTTCTGAGAGTCCCTGTACCATCTGAGGTGAGGCACGTATGTGTGTATGTGTGTGTACAACCTAGGATAGTGCCTTTTCTGTTGTGGCACGTCTGCTCTGGAACTCTCTCCCCAGGGAAGATTACTTAGTGCCATCACTGTTACTTTTCAGGATGTTTAATATGCTGCATTATTCTTCTTCAATATTATATAAATATTAATTAAATTCTGTATCTTTTTTATATTCCCCATTCCCCCAACACTTTGTCAACTGCTTTGGGAGGTTGTATATTTGAAACACAGTACATAAAGATTCAAAACAAAATATGGCTCCTAGCCATTAATGTTACAGAAAAGGAAGAGAAGACATGACTCAAAGTACAAAACAAAACAAGAATTAAAATATACTGGGGCACAGTCCAGTCAATGTTGCACAAGTGGAAGCCTTTCCCATCCTCTCCTCCCCACTGCAGCACTCTGCACCCCCAAAATCTGCTCTAGGGGGTCGCCCAACCCTCCAGAGCAGATTTGGAGGACTGAAGGGGGAGGGGGAATAAACTCCACTGGTAAATTGGATTTCACCCAAAGTTAAGCACTTTTGGGTGCAATTCTATGCATGTTTAGACAGAAAGAAATCCTACAACTCCTAGCATTCCTCAGCCAGTCATGCTGGCTGGAGAATGTTGGGTGTGTAGGACTTATTTCTATCTAAACATGCAGAGAATTGTGCGCTAAATTCAAGTCCTATTTATTTCAAGGGCAGATATTAAAGTGTTTAACTAATAATTGGGACTTAAATGGGCTTAACTTTGGTAGGAGCATGCCTTTTGTTTTATAGAAGTGTGTGATTTTATTTTTCTAACTACTTTCCTAACTTTTGAGACCAGGTGTATCATACCCGCTGGAGAGAAAGAAACAAGATTGTGGTTCAGTATACAGGATACATTAATCATTTTCAAATACTAAAAAACAAGTATGATACACCTGCCTTAAAACAGATAGATATAAATTAAAAAATTGAGTAACGGCACAATCCTGGGGCCATAGGATTATTCGGAGTTCCAGCTCTGAGGTCCTCCAACCTTGGAGCAGGGACTCTGAATGTGGAGCCCCTGCCCCACCCCCCTCGCAGCAAGAACCATGCTGACTGTGTCTCTGAGGTCAGAAATTGGCCTCGGAGAGGGCTAAAGGGGCATGCTGGGAGGATGGGGCTCATTAGGCCATATCCAAATGACACCCCAGCCTCCTTCCCTCCCCCTCTGCAGCGATTCATCTGAAAAGGGCCATCTAGATGAAATACAGAGCATGAAGTGCACCCTGCGCCCCGCACTGGATGCATGTAAGCCTCCCTGTTCGGAGGTTTACATGCATGGAGGACATTGGATCGTGCCCACTGGAGAGGAAGAAGCAAGATTGTGGTTTAGTATACAGGATACATTAATACTACCACAGTGTGTTTTCCAAGTACTGGGAAACAGTACTTTTCAAATTTCCTTCATCTGTGTTTTGAACATAAAATCTGCATTACTTACAACTCATATTTGATTTTAAAGGGCTCTCCCATTTGTTAATCACATTAACAATATTCATACAATATCATAAGGAAAACTAAAAGGTGTATCTAATGGCATGTTTGAAAGCACAAAGCACTGCAGACAAAAACTTGATCTTTTGCTTAGCATTAATAAATCAACCAACAACTGTTTCCTCTCCCTTTTTTTATACACAGATCACAAATGCGGGTTCCAACCTCCATGCCAGGTATAATAGTCACTAGCAGTAGAATCGTAGGACTTTGTTTAAACGTGCATGCATACAACTCCCAGCATGCCGGGAATTGTAGGGCTTTCCCCCCACTGCATAGGATTGCGCTAAATGGAAAAGGCATACTCTAAGTATCCTAATGAACAGTTACCAAACTGCGACTGCGAAATCTTTTGGAGATGCAGCCTTCCTGACACGATTTACAAAAGTGGATGATACCCATGACAATTTCATTACCTCTTTTCACAAAAAGTAAAAAAAGGAGTGGGGCGGGGTCACAAGAGTAAAGTGAAAGGCTGAAACAGCGAGTGAGTACAGAACGACGTCAAAAGGCGTTTGTAGGACCCATAGAGGGTGAGGGGAAGGAAAAGCGGGGCAACGCTTGTCATCCCACTTACACAAGAAGTGAGGAAAGGCAGGAGGGCCCTCCTGCCCCAACCGCCCTTTTCCGCCGTTAAGGAGCGCGCGCAAAGAAGCGCCGTTTAACCTCGCTCGAGTCGCAGCTACCCTTCTGAGGGGAGAGGCAGCTCGCGCAAGGCCGGCGGGCGAAGGGAAGAGAGGAGAGATTATCAGGGCGGGTAGAGAAAGGTAGGGAGGCGCGGGGGGGGGGGGGGAAGGTCCCGTGCTAAAGTCTCGCGCGTGATCTAAAAGGGGCAAAGAGCAAGAGCGTTACTGGTCCTTCGCCGGTTTTGGCGGGAAAGCGTCGTCGAGGCCACCGTGTGGGTTTCTGAACAGATTTCACGCCCTCTTGGCATGCGCCCCTAATCCTCCACCAAAGGCACAATAAAATTCGGGCGGCTACTTTCTCAACACCGGAGTTGCTCCCCGCCCCCTGCTTAATTAATTTGCCCCTCTCAGGCCTAGCGTCGCGTTCCCTCAGGAACCTCCCGTGGGCCAATCACAGCCTTACGCGGCCTACCCTACTCAGGTGGCTTCGGGCTTGTCCTTTGAGCTCCGCGGGGCTTCATACTCACCGAGGAGTCGGGCTCCATCTCTCTCCTCACCAACAGACACGGAGCGGCCCTCAGGCTCTCTGCGGCACGTTTCGCGCACGCCGCGGACGCGCTCCTGTTATCAGAAGTCACTACAAGCGAGGTGGGCGGGCGCGGCAAACTCACTCTCACTACACGTGGAGTGGCCCCTGCTTGGCTGAGAGCAAAACGAGTGAAAAGGGCTTGAGGTTGCGTTTGGGGGTAGTAGCCGGGACTCTGAAAGTGAGGCGGGCGGCAGATTAATTGCCCCTCCTAACCCTTCCCGCTAATTATAAACATTTTGACCTCTAGGGAGTCCAGCTGCCTTTCACTCGTTGCCCCGTAGAAACCATGTAGCTCTAGACGAAGAGAGCAGTATCTTTGAATATTAGTATTCTGGTATATTATTACATCCTCGACCTCAGGCACCCCTCTTCCTTTATTTACATTTATGTCTGTCAGAGCATAACCCCAAATTATTGAAATGTTACCCTTTCGTGCGTGCTAGCAGCCCTAGGATTCACACAGACAGGTGGAGGTGCAATCCCAGTTTCCTCTCTCTCGTACATACCTGTTCACTGAGTGTGTGAAAAGGCTATGGGTTGTTTTAAGAGTAGAGAGGATTTACGGCAGAATATTCAGTCTCTAGAGGTGACCATTGTAATCCACATTATGATTGTGTGTCCAGAACCAGAGAAAAATAATCCAGATTTAGTAGCCCACAATCCTATGTACAGATCTATGAGTTTCAAGCTGTTCACTAACCCATCCACATTCTGCATCACAAATGCTATCAGTATGATAATATCTTGCTCCTGGCCCTAGCTCAGAGGAGCATCAGTTTCCTAAACCACAGGAGCCTTGGAACAGCACAGATATACTTCAATTGCAACTTGCCTCCATGCTGCTTTATATCTTTATATACAGTAATACCTTGGATTGCAAGCATAATTCGTTCCGGAACCGTGCTTGTAATCCGAAACACTCTTATATCAAAGCAAGTCTCTGGCGGGCGTGAGTGGGGCTGATTTCGGCCCGCTCGAGGCGAGCAGTTACATCCCTCCGACTTGTCTTGCAAGACCTTGCTCGTTTATCAAGTCAAAAATTTTTAAATTTTTTGCTTGTCTTGCAAAATGGTCTCAGACCAAGTTACTTGCAATCCAAGGTATTACTGTACATTTATTTTCCCCACTCAGGCATCTCCACACACCCATCCTCTCCTGTTTGTTGACTTCTTCCTCTCCTTCCAGAGGTTGGCCATCATCATGACTAGACTGTCTTTAGATATGGCCCCTCTAAGCAATGATATTGTAGTGCCCCCCCTGACCCATCCTCTAAGGTTTTTCAGCCAAGAAGTTACATTATATTTTCCTCTGCTGTAATGCCATTTTATTTTGTGTGGGTTGAGTTCCTATTGGGTAGGGAATCCTTTCTTCCAACAATGGGCCCTGCACAAATGCTGCCACCAATTCTACAGAGGATTTCTAACCTTTGATTTCAAAAATTCTGGTACCCTAAGGACTCTGTCTCTAAGCACATCCAGAGTGCTTTCCCTTTTTAAGGGAGCGAGCTTATTTCAAACATAACAAAGTGCAATCCTATGCATGCTTAGACAGAAAAAAAATGTCCTACAACTCCCAGCATGCCCCAGCCAGCATGCTGGGAGTTGTAGGTCTTTTTTTCTGTCTAAACATGCATAGGATTGCGCTCTTAATTTGAGACTTGTGCAATTAAAAATTAAATAGTTATTGTAGCACAAGCTTTTGTATTTCATGACATTCTGACCCATGCCTTACAAAAGCCTTAATTACTGCAAGTACCGTACATATGCACACTCACAGTGAAAACAGACACATAAATGTTTTTCTGGCTTTATATCTTCCTGTTATATCAACTACTTAGAAGGACAAGTTCTTCTATCTGGATGAGTAAATTCTGGGCGATTGATAACCTTATATCTGTGAGTCTTCCGTAGCCAAGCCTATTCCTCCCACTCTTCCATAGGCCTTGCATGGCTATAACAGTTATAATAACTACTGCCCACTGGCACTGTTTACAGTTTTTCCTAACAAACATATATTAACAAATCAGCGTATGAACATATATAGATGTAGTCACAGGGCTATGATGTTGCTGCTTCTCTTCACCCATTACAGCCGCAGAAATCATTTGAAGATGCTATCCATTATGAACTATTTTAAGGGGAAAGATCTTAGCTTGCAAGACAAACCGTTTTGTTTCCCACTTGTAGAGAAGCATGTGAAGAGGGAGATAAAGTCCTTGGTTAGTATGAGACGAAACAATCCCATATTTTCCTATTACATCATGCAGGTTAAACTGTTAATATTTATCCTTCCACAAGTGCTTCCCTGTCTACCAGTCCTTTTGTGACCTGCAACACCATCATCTCAGCCTGGCAGCCCAGAATCATATACATTCTGTCCTCACTCCTCTCCTCAAAGCGTGTCCTGATTCCCAGTCCATGGCACTTCCTAACTTGTATCCTACCTTTGCTCAGAAATGGTCACCATCCCTTCCTTCAATCCCATACTGTTCAATATTCGTCTTGCATTGCTTATCACTTAGCATTAACCTTCACCCCTGGTGCTGGGTAGAAGAGATCTGCGTTTATTTGCTGGGCTTGGGAAAGAAGTCTTTCTCCTCACCTCTGCCACCTCCACTTGTCCCTGTTGCTGCTGTCACTCACTCAGAGAAACTTGCTGTTCCCAATTGCAAGAGCTCCATAAATTCCTTTTTACACCCTTACACGCTGTAAAATACAGTGGGGAGAATGAGTTACTCACTTCTACACAGTGAAATTTACTAGAGCTTGCTCTGCTCAAGAGCAGTAGCAGGGATAGTGTCTTATTTCCAAGCCTAGAGCAGCAGGAGATGGCAGCATCTAGCTGTTGGCTGCAGTTCCATTCCCCATGTGCTGTTTGCTCTAACACTCAGATACATTCCTCTTCCCCCTTCCTGGATATCATTTTGCCAACAATCCCTCACCATGCACGGGTGACCGGCCAGATGGGCGATTAATAAATATAAGAAATAAATAATAAAATAAATGCGCAGATACCACTGATTCCAGCCTGGTTGACAAGCAAGCTTTAACAGGAATGGTAGCAAGGAACAGTGGAGAAAATGTTTTCAGCAACCTCTATGGGATGACTCTAGGACGGTGCTCCTAGATGGAGGGCTTCTAGCACCACCAGTCAAAAGGCATTGTGCAGCTATTCTGTCTTCCCCCCCCCCCCTGAACAGATCCTTTTTCTGCTAAGGGTGCTTCTAGATGAATGGCTCCTGGTGCTACCAATCAGAAGGCATTGTGCAACGGTTCCATCTTTTCTTCCTTAACAGATTTTCTGCAGTACAAAAAAAGACAGAAGAAGTGGGAAAACATGGGAGGTTTGCAAGTGGAAGATGACATTGTCCGTGAATGAAGAAGACAGCAAATGCCTCACTGGATCAAATGTAGCAAAATCTGCTTTGTGGCCCAACTGGAGAAAGAACATTAAAAGAGCACCTTTAAAAAAAAAAAAGAGAGAGAAGCATTGTAATCAGCCAAATGCTGGCTTTTGCTAACATATACCCCCAAGGATTGTTCACAGTTATGAACACTGGGGGATAATGTAGCTGCAGCAGATAAAGGTGCAGTGCCCCTTTGTTCATTTTTCCATTCTTTTTGTGAAATGTAGCCCTTATGTACACTTGCAGCTTCTCCGGAGTTACTATCCAACAGTTCCATCATAAACCAGACAATGCAATCCAATTCCATGTGAAAATAGAATACAAAAATGTAAAACACTACCCTTTCAATGTAGCTAACATTTCTCTCACTACACTTTATGACCCTACTTGTCTGTTCAAAATCTGCCTTCTAGGAAAAGTAAAGCCATAGTCTTGTATTCACATTCTGATCAACAATTCCTAGTGCCATGTCTCCATAGAATCTGGCATTCATCCCGTGTGTTGGGTCCTCCTAGTTGTCCTCTTCAGTACCAGTGATATCACTCTGCCTTAATATGGAGTCCTATTTAAGTTATTTATTTAAAAGATTTATATACTACCCTTTATCTTATAGTACCAGGGCAGTTTACAAAATATATCCTTAGAAAACCACCATAAAGGCAGAAGACACCTAATTCTTCAGATATCTAGATAATCCAGATTATGGGTTCATTTATCTCTGTGTCAGGGGAAAGCAATAGAGGCTGTGTGATAAATAAGACAAGAGAAAGATTTAGAGAAAAAAGAAAGGGCCAAAGAAGAAAGTGCAGCACTGACTGAGTAGAAGGACAGGAGAAAGCTGAAGGATCAGCAGAACGAGAATTACTAAAAGGCCTGATAGAAGACTGAAAAGAGGGCAAAGTATAGAAAATACTAAAATACTATGAAAATATACTACTTAACACTGTAGTCCTGTATATGTCTACTCAAAAGTAAGTCCCATTGAATTCAATGGAGTTTACTCCCAGGAAGTGGGTATAGGATAGCAGCCTAAATATACTCAGTGCTAATATTAACTACTAAAAATATTATAGGATGGAAAAGAAGAAAATAAAAAGTCAATTTACAGTAATAGCAGCTGGAACTCAGAACAAGATCAAGAATAGATAAGGGGAATTTGACCAAATAAAGGCTGTGGAATCTGAAACAAGAGAGACGAAGTATGATACAGCAGAATGAAAACACCATTCAAATTGCAGAAAATTAGTGTGGAAACAGAAAGAAGGAAGAAATGCTATCCAAGAATGAAAATCTGAAAGAAAAATATAACAAGGCCCACAAGATCAATAAATAACAGCAAGGTTAACATTAAGGGTGCAGGAAATAGCATTAATTTCAAAAGATGAAATAGATTGAGATGAAGGATAGGACAGGAATGGAAATGGACAAGATCACCAAAGAACAAAATAATTCCACCAATATGATGTCAGGATGAGGTAAGTGTGATGAATATGTGATGAACAAAGCCGTGAAAATCTAAGAACTGCAGGAGTGATGGTATTCAAACATAAGCCAAGTTTCTGTGAAAGTGTATGTGTGTGGGGTGTGTGTGAATACATGTTTTAAGGTGGATGATACTAAGAATGATGAAAAGCTGCAGTTTTGCTGGATCTGGAACAGCAGTGCTGCATGATTCTTGTACAAAAGGAGAGGGAAGAAAATGAGAATACATACATAACCTTCTGAAAGTAAGGAGAAAGAAAGCCAGCTGGGTGCTGAACAACTGGTATCTTCTGGCACCCCTATAAGCAGGTAGCATGCAGCCCAAGCGTATGCATGTTTACTCAGAAGTAAATTCCACTGTTTGATGGGACTTATTCCCAGGTAAGTGTGCATAGGATTGCAGTGTTTGTGATGTGGAAGAGCACAGCAGATCTCTACTTGCTCCAGGCTTGGTTGATTATGCAAGGCAAGCACAAGAGGGACAGAGTCTTCACCAGACTCACAACCAGATGACCTGAGCTGCAGTTTTTGGATATGTGTAACTGAGACTAGCAGGGCTCCACAAGGCTAGCAGAGCAGCAGAGATAATACAGCATAAAGAGAAGGCGATTACGTCCAAGTAATATGGCAAAAACTGACAAGTGGATCTGAATAAAGCCAAATTTCTGTTGTTGGCTATGCTTTCTGTTTTTAAAAGAGCATAGTTACAATAGCACAGTAGCGCTAACCACTGAATTCAGATAAACTTTATCTTACATATTGTACCATCACCATGGTGATGGTACAATATCTATCTTATGATTAGTCCTGTGGCCGTTATACATACGTAGTTAGCTGTTTAAAGATTGGCTTTATTTTTTCTCTATTTCATTCTGTTTTTAGAAACTCGGATGAAATACAAAGAAAACGTATCTAGAGCTCATGATCCAGAAAATCATGACATGGGCTGAAAGTGTAGCATTGATCTCAGTTCAACATAAAGCAAATTTTTAAAAAATCTATTAGTCCTATATCACAGCTCAGGAGAACTATCAGGCATATCCAATACATTACTTGTACTACACGTAGGCGTCTATATCCTTAGGAGTATATTCGTATAACTAGTCCACTTGAATGAATGGTATATATTTTCACACTGATAAAAAACTGCACTTGAAAAACATGCAATGTGAAGTTTTCCTTTTGTTGAAAAATAGGCCTTCCTGTCCCCAGCAGTGCCACAGAAAAAAATGGTTCTTGTGAGCCTCTGTCTAGTCTCAGGCAATTGCCATAGGAACATATCTCTCTCAGTCACACCAGAATTGTTTGAATTCTAGAGTTCTTCCTTGTAAGTCAATAATGTTGAAGTAAACATTTCAAAAGGATAAATATTTGATGACTGAAATTCTGTTTCAGCACAAATCCACACTACTTGTGTTTGAGGGCTATATACTGCAAGAAATAAATTTCAAAAGGAAAAGAAACTGCAACATTTTTTTTTTTTTGCACATATCAATTTACGTATGTTGTTTTGCCAAATGTGCCTTTTTAAAATGTAAACCTATGAACTTGCAATGCTGTCTGTATGCTAGCTGGATAAGATTGGTTTTCAACAAAATCTCCTATGCCAGTGTGTTCAGATTATCACCTCAAGTTTAGTTGATGGTCTGAACCAGGCCAAAATTAGACTTTCATAGATCATAGAGTTGGAAGGGGCCTACAAGGCCATCGAGTCCAACCCCCTGCTCAATGCAGGAAACTAGGGAGGGGTCTCGCATCCAAGTAATAACCAGGCCTGACCCTGCTTAGCTTTCCACACTCAGACAAGCCGAGCCAGCATGAGCCACAGGCTCATTATACTGATGTGAAATCATGATGGCATAGTGAGAATGTTACGACAGTGTAACTTGAAATCAGTGTAAATGCGACTCTGCTGTAACTATGCCAGTATGTAAGGGAAGAGGAAATGGAGGGATTTGACAGCATGGCGAGAAAGGAGTGGAGGAATGGCCAGTTTAAGGCTCAATTAAACATGATGGGGGAGATCAGTGTATGGTGTATGATGCCTTTTAAAAAATTTTTAAATTTTTTTTAAAAATTAATAATTAAGAACAAACAGACAAACACATACATACATAACTAACAACAAACAAAACTAAAATGGACTTCCAACCGCCTTCCACAGCAATATAAGCTACTTTTAATCTTATAAAATCATACTGTTTCAACACTTCATTCTAGTTATGGCAAAAAGAGAACACTAGAGGTCTCACCCAACAAATACATCTTAACTGTTTAATTGTATAACCAGCATTTATATGTCAACCAAGTAATTTTCACTTATTTTTTCCAATAACCCTAAAGCAAAGAATCCCAAGCAGACTAGAGTTTTCAATATTCTTTTTTCAACACTCTCAACTAAAAAACTTCTGATTAACTTCCACCAAAAGCTTCTAACATAATTTTGAAAAAGGCCCATCAACCTCCCTTTATTTTTAAGTAACATACTACAATTTTTTAAACCCATCTAGAAACCTTAATACTTCCAAGTCAGCATAAAGCATAATTTTTTAAAAACCTTCGATAATTCCATAACGAAACCAATATATATTTCAATATCAGCAAATGAAACAATATTCCAATAAAACGGCTAGGGAAGATACGCCGGCCATCTTCTTTCCAACAAACTGCGTCACACACATTCTAAATTATTTTTTCACCAATTAATAATATATATAGCATATATATATATGAACCAATGCATACTTAATCCTGATTCTCACTTGTCATTATTTGCAATTACAGCTATAGCATATTAAAAATCCCAGGCATAATAAATAATAATAATAATAACTATTCAGTACTAGTAAGTAACCCCAAAGTCCCCCTTTTTTCTAGAGCTAGCATATCTATACAACATCCTTAATACTTCCAAATCAACATAATGCATAAAGTTTTAAACTCCCAAATACATTTATATCTTAATATTTGAAATCAGAGTATTTTTCAAAATCAGCCAATAAAGCAATATTCCAACCCTTTTATCTTTCCCGGTAAATCCATTACAATATATTTTATTTCGCCTTCCCTCTGTCAAAGGGATAACCCTTAAAATTTAATCCAAAAGTAAAGGATAAAGTCAGTCTATTTCGTTGCTCTGTGGATTCCTGCATTCCAATTTGGACAGCTGGGGGAGACGTGTCAACCATCTTCTTTCCAACAAACTGCGTCACACACACCTTCTGGGTTGTTTCTTCACCAATTAATACTTCAAAGCCTCTGTGAAGATCTGATAAATTTCCAAAATCGTTATTCTTTCTTCTTCTGTGACGGACCTGAATAAATATCCAGTTTCTCTTGATCATATTGTAATTCCGTTTGAAAGTTAACACACCAAGTATCCATTTTCGACTCCATTCTGGTTACAAAATCGTCTACCTTGTCTTCGAATTGCTGTAATTTGTCTCTTAGATTCATAAACATTTCCCAGGAAACCATTTTTTCTTGTGGATATTTTTCAAAGCACTCTCAGCCAGATTCCTTACTTCAAACCACTGTAGATAAGATTAGTGAACCTCCTTGCAGATATTCCATTAACTTTTTTTTTGGTTTTGCATCCCAATTATATCTCTTGGTTTACTCACATTAAATTTCAAGTCCAATTATGCTGGAGAGAGATTCCTTGCCGTTACAAATTCAGATGTTTCCATTCATTTTGGAAGCAAGCACGGACTTTCCTAATGATCGGTAAACTGACCTCCGAAATACAACCTCGCTTTCCCTCTATCTCAGATCACAAGCTGCAAATCTATCTGTCAAAAGACAGACAGAAAGCAATTTATGACCCTTGAGACACTTTGAGGGTAACAATCTTATCTTCTTTCATAAGAAGTAGATTTCCCAGCCAGAGAACATCTCTGACCCAAGAAACGTTGTATTCGTGCTCCCACAGATCTCTGTGGGATGTTTAGAAAGCCATGTCTTACCTGGAAGTCGCTCGGTGTATGATGCCTTCATGCTTCCTCCAGTGGAGCAAATAGCAGGTTTGAGGGGCAGGGAAATTTAGATAAGGGAAACCCCATGGGCAATGTCCAACATCACATGAGTGGCGTTCTGCTCACACGATGGTACTTTTGTCTCTCCTCTTCCCACCTACATCCCCCTCACCTCCCAAAATCTGCTCCGGAGGGTTCTGCAACCCTCCAGAGCAGATTTTAGGGACAGAGGAGCTGCAGGGGGAGGGAGAGTCACCCCCTCCCTGTTCTGATGGCAGAGGCCTTTCGGTTGGCAGGAAGGGTTAATTGGATGCCACCACCACCCCTTCCTCTAGCCCTGCTTTCCCAATCAAATGGTCAAACTCACACAGCTGATTTGATGTAAATCCCGTGTTTCCCCAAGGGTTGGTCCATAAGAATTAATTAATTAATTAATTAATTAAATCCAGCACTGGAGAAGAAAGTAGGCAGATACAGAAAGAATCAATTTAGCAATGGATTTGACTAAAATTTGCCCAACGAGAGAGAGAATGAGAAGACTATAGTAAGGGGATCCATTGTCTGAAATATATGAAATTGCAACAAGGTAAAACTGGTTCTGAGAATAACTGTGTTTATACTTGGGCTGGTTGTATAAGGGCAAACAAACATGGAGGGAAAAGGTGTCATGTTCATATAAACACAACTCCATCATTGGTTCTTTAGATTGGGATACGTGTGAGGATAAAGCTGGCCTGCCATGCTACCGCTGCTTCCTTGCTCCCCTTCTTTAAAGGAGTTAGTGAGTGATACCATCACTGAACTTGGAAGATCCTCAGAAACAAAACCAACTCAGTGGTAGAGCACCTGTTTTGTGTGCAAAAGGTCCCAGGTTCAATCCCTGGCATCTCCAGGTTGGGCTATGAAAAAACCCCTGCCTGAAACCCTAGAGAGCCAACTGTTGTCAATCAGTTGGACAACATTGAGGTAGAATGATAGAGCAATGGTGTGGCTGGTTATAAGGCAGTTTCTTATGTTTCTTTCCAGCTGTGATTACTGGGAGCACCATCCACTCTGCTGTGATTGGTGTGTGGTGTTATAGTTGACAGGAATTCTGTGGTAACTGCTGTTATTCTGACTATCCTGAATGTGCCTGTACTGCTATTGACATGCTTTTGACTTTGCTGCTGGGGGAGAACAAGATCCCAACAACATTCAGCCAATGTAAGTTCTAGCGGACATCTTAACTGGACCATGGGATGGGACTGCCTGTCTCTAGCTACACCTTGTCATGGTGGGACACTTTCTACAAATTAAAAGAGGATGATACAAATTAATATAATATAGTTATATATATATATATATATATATATATATCGGAAATAGCTGGTTTAAATTTGGAGGTCTGTCCCAAATTAGCATGGTTATCAGTAACGGAGAAACTGGTTTGTGCCCAAGATATAAAGGAACTTATTGTAAACTTGTTAACAGCTGGGAGATTAATGATAGTAAGGAAATGGAAAGTCCAACATGTTTTTTCAATTGTTGATTGGTACAAGGAGGCATGGGACATTGTTGTAAATGATAAGTTAACTTGCTGTGTTAAATGCAAAAAGGGACAATTAAAGAGAAATAATTTTAAGGAAATTTGGGGGGCATTTTTAGATTTTGCGTTAGTCAAGGGAAAAGGGAGCATGCCTTGTCAATATATGATGGGGTTTTTTTAATATTGCGTAATAGAGGAATATAGAAGATGAATATTCTTTGGTCCTGTATGGTGAAGGGGACACTGTGTTGTTATTTGTATGTTGGTATGGTTTTTTGTTGTATATTATTTGAAACTCTAAATAAATAAATAATTTTTTAAAAAAAGAATATAGTTATATAAATGCATATTTGTCAAGATAAGCTGTCTTTTTAACAGCCTTTGAATCTGTTGTTATGTTTTTTGAGGTTGTTTTTAATGTTTGACTATGTTTTTATTTGATTATGGTTTTTATTTTCTGATGTTTTCGTAAACCACCTTGGTTGGTTTCAGAAAAGCAGTATAGAAACACAATATATAAATGGAGTCTCCATTATTCGAACCAGTGTACCTCTGATCGCTGGAGATGAACAGGGAAGGGCTGATACCTTTGTGCCCTGTTTGTGAGCATCCCAGAGGCAGCTGGCTGGCTGCAGTTGACAAAATGCCATACTACAGCCTTCTCCAACCTGGAACCCATGCTGGGAGTTGTAATCCAATACATCTGGAAGGCACCAGGTTGGAGAAGGCTGCTGTACTAGATGGACCCTTAGTTTGATTCAGCAAGGCTGTCCTTAACTACCCAGCATATTGCAGACAATGTCATGAGGCATTGCTCTCCTCGATTTGCCCTTTCTTTATAAAATATCTGTGTATAAAAAATGAATATTACAATCTGTAGCCCAAATGAAGCTGCGGGAAAAAGAAGCTCAAGGCTGTTCTCCTGAGTTTTGTGTTTAATACAGGCCAGCCATTTATTGTGTTAGAGAACAAAACATTTGCAAGGCCAACACGTTTCGATAGTGCTACAGCACTAAGAGGGATGTCGTTCAAGGACAAGTTGTTTCTGTGCCATTGTAAGGGAGGGAAAGGCTGACCCCACAGCGATTATTAGTATTAATATGACAAATGTTAACTAAATTACATTCCTATCCGATTCAGTAGGCTTCTATAAGAAGCAAGCAGTGTCTTTGATTATTGTGTGACACATCCCTCAACGACGAAATGTTGGACATTTTTGAAGATAGCAGGATTGTGCAATAGCAAACAATCACGAGGTGTGGGATTAGTCTACTGACATCACATAATGCTGGGGGGGGGGGGAAGCAGAGAGATAGTAGAATAAGGATACTATTGACGGCTGTTTGTGTGAGCTTGTGCAGATGCACATAGATAATCCTATTGTGCATGAGAGATATCACATTGATTTAACATCCTTGGCTTTTGAAAAACAAACAAGCAAACACCCTTATAGCCTCACTGCCACAGTTCCTAAAAAGCTACAAGGCCATCACATAAAAGGGAATGGCCTGTTGTAGTTCAGTAATTGGTTAGAGGAAAGGTAGCTGCGGATTGTCGATTTTCCCAGTACAGAGCTAGATGAATATTGTCTGTCTAAAGGATCTGCATTAGGACCATTTTACAAAAAGATTAATGAATTGCTTGGGGGGGGGGGGAACAACATGAAGAGTGAAATGACAAAATTATGGCACCAACTAATTTAGGTAAATTCAGCCTAAAGTAGCCTATGAATAAGAACAAACTGATGTCAAAGAGCTCAGAAAATGGAAAACGAAATGGCAGATTAATTTTAATGATGTAAAATGCTAATGGTGTACATTGGAAAGAATAATCTTGATTATACTTGCACAGTTACTGAATAAGCTCTTACAGTTTAGGGAAATGAGCTTATTATTTTGGATACAATCAATGTCTGACAAGCATAGAAAAAGAAAACAAGTCTTGGTCGGTCCTATCATAATTCCCATAAGCCCCTGAACTTGGAGGCTTACGGCCATCCTTCGGGCAGAAGGAGCAGCGGGAGGAGCAGCAGAGGCAGTCTTCACCTGCCCGTCCTCCCGCTCTGCATTTTCGCTAGATGTGCTTTTTTGTCCATCTAGCTGCTGCATCTTGGAGGGGGAGGGAAGGAGGCTGGAGCAGCTTCAGGATAGCTTGTATCCTGACCGCTCCAGTCTCCTCCCCTCCCTGAAATGCCCCCTTTTACCCCTCTCTGAGGTCTAGTTCTTGACCTTGGGGAGCAGCCGGTGCGGTTCTTTCTGCGCCAGCTGGGAGGGGGCAGGGAAGTTGGGGTTAGAACTCTGATTCCCAGCTCCGAGGTTGGAGCGCTGTCTTTGACCGCAGATCTGGGAATCTGAACTAACCTATGGCTCCTCAGACATATCCTGTAGCCCGTCAGATGCTGTCCAGGGGAGCGCTGCCTCCGTGTAGCCAATAAAGAAAAATATAATGGACACCACACACATATCAACCATAATTTGTCTAGAAAGTTATTGTCAGAATAATAGTTGTCTGTAAATTCACACACACACACACACACACACACACACACACACACACACACTGCCATGAAATGCTTGACCCAGTTGGGTTTATTACTACTTCATTATCAAACCACTAAAGTCAGATTTCACATTTTCTGCTGATCTTCAGATAAGTGGTCTTCAGCTGGTAGGCTTATAACTTACAGGTGGGATGTGCTCACAATTTTAAAAAAATTAAATATTTTTAAGAGGAGAAAGATTTGGGGGAAAGGAAGACAGAAGGAAAGAAAGACAGACTGATATATACGTTATAATTTAAAGTGAGCCCTATGTTGCAGGTTGAGGTTAAAGATAGATTCCATGTCTGAAAAGAATGAAAAGCATTGCAGTAGCTGACATCATGTGGCTATAATACTTCTTTATAATAAAAAAAAAATCATATATGTGAAGTGTGTTTAATTGATGTGCACATTCTGACCCAGACTGCTCATTTGTATGCCTCATTGCATTTCTTGAGGGATTTTAGTTTAATTAGTATCTCTAATCCAAATGTACATTGCCAATATATCAACAAGATATCAAAGGGATGGAGCACATTTTAAAGAAATAAATAAGCAACACTATCACTAATTACATATAAAAATAAGACCCTTCCAGCAGAAAATGAAAAACAATAAATTCTCACCTCATATGGATGGGGTTGCACTTTCCCATAAAGGATCAGGTTTGCAGCTTGGATCTGGCCCTCTCATTAGAGGCCCTCTGTGGCACAAAGCGTCTTTCACCAGTTATGGCCAGTGTATCAGCTATGAACTGTACTGGACAGAGATCGCCTTGCCAGAATTACCCATGCTCTGATTATATCTGTTTGGATTACTTTAATGAGTTGTACACAGAGTGCTCTTGAAGAATACTTAGAGACCTCTGTTAGTAAAAAACATGGCTGCTAGTTACTAACTGGGACTAGGGTTAGGCCTCACAGAACCAGTTCCGAAATAACTACACAGGTTCCTGAACATTTTCTAGCAAAATTAAAGGTGTTCTTACATAAAGTCCTAAATGGCTACCTGAAAGAGTGTCTCCTTACACATGAAGCTGCCTAATAAATTAGCTCATCCTCTGAGGCATTTCTCTGAATTCTTGTGCTCAGGAGTTAGGCAGGTTTGAGAAAGGGCCTTCCCTGCTGTGGCACCCTGGTTATGGAATGTTCTTCCCAGGGAGCCTTGTCTGGCACCAAGGTTGTTGTCTTTTCTCACCTGGTGATGACCTGCTTCTTTGCCCAGGCTTTGCCCAGGCTTTTAAATCTGGAATTTTTATCTTTTTGATGCTATGTGGTGGGTTTGTGTTTTAATTTCTGCTCTTGTATTTTGTTTGTGATGGGACTGTTTTGTGAAAGCTGTTTTTAAAAGTGTAGGCAACTTTGGCCTACTAAAGCAGGGTATTTATTACTTAAGATGAAATACGTAAATGTATATTCATCTCAATTCACTTATGTATGTCGCATTGATATGCGTTTTTGATTGTTCAGATATGGCAGTTGTATTCCTGGTTGTTTGCTTATTCAGATTTGTCAGCTGCCCAGTTTCAAGGGCTTAAGGGGTGTGTGTACACATATAAATAACATCTTTTCCTGTCCAAGATTTCCTGCCACTGATGGGATTTGGTGTATCCTGTGTGGCTTAGAAGTGTGTATGTATGTATGTATGTGTAATCATTTTGGGTGCACACTAGGGTCAGGATCCAGATAAGGGCTCACCCCGGCACCACCTCCCCAGATCTGCTCTAGAGAGTTAGGAGGACCCCTTGGAACAGCATGGGAGGTGGTGTGTGTGTGTGGCTGGAGTGGGGAGGAGAGTTTCCAACAGCCTTTTGCTGTGTGATAGGGATGGGATGCTGAGGGGACTGCTGTTAAGCCTAAAGCCGCCTTGGGCTCGCTCAACTAATGTCATGTCATGCCATGCCTTTTTGGATCCTGACTTTGGTGTATTGTTGCCCTCCTGGAATTTTCTTTGGAAAGAGAAGCTGTAATTTCTTTTGTGGGGTAGGGATCCTGCAGTTCTGCAAGCAATTGTATTGCAGACTACCTTTAACACCAAGGCTTCATATAATGTATAATATATGGGATTGATAAGTACAATCCCATATACACTTATCTGGGAGTAAGTCCTTTGACATCAGTGGAACTTTAAAGTACTTAACTTTGATGTTCATTCCATAATAAATACAGTAGTCTAAGCTGACAACCCAAGAAAGTGAAAGTTACAGGATTTGGCTGTTCATGAAGAGCAACAACCCAGCTTTGTTGCGTGAATGTTTTCTGAATCAAAGCTAGAGGGTGATCTTGTTCCTGAAACGCTTCCCCCTCTCTGTTCTCAACACTATCCTTCAAGCCCTTAAACTCTTTCTGTTTCAAATTACATCATCCTTCAAAGTTGCAAAGGACTAAAGAATGAAGTTTTTGCCTAGTTTAAGAAGCAGCTGTACATGGATTTTAATCTTGCGACAGAATGTGATAAAGGGTGAAGTGTTCAAAGCGTGTTCATGTGTGAACATGCACCGACAGTGCAGTCCTATGTTGTAACTGTATTCAACTCCAAAATGCATGTGTTTAAGTGTTTAGGATTGCAGCCTAAAACCTTTTATTTAATTAATTTGCTTTTCAGTGTTTGTATTGTTCGGGAAATGTAAGCTGGCTAGAGAATGTAGATGTGATTGAAAGACAGTTCTCTTTCTGCTTTGTATCATTCTCTCTAATAGCCAACTCCGGTGGTGGTTGAGTGCTGACAGAAATTGAGCCAAAACAGGGCCATTAAGAAAGAGGAGGCGGTATCAGCATACTTGGTGGAACCCCAAGATTTGCAGAAGCATTAAAAAATCTTTTTAAAAAACAACCACCAAAACTACCAAACAGCCCAATAGTGGCTGAGTTTTCTCAATAAACATGACAGAATGTAGAGAGCCAGTTGGAAAAGAAAATGGTAAAATGGGGTGGTGGTGAAAGAGGAATGCCCTGCTTAAGCCCCTTATAGCTTGCCTTATAGTATCCTGGAGGAGGGCATGACTGGCTGGCAGGAATCCTAAACAGGAGCAGTCCTGCTTATGAGGTCAGGATACACTGCAACGTTTGGTTGCAGCTCAGGTCCCACTTGTCATGAGCTGAGCTGGTTGCGAGGGCACTTGTAGCATCCTCTGGTTGGGCCTTCCATGCTCTGTTTTTGCCAGTGAATGTTACAACAAGAAGAAAATAAATAAATGTGAATACAGTGCTATATGCACATCAAGCTTGGCAAGCCAATAATGTCTTACAAAAAAATGTAATTAGACTGCCTGTCCACTGTGCTCTCTCCCCACCCCACCCCACCCCACCATTAACGGACATTACAAAACTCTGGCAATGCCATTAGTTGTCTCCTGTATCTGTTAGATTTGATGCATAAGGTATTGACAGTTGATTTTAATAGTTGGGTACTGCTTGAGGGTCACAAGCTAACTCCGCTCCCCCTCTTCTTCATACATCATGTATGAAGGGCCTTTTTCAAAATGTATTTCATTTTGAAAAGTTGACTGCCGCCTGGCTCCATCCATTGCCCAGAGAAGGAGCAGCTGCAGAGAGCTTGCTTTGCCCTTCCCTGCCCAAAAGAAGACTTAGCTCCAACTGTCTGTTGCTCTGGGACTGCAGAGGTGAAGGGAAGCTCACTCTGGCCCAGCCTTCCCCAACCTAGTGCCCTAGTGCCAGATGCTAGGTGGGGGTTATGGGAGTTGCGGTCCAACACATCTGGAGGGCACCAGGTTGTGGAAAGCTGCTTTAGCTTCTGCCATTGGCCAGGGGTCCAAGGGCCACTGGGAGGTTGTTCCCTCTGCCATCCAGGAAGAACACCATGGCTGGGGAAGACCATCCTGGCCCCAGCTCTCAGCCCAAGAAGGAGCAGCTGCAAGAAGCATGCTTCCTTCCTCTCTGCTGGAAAGAACATTTATAAGAACTTCGTAACCAAGAACTTGTGCTTTTGAGTTTGCTTTTTTCCTCCTCCCACCCAATCCCTTTTCCTTTTGTGTTGTAGATTGTAAGTTTAAGGGCAAGGATTGTCCTCTTATTGAACATTGTAAGCTGCTCTGGGAGCCTTTTATGTTTGAAGAGCTGGGTAGAAATGTTTTAAACAAACAAAAATAAGACATGTCCCCTTTTCCTATGGGAAATGGAGGAGGGGCAAATTAAGTCACATTATCTTCCCTTTTTTAAATACTTTATTTAAATTTTTAAAATATAAAAACATTTTCCTTTGGTTGATGTTAAGCTGTATATATTGGGTATATTTTGATTATTTAACATCAGTCTCATATAGCACAAAATGTTTTTATCTATTTGGAACTGTATAATTTCATTCACAAAGAATAATAAAAAAAGGACTTTTGTCTCATTCCTTGGCAGTGTTGTTTCACTGATGTTTAGTGAAACAAACATGTTTACGCTTTAGAACTGGTCACTTGCAACCAACTGAGGGGAAAATAAATCCACAGAGCACGATCCATTTCAGTTATTCCAGATCATAATAACTTTGCCCCAACCCTAAAATTCTGCCTGTCTCCCAATTCCCTAATCTAAAAGTAAGTCTGAACTAAGATCTTAATGATTTTATCATGGAAATTCAAAATGGTATGAACAAAAGTTGCATCCATCTTATTTGTCTGCATAAAATATTTGCTGCTGCTGTTTTTGAATTGTTTTTTGAATGTTTTATCGGCTGCTACTTTAAGGTTTTATTGTGGTGTTATATTTGCCTCATGGATTCTTGCAATTCATTAGTGGTATAAATATTTACTACTACTATAAAACAAATACATTGATACTGGAATCCATCTCTGTCCTTCTGTGTGGTGCCAAACTATTAAAAATCTAAGCCTGGAGTTTTGACAGATCCATTTCCCCAACCTCTGCTCTCTAAACTGGCCTCATGGACCCCTGCCCTGACGCCTTTTTCTTCCTGCACCTTTTGCTCCACTATCTGTTGTCCAAAGCCTGGCCCAAGGAAGTTTCCTTAGAGAGGAATATGGTGGTGAGAGTTTTGTTTGTTTTGGTTATGTCTGTGTCTGATACTTGCTGGATACATTTTAGAATTGGTCCTCTGAATGCATGCTCTTGGGACAGGATGAGCTCTCAACATTCCTTTTCTGGAAAATCCAATGAGCAGGATACAAATCTAGGATCCCAATGATGGGATCTTCCCCGGAAAAATGATGCGGGTAAACAGTTCTGAAATAGTTTGGCTGATCCACCAAATACGTATTGGTAAAGTGTGCCCCATTCCTGACTTTACCTTATCTGGCATTTTGCATTGCAAATGAATGCAGGGTATGCTCTGCCTTGCAATGTATGGTAGTCCTATTCTTGTTCTTAATTATTTGTAGTGTACGCTTGCTTGTTATTATTAAAGACACTTACATTCTTTATTAGCCTAAAAATTATTAACAGGAAGCTATAATATAATATAGCCAGTCAAATTGGATTATCTTTAATCCAGGTAAAACAATATAATTTTATAGAGGTGAGCCAACAAATTAAGAACAGACTTTTGGACATTGACTTTCAGCTGACATGGTCAGGGGCAAACTCTGAGTGCTCACCACTAAAGTGGGGTATAGAGCCAAGACCAGACTATGTATCAGGGAACTATCTTCAGGTTTTATCCATAGCTAAATTCAGGAAAGCGTACACAGCTGCTCATTTTAACTGTCTTCCATCAGCAGTTATGGAAGGACATTTTAAAAAACTTCCACTTGAATTAAGACTGTGTCCTTGTCAATCAGGACAGGTCGAAACAGTGGAACATATTTTACTGGACTGTAGTTTTTATAATGATGTTAGGGCCCATTTTATAACCCCATTACTTATTTTGCTGCCTGGAAGGTCAAATGTATTTTACATTTCATATCTTCTGGCTGGCACAAATAGGGTTGAAATTGAACAAACAGCAAAATATTTTGCTGTAATTATTAAGAAAAGGTCACAAATAATTAATGGCTGTTAGCAACACTTTGGAAAACAAACTGTATGGGGACAGGTTTTATGTTGTGTATATTAATTATTTTAATGAGTACCCATATTGTTTTGCTGTTTTAATTTACAATCCTATTTTATTGTTTTAAAAACAACTTTTTAACAATAATTGTTTTAAAATCGTTTTTATGTATTATTCACTGTTTTAATAATAACTTTTTAACAATGGTTAATGCTTGTTTTTGAGTATTGTTGTGTGGAAAAGGTCTATGGACCAAATAAACACAGATTGATTGATTAACAGGAAGCTATAATAAAGTTAGCAATATAGGACTGATCTACTTTATGGCTGCCATCTTACACCTACTTATGCCCATGTAAATCCAAATTAAATCAACAATTAAATCACTTGCAAGCATGTGTGCCCTGGCATGCTGCTAATGGGGTTAGATTGACTTAAGGTGCAATCCTATGCATGTTTACCCAGAAAAAAGGCCTACAACTCCTGGTGGGGCATGCTGGGAGTTGTGGGTCATTTTTTCTGTCTAAACATGTGTAGGACTTGACCCTCAATCACTATCTCACACTTTAATCCCATTGAAATCAATGGGAGTTATTGGTCATGACTAATTTATTCCTCCAATTTCATTGGGATTAAAGTATGACTAATTTAGTCTGGATTCCAATGTTTGAAAAAGGAAACCATGCGGGACTCCCCCCCCCCCCGCCTTGTTGCCTTTCCTTGCCTTTCTTATTACATTTCAGAGCTTTTCAAAAAATTGTTCTGTCCTTAACCATGTGAATTTGGACCATTTATTTTGTTTGTTGTATTATAACTTTTGTTTCCTATACTTCTCATTGTGACTGCGATCCTGTACCCACTTACCTGAGAGTAAGCTCCACTGAACTCAGTGGACATACTTCTGAATATACGGTACGTGTTTAGGATTGCACGGTCAGTGTTTGAATCTGATTTTGGAAAAATATATTTCCTGCTATCTGATCAGGATAGACTTCTAGGGCACTTTTATTTGCTGTTGCATAGAAAGTCAGAAGCAAATGCTTCTACCTGAGGGCAGTTCTTTGTTCTGACAATACCTATTAATTTCCATCTGTGTATATGCAAAGATAATAAATTTTAGTTACAGTGCAATCTACTCGGAAGTAAGTCCCATTGAACTCAGTAGGACTTATTCCCAGGTAAGTGTGTATAGGATTGCAGCTTGCATGAATTTGTAGCATATTTTATAAGCTATATGTTGCTTTTGAGCTCCTTTCTCTATACAGTATATCTCACAGCAATACAATAAAATAATGTGCAATAATCTGTATTGATAAAGAAATAAAATAACACATTATTTTGACATTGTCACATTACAAAGCATTCTTATTATATTTTAACCCCTGATTACTTTCCCTTTGAATGTAATATCTTCAATATTGGGGCTTTTGGGATTGTTGTGAGGTTGGTCCTTCAGTAAGTGATATGATTAGCTGGGCCTGGGCTGATGTTCTGTTTAGCCCAAATAAATTCACTAAGCTTAAGGAGGGGTGAAGGCTTTTATCTGAAAGCAACTTTGCTATAAAACAGTGGCCAAAGTACTGAGTTAGTTATGATAGCTGCACATGATTAAACCCCCCCCCCCCACAATTCTGATTTCACAGTGATGGGACAGTGCAGTGATGAGACTTGAGCGTAGATCAATTGATGCTTGGGGGACCTTGAAACCCACCCACCCCTGTGTCCTATCCCCTCATGCCAACTTAACTACCCTCAAAGTGAGCGGAGTTTGTCACATTGATGTTGCCAGTGCATATAATTTCTTTATGCAGGCTGATCCTTTGCTTTAATAACTAGCCCTATTTTTTCTGAATCTTCCTAAATTTGGGCTCTTCTGCTAATTTGTTGTGACTTATGCCCACACATCTCAAGGACTATTCCATTTGTTCCACAGTGGATCCTTGCATGTGGTTTTGTGCCTAGCTAGATCTGTGGATCAGGCCACTAATCTAACACTGGCCTTAGAAAAGGAAATAGAACAGGGGATCTCTGACCCCTCCTAAATCCACACAACAGGGGAAACCATTAGAACAAAGCTGTATCTCTTCCCAAGTCATCTTGGGATAATGTGGGCAACTGGAGAGCAGTTCTCCCTCTGCCCCATCCAATATGAATTGAAGACTATCTTCTTGGCTGATGAGGGGCTGAAGGCTCCACCTGCTTCAGGATCCTACTACTCCCTAAAACTTTTCCAAGCCCAACTGTCTGAGAACCACTAAACCAAGGGTGCGGAACCTGTGGCCTTCCTGATCATGGGTGGGCAGAAAGGGGATCTCCAAATGTTTGGGATTTCAACTTCCAGCATTCCTGACCATTGGCCATACTGGCAGGGACTTCTGGGAGCTGAAGGCTAAAAGATCTGGAGATATACCTTCTGCCCGCCTCTGCTCTAGATGTTATTAGAACACAAGTCCCATTATTCTTGACAATTGGCCATGCTGGCTGGGGCTGATAGGAGTTGAACAACATCTGGAGGACCACACCCATGCCACCTGGGTTCATGGGTATCCTACCCGTGCACTTATCTCAGCCATCCATCTTTTTCAGGACTTTTGTATTGTAGTGTGATCATTTTAGCCTACAGAAGATTTGTGTGAACAAATGTCCATCTGTAAATAGGCTCCATAAAGGATATTTATTTATTTATTATATTTATATCCCACCTTTTTTCCTGCAAGGAACCCAAGGTGGCTTACATTACTACAATCCCATTTCCTCATCTGTTTATGGTGGCAGTTATCATGGTACCTCCAAAAATCTTAAGCAATTTTTCTTTCACGTTCACATATCACATCTGTAGTAAGTATATATAGCCCTGAGTGTTTTACTCTCGTTTACAGCTAATAAGTGGAAAGAAGGCTTGAACATTCTGCGAGCTCTGTGGATTTATGTACCAAAGGTCATCTAACTGTGAAAAAGTAAAAAAAGAGTTAACATTGTTAGTTGTGGCCATGCCCCTCCCTCGTTATTTAGATTCCAGTTTGCATAGGGTGTAGACCGCAATCCTTTAGTACACACTTATTGGGGAGTAAGTCTCAATGAATTTTTTCCCATTTATTTTTGTGTTTTGATTTTACTTGTGTAACAGTCAGGGCCTCAGACGTTTGTCACATAGTGGAGTAAAATAGGCAGGAAAGGAAATCCAGAAAGCTTGATGAGAATTAATTTGTATACAGTAATACCTTGGATTGCAAGTAACTTGGTTTGAGAGCGTTTTGCAAGACAAGCAAATTTTTAAATATTTATTTAATTTTTTTTGACTTGATATACAAGCGACGTCTTGCAATACAAGTACTGTAGTACGGCTTAAATTAAAAATCTCTGTACAAATGTTTTTGGGGGGATTTCGTTTTGATATAAGAGTGTTTTGCATTACAAGCATGTTTCCGGAACGAATTATGCTCTCAATCCAAGGCATGACTGTATTCTAAATGTTCGGTTCATGGAAGTGTAAAGGAAAATGTATACTGTAAAGCAGGGCTCTCCAACCTTGGGTCCCCAGATGTTGCTGGCCTACAGCTCCCAGCATACTCAGCCAGCATGGCTAATGGCAAGGGATTCTGGGAGCTGTAGTCCAGCAACATCTGGGGACCCAAGGATGGAGAGCCTTGCTGTAAAGTAATATTGTACTATTTGGTGCCATGGTTTGGAGAGGGTAAATTTGGGAGTTAATGAGCTTTTCCACAAGAGGCTGTTAATCTGCTGCATCTACTTTTGGTTTAGTTGCAGAATTGAGATCTGACTACATGAAGAGCATTTCCTTTCCTGCCTTTCTGCTACATAACCTCTAGGTGGCACTGTGGTATAGCAGAATAGCAAAATACACAAGTGAAAAAAGCATTTTCTTTTGCTTTTAAAATAATATTGCCTTTTCCCTGCTCTAAAAAAAAACAAAAAACACTTGCTGAAAGTGCTGTTTAAAAACAAGTGAAACACGTCTAAAGAACCCATAAACAACCATGAGTAGGGAATGACAAGCACACAATAAATGCCTCCTGTAGAAAAGCTCAATATGGGTTAATCGGGAATTAACATAGGTGCGCTCATCTTGACCAGGTGGCATTTAAACTAAAGCCCCGAAGGCAGATGGAAAGAGAAGGGGAAGCATTTCTGTTGTTACTGCTAGTTCTTGTTCAAAGGACATTTGAAAAGAAGTGCATTATGGACTGAGTGTGGGAGACTTCAGTTAGGAACTGGGAGATTGTCTTAGCTTCTTGAGAGCTGTGGTGTATTTTCTTGCCTTCTGGAAGAAAGACTGCTGTGCTGATCCTGCCTGGTCCAGAAGCTGCTTTGGAATGAGGAGCTGAGAGTGGTTTTTCAAGGAGTGAGAACTGATTTTACAGACCGGGATCTGGTGGTTGCTAAAGGGCTGCTGCTGACCTCCTGAGCCAATGATGACAGTGACTATTCTTTGCTATCTTTTGTAATTGCTATGAGATGGGTTTGTGATGTTTGTGGCCAATCCATCCATGGACACATGAGGAATTGTGTAAGGCCCTCAGTTACGTTTGGCTATCTTGCAAAGGACTCATCGAGGTTACTTGATATTCTTCTGGGTGTGTAGTTTTTGTTTAATGTGTATTAATCTCTTGTTAATTGACTTGCCCTTGGGGCTACAAGAGAGAGGACTTTTCCAACCGTGGCACCCTTGCTATGCAGTGCTTGCCTGGCAACTACTTTGGTGTCATTTTAGCCCCAGTCCTTTTAATTTAGCTTAGCTTTTACTCTCTGTGACTTGTGATTGTATGCTACATGATAGATTTTGGCTGTTTCAATCCGTGCATTTTAAACTAATTGATTTCTTGTTGTCAGCTGCCCTGAGAACTCTGCTATAGGGTGGCTTATAAATACTGTAAATAGATAAATCGATATGATAACTCCATAACAAATCAGTTTGTTTTCAAACAGACACAAAATGAGGCTCCCCGTTCAGCCCCCCCCCGCCGTTTAATTGCAGAAGCTCCCTAAATCCATCCTTTCTTGTCTGTCTTCTCTCTTCCATGTGTGCAAACGAACGATCAACCATTGGGAATCTGTTCTCAATAGAGAACACATTCCACTCTCAGCCCCCCTCCCTCTCTCTCAAGCCCCTTTGGCCACGCCCCCGCCGACTGGCGATTGGCTGCGCGGGTCCCCATCAGAGCGCTTCTCCGCCGCTAAGTGGCCCGGGCTGGCGTCTATCAGCCTCGACTGTCAAAACAAGTCTGGCTCTGTCACAACAGAGAAGAGTAAGAGCGGCGGCACTTCCTGCTGGTTGGCGGGCTGCACATTGCTCTGAGCGGCTTCCTTCGCGCGTTATTCTCGCAAGCAACGCATCCGTATATCCAGGGATGCGCATCTCACTCTCCGTCGAGGACGCCTCAGTTTGACTGGCGCGTGTGTGTGAGTGAGTGAGTGAGTGAGTGAGTGATAGAGAGAGAGAAAGAGAGTGAGTGCGCGCGCGAGAGTGGCAGTTTGCAATCCTCCGCAGCCGGAGAACTCCCTCATTGTCCAAGTTTAGCGCCTTCCTGCCCTCCCCTGCTGCCGCTACCACTTCCACCGAGCCGTGCATGGACCTCTCGGGCTAAGCGAAGCCAGACGGAGTTTTAAGCATACGCGATCACAATGACTCTGGCTGAGAAACTTGCTGCTGCTGCTGCTGCGGTGCAATAAAAGAGACTCTGGCGATCGGGGCTTCCTCTGCCTTTCCCTTCCTCGCAGTGGCCTCAAGTCAAGTTGAGACTCCGCTTTGTGGGAAGAAAAGCACGATGGCAGAAGCCGCGGAGCCCCGCGAACATCCGGCGCTGGCGGCTCTCAAGGGCGAGGAAGACGCGGAGATGTATCTGGAGCCCGGATCCTTTGAAATGCCAGCGGCGGCTATGGGGAGGAGAAGGGAGCGAAGGAGCGGAGTGTCGCTGGCCGCGGCCGCGGCGGATCCCGAAGCCAGTCTCCTGGAGGCGGCCCGGATGACCCCTCGGAGGAGCAGTATTATCAAGGTAAATCTGGTATTCCAGTTTGGGGGTTGCCTGTCTTAACGATTGATTCGCACGTGACGTTAGTCCTGCACGGTGTACACGCGTGTAAGCGGAGAGGGTGAAATACCCGCTCCCCCACGCCGGTGTTTTTCTTGCTATAAGACTTGCAGCTCTGACCTGGGCAAAGGTGGCTGCTGCTGGTACATCAGTCCAAAGATGCGCGCTAGGCGCGTTCCTGTTTTTACACACAACGATCAGGAGTAGCTAACAACACATTGCGCGTGTAGCGGTGCTCCGACGGGCGTGCCCACCCTAACAAGCAGCAAACCCGCAGCTTCTGGAGGTGAGCTGGAGTGAAGAAGAGGTGGGCGGTGGGAAAGGGGCGTCTAACGCGGTGGGCTTAGAACGCGCGCTTATCTGCGTTAAGCTGTGGCGATGTTGATAAAGGGGTCGGAGAAATCATGGAATGATTGCAAATTGCACGGTGGGGAAGGAGTTTTGAGAGGGCTCCTGTCTTTAGCGAGATGCCTCGTAAAACTGCTGCGGCGGCGATGGCGTTCAAAGTTTTGTTTTGAGATTCAGCTACATGTGGAAGATGCTGTTGGGGGAAGGAGTCGCAGTAGTTCCTGCCACTCGTAAAGCGGAAGATTGGCGGGGACGGGATTATCAGAGGTGATACCCAACCCCACGCCTCTTTTGCCGATTGCCGGTGGAGAGGTGTCTGATCACGTGGCTCCATTCTCTTTGTTGCAAGCGAAAATATGTTGAATGAAGAAAAGGATCTGCCCATGAAACACGGTCTATCTGTTTCAGCATGTGTTACTTACTACTTGTATATTCTCTTGCTTTGATGACTGTTAGTAGAATGATGGGCAACCCTCTGGATGTCTATGGTTAGGAGTAATGATGTTGGTCCACTAGTTATGAACATCATACCCCTTTGGCAATTTCTGTGCAACCGTATGGATCTGTGATATGCTGCGATGTGGCTGTTTGAATGCTTTTCCTAACCTAGGCTTGGAATAACAGCCAACAGAGGGGTTCACACACTTTACTTTCCATGGAGTAACCTACATAGGCTCAGAGGCTAACTAGCTTGCCTCTGGTTTGCTCTGTCATGTACCGTTATTTGTCCCTTTGCAACGGCTAGGGTGGGCCATGCTGCTTGGCAGTGCTTTAAACTGGATTAGGGAAGGTACTACATAGGAGAAGATCACATTAAACTAATTAATTCTGGCTAGGATAGCAGCAGTTGCTCCAAATCCTGCATCCATCCATCCGTATACTGTAGCCCTTTTATCACTTGTTGCCTTGAGGTTCTTGAAACAACTGCTGCACAGTTTCATGCAGTTTGATTGCAAATCTGCTTTACATTTTAATTAATTTGGCTTTACCACTCCAGAAGCAGGTAGAGGAAGGAACTGGAGGAACCCTACCAATGGTAGTTTCATCTGGAAACCATCAGTGAGTTTCAGATTTTTACTCAACAGAAAATATTTTAGATGGTGAAACATGTATGGGGATGATCAAACATGAGGATCTTAATTTGTTTAAAATGCTGAGAATCAAAGCAGAATAATGATTCTGTAAAAATATGAAGGGAATAAAAATATGTGGGTTAATATCACTAATTCTTAGCTTTGACTTTGAAGGAATCTTTAACTTTGTGGTTTTTGCTATGCAGCCAGTTTTCAGCGGGTACAAGTGGGGATAGGTAAACTAGATTCCTGGTTTTGTTAATTTGCAAAGCAGTTGTTAATTTGCAAAGCAGTGATTCACAACGCTTCCTTCCTCTCTTTGCTAGTTGTTAATCTGCTATTGTGCAGACCGGCTGAGTACAGGAGAATTTTCAATTGGTTGGCTGGCCAGAAGCTGGACAGGAAATGCAGCTGTCATGTTCATTTTCAATCAATTACTATCAACAAGCCCCCCCCTCCTTTAATGGGTAGGTAGAGGTGAAACCATCCATGTTTAATGCTATGTGTTATCTATGCAGAAACATATGCACACATTTAAGATTCAGCCGGGTATCAAATAGCTTTCATACAGAATTGCCCATCAGCATTTTAATGAAATTGATCCTACTATGCCAGTGGTCCCCAACCTTTTTCGAGTCGCGACCCCCTTTTGTAATGGCAAAGTAACCGGGGACCCCTCACCACATTTGCATAAATTTGCATTTTGGTGGGGTAAAGAAAACACATGAAAAATAGATTTTTCAGAATATAATTTAATTTAACCTAATATTCATTAAAGGTGGTAAAGCCAAATTTAAGGTAATCTTCTGAATATTTCCGTTTTTTCTCCATGGGTACAGATTTCCGAAAATATATAAAAAATCTTTTTTGAGGAAAAACAATTTCTTTTTGTATTTCTATTGTTGTACTTGCTCACCTGCCCTTCCTCTCTTGGACTCTGGATGTTAGTGGAAATAGGGCCCAACAGGGAGCAGGCAAGTGAGCGGATTTATTTGACTAGCAGCCAGCTTTGTATCAGAAAGGAGAAGACATGTTTATTTGTTTATTTATTTATTTTATTTGTTATATTTATACCCCACCTTTTTTCCTGCAAGGAACCGAAGGGGGCTTACATAATCCTCCTCCTCCTCTCCACTTTATCCTCACAACAACCCTGTGAGGTAGGTTAGGCTGAGAGTAAATGACTGGCTCAAAGTAACCCAGTGAGTTTCATGGCCAAGTGGGGACTAGAACCCGGATATCCCAAGTCCCAGTCCAACACTCTCACAATTACACCACACTGGCTCTCTGTTCTGCTGGAGACAGCTAAAAATAGTTCTGCAATAGCCACAGAAGCAAGTGAAATGAAATTCATTCACACAGTCTCTCTCACTCTCTCTCTCACACACACTTCATTTTCACTCAGAGGAAGCCATCGTTCAGTGAAACTCTTCCCAATGAGTGTGTCAAAAAATACCATAACGTGAGCTCTCCAAGTGGTGTTAAGTACCTTCTCCCAACAGAATTATAGCCAGCAGCACGCCTCACTGCTTTGCATTGGGGCTGCCAAAATCTCGAAGGGCTAAGGAGGAAGTAAGCACACTTGCCTTTTGCAAATAATCAAGTCGCCCAGGTCGTCCTCGTGCTGCCGCTCCCCCTCCCCCAGCTGGCTGCGTCTGAGAAGGAAGGGCTGGGTGGAATGCCCCCCACCCTCCCCTCACCCCTGGACGCTGCCGCGACCACCTCCCCTTTCCAGCCCAATCTGCCCCCTCCTCCAACTCGTTCTTACAGAGATCTTCAACAGCAGCAGCAGCAGCAGCAGCAGCAGCAGGAGGAAGAAGCGCGTGTTGGCGGCAACTGCAGGCAGCGTCGTCTCCTCTCTCTCTCTCTCTCTCTCACACACACACACACACCAGCATGAGGAGGAGGAGGCGAGATGTTGGCGGCAACTGCAGGCAGCGACTCACTCACTCACTCACTCCAGCACAATGAGGAGAAGCACGAGGTGAAGGAGGTGCTTGGCGGCAACTGCAGGCATCGGCTCCTTCTCAAGGCTCACGTGCCTGTTACCCATAAAGCACCAGTGTAGGCGTGCGCGCGCGCTCTCTCCTTCTCCAGCAATTGGATTGCAAGCGCCTGGTGCTGTAGGAAAATACCTCCCCCTCCCTCCCTCCTTCCAGTATAGCTGGTGACCCCCCAGAAAGCATGTCGCGACCCCCTTGGGGGTCCCGACCCCCAGGTTGGAGAACGTTGTACTATGCAATCTCAAGCAATTACGAACAATCTTGTGTTACCTACGCAATAACTTACGGGTTAAGATATTCAGCTAGGCTGTATTGACTAGCTTACATTTAATTTATGGTTGTGTGAGTTATTCTCAGTTGTAGATTGTATGATTTTTTTTCTGGGGTGGGAGTGGGGAAGGGGGGAAGAACCTGGTCCGAACAGGGAAAGTTAGTTGTTGCAAATGCTGGAAAATTAAAATCTGAGAAAAGGAAAATTTTATATGACTGACTGTGTGTTTTGGTCTTGTCTTTTCTTGCTTTTTTTTGGGGGGGGAGTCTTTATTAGATACTGGAGCACTTCATACAGATTACCAAACTGTATCATAATTGTGTTAAGTGTTATGTAAAGCTGGACATCTTAAAATAATATCTTGTTCTATACCTTTCCCTTGTACCTACCCTGCCACTCCCTTGTTGCAGCAACTCTGTCAGTCTATCTCAACCATATAAAAAATTGTTGTTTTTTATTTTTAAAAAGTATGCTAGTTGTTATTAATTTAAATGAAAGTGATGGGTTATGAGAAATGCTGCTTGTGTATATGACTTACAGTGAAACTTGCCTTTCGGGGTGGTTTTATAAACCACAAGTAGATGGTAGTGGGTGATTTAAAAAAATCATATAAGGGTTAACACCTGCATCTAGTAGAGATAATAAGTAATGTTTCCACCTCTTTAAAAAAAGTTTTTTTAATAATCAAGGCACAGTGGATGGAATACTAGACAGGGAGATGCTCAGTTGCTAAGGTTGCAGTCCATGTATACTGACTTGGGAGTAAATACCATTGAACTCAGTTTGTCTTATTTCTGGATAAACATGCATAGGATTGCACAATAGGAATATTTTCTCTGGATAGAGAGTAGGGTGTTGGTAGACAGGTCATACTCGGAGTCTAGGCACTGGGAAAAGACGTTTCACAAAGTCAGTTTGGAAGATGAGCATCTATCCACCTCTTTCTCCTGCAGTGTGTGGCATGAGATTTCACTTGAGAAATCTGCTCATTGGTTGTCCGATGTACTGGTAGCAGAGTGGCTGGATATGGTTCAAATCCCTCTGCAGCCCGAAAGTTTGCCCCCCGCTTCCACCACGATCGAGCTTTTGGTACATCCCTATCAGGTTAACCATTCAGTGGCCTTGGTGAAGTCGATCTGTCTGCACCTAAAGGACTTCTCCAGGTTGTCATGAGCTCTGGTTGTAAACTGTCTTGGGCCCTTGATATATTGAATAAACAAAACAAGGATGTTCCTGGTTGCTAATTTCTGCTACTGACTATTATCTGTATGGCATTGCTAATCTGGTAGGGTGTTCCAGAAGATCTGTGAAAAATCATGTCTGTGCCGGTTGTTACTGTTAGCTTCAGTTCTCATTCGGCCCTTCAGGTTTAGGATTCCAGTAATTCCCAGCCAGCATGGCCATTGGCCATGGGAATTACAGGAGCTGCCGTCCCGCTCTTCTGGAGGGCACCAGGATTGGGAAGGCTGCTTTAAATTGTTGTTCACTGCCTTGAGGGCTTTTTAGTGAATAAGGAGATATATAAATATTAATTAATAATAGTCATTTCAGAAAGATTTGAAACTTTCTATTCTGCTTTCTTCCCCGCTATTGCTTCCCATTTTTATGCAGCACTACAAATGAATGGAAATGCTGGAAGATGCTCTGTGCCTTGCTAGGTGCCATGATTGCCACCTGCTTTTTTCCATTAAGCTCTTCTTTTCCCACCCTCACCCCCACCCCAAAATATGCAAGACAGAACAAACTTTGATCCAGAATTCCTTGAATATCTTTGTTGCCATCTGGATGCAGTCTTCCTGTAGCCTCCTTGATCCTTTGTTATCTGTAGTTTCTCCCCCCCCGCCACCCCCCCCCCCCAAAAGGCTTGAAAGAACCTTGGGGGGGGAGCTACTGGATGATTTACTGACAGTTAACATCTTGTAATCAACTTTTCATTTTATTAATTTCAACATGCAAGTAGGAAGTTGTCACTCTCTCTTTAGCTGTGGTCTAAATAGGGTCCTCAAGTTGAGCATAAGCCTCGTGGAGTTTGCTGTAGTCATCTGAAGACTTGAGGTACTAACAAGACTGAGGCAGGTTTGCAGATTAAATAGTGGACAATACCAGTTCAGGCTGCAAGCAGGAGGTTGTATTTTGGATGGTGTGTGTGGTGGAGGAAACCCTTCCAATTCCCTGCTCTTAGAAAAATAGCAGCTCAGGCAGAAGACTTGGCCAAGTGTTTCTCCATGACTTGGCAGTTTTGTCCGTGCAAGGAGGTTTTAGGTGGAGAACCAGGGATGGCACCAAACATTTTGCTTTCTGAGGCAGAGCAACAAATGGCACCACCCAGCCACCCAAATCAAGGTGCAAAGGACCCAAAGCCAGCCACGTTACTTTGGCACAAGGGAGGAAATAGCACAAGTGCCTCTCCTGTCCCTGACAGTAAAAATACAGTAACGACAAAGTAAATAATTATTTGCCGCTCTTTCATGACACCCCAAATCTGCTGCCTGAGGTGGCCGCTTCCTTCTGCCTACCAGTAGGGCTGGCCCTGTGGAGAGCATCCAGGCATGCAGCCCTGTGTAATGTAAGTAACTGTAAAACTGAAATCCCATGGGGGTGGGGGTGAGGAAAGCAGCTTGGGGGGTGATTGGCAACAGAAAAATGACAGGGAGGGAAAGGATTAAGCTCCCCAGCACCAATTTTCCACTCACCCCCCAACATTGTTATATGAACAGAAATGTAATGTGTAGTTTGCCCCAAAGGCTTTTGTGCATGATACAATATCATTTGGGTGATTGGCTGAGGAAGGACCGACACACACTGAACTCTTAAACTGAACTGCTTCTGAGTGGCAGAAAACCTATTCTGGCTCTTAATAGCTCGAAGGCAGTTCTTGCCCAGGAAAGTGATTCAAGAGACTTGCTAATAGGCTGTTTTGCTTCAAGAAGATATATTCATCTCGCTGACATTTTTACCCTTTAAAAGCCACTGATAAAAGAGAATTTAATCCTTGGTTTCATTCAGCTGGTGCTGTTACAAGATACTGTGATCAGGCAGTCAAGAAGACATTTAGGATGTCTGGTTTGCAGTACAGGGATGCTAGAAAGAGAAGCTTGTGTATGTGTGCCGCCTCCTCCTCCTCCTCCTCCTCCTCCTCTCTCTCTCTCTCTCTCTCTCTCTCTCCTGTTCTTAATAGAACTGGAACATTATGCCCACCTACTTGGGAATAAATCCCATTGAACTAAGTGAGATCAGAGTAAATACTGTATCATCAGATCAGATCGGGCTGCATGTTCCTGAACATTACTTCTCATCAGCACCATCAGTTTATGTACACACCACTTTTCCATGGTAAACCAAGCAGTTCACAACACCAGAAAAGTTTTACATATTAACCATTACAAGGCAACATAATTCAAATAATCATACAGATGAATACACACTGAGATCAAACAATCCACTGATAATTCATGCTAGAGCCTAACTATAGAAATACAAAAACATAGTGGTGTTTTTTTTGCGGGGGGTTCTTTTTCTTTTTGGCTTACATCTCATGCAAGGCTAAATGTGGCCCCCAGCAACAACTCTGATGGTCTTTAGGCACTTCAGCAGCAGGAGCAGCCTTCGTAGCTGGAGTCGGTCAGGGCTCTACCCTTCCAGGCCAGATAGAAATGAGCCAGTTGGAGGACCAGGGGCCAGGTCTTGCTGCACTTGCAACTAGATGGTCTTCTGAATCTTACATGAGTGAAAGAATAGCCAACCCACGTAGAGCACGTTACAGTAATCAAAACCTCCCATTCTTTCTGCTATGCTGGAGTTCCACAGTCCTGTCTTAGTTCTCTAAATAAGTTATCATTAGAGCTGACAGGTGCTGTTGGATCTGGTGCTGGGGGTGGGACAGAGGTGGCTCATGGGCTGCTGATTGGCCTTCCCTGCTCTACACAGTGTCCTTGGGTGACTTTGCCAAAGCCCATGAGTTATATGCTGACAACACTGACCAATGCCTGCTTAGGGGAGCCAGTGTGGTGTACTGGTTGGAGTGGTGGACTGGGGAGACCCAGCTTCTGGTTCCCACTCAGCCATGAAGCTCACTGGGTGACTTTGGGCCAGTCACTGACTCTTAGACTAACCTACCTGAGAATAAAATGGAGATGGAGGAGGAGGAGGAGGAGGAGGAGGACCATGTAAACTCCTTACAGGAGAAAAAAAGGTGGGATATAAATGTACAAACAAATGGATAATGAATACCTCTCTACTTCAACCCTTAATGGTGACTGGGGAGGCAATGTGGCCCAATGAGAATGGAGCCTAAGTATCAAAGAGTGACTTTGGGCCCAATTTGTATCAGAGCCCAATTTAACACTTTATTTAAAATTAGGCTATTCTGAATTACCCATGACTAATCTTTAAAGCTCTCCATGGCTCCTTCCATCCTTTCTTTCCAAAGGAAGAGGCCATTCATACCTCCAGCTCTGTTGCCCTTAGCAACCCAGCCATCTGCTGCCCTCTTAAACAACAACCCCCCCCCCCCGCTGCACCTTCTACCTGGAGCACTCTTTCTTTCTTGAAATCTCTCCTGAAAACCCAGTTTTTCTGTGAAGCCTTTGGCCTAATCCATCAGCCCCATTCTCAGCCAAAATGAAGCCTTATGCCGGGGGCAGACACCCTTTTGGACCCATGGGCACATTTGGAAATTTGAGAAACTGTCCTGGGCATAGCCATAAAAAGGCTGCCACGTGGGCTGCCATGGCTAGTCACAAAGAACATGAGGATGGCAGCAGCTAAACGTTCCCACTTCACTTGGAAGCAAACCCTGCTGCCAGTAAGAAAATATATATACAAAAATAAAAATTGGGAAGAGTAGGGTGTCTCAGTGGGCACACAAGAGTAGGGTGTCTGGATATACATTGATGCACGGGTACCACGTTGCCTATTGCTACCTTCGGCTATAATATGCTTATTTGGGAGAAAGCTCCATTGAACCCAGTTTGATTAATTCCCGAGGAAAGGTGTTTTAAGCTAAAAAGCAATATAGGGAAATCCTGTCTGTCTGCTCTTTTGCATGTCAGGAGTATAATATTTTTTTTATGTGTTCCCGTGGTATATCATGGAAAAACAATGCCAAAACAATGCCAAAACAATGCTTTCCCCTCTGTACCACAACATGACTAATGGTCCTGCTGATCTCATTTGTGGGCTGTTCTATTTGAATTTGATTCACATGAAAGTACAGGGCCTTCCTTACTGTCCTGTGCTTGCTTTCGCTGGTCCGTTGAATTCTGCCTGCTCTTAGTTGTTGTTATTTTTATTATTTTAATTATTCTTCCACCCCCTCCCAAAAAGGAGTTGCTCAAAGCAGCCTAGAACAGGGGTGGGCAGAAGGTAGATCTCCAGATGTTTTGGACTTCAACTCCTGAAGCTCCTACCAGCATGGCCAATAGTTAGGAATGTTGGGAGTTGAAGTCCAAAACATCTGGAGATCTACTTGCTGCCCACCCCGGCTTACAAAATAGAAAAACAACAAGAATAATTAAAACACATTAGCAAGCTGAAAACACCAGCAAACACGAAAAACCAAATAAACAGTCAGTCAATTAAGCAACAGTAGAAATGTCTGCTTGTTTAAACAGAAATGTCTTCAGTTGCCAGTGCAAGACAGCTAAACAGGATGGTGACCTAAAGTCTTGGGGCAGGGAGTTCCCCATAAGGGACGCTGTTCAAACATGTTCAGGAGCCTTCAAACACGTAAACCCAGGCTACCTGAAACTCCAAACAATTGGTGGTCAAGGGAAAGGGGAGAAGGCCAGGGAAAGGCTATCTGAGGAACCAGCCAGGCCAAATTTGGCCCACAGGTGAGCCTGAAGCTTGACACCTCTATTCTAGACAACAAAGGCAGTCTTCTTAAGCATCGTTTATGAGTTAAAAAAATGAAATACATTATTAAAAACCCCATATGGAATAAATATGAGGGGAATAGTAATGTGCAGCAATTAAGAAAATAAAAGCTATATCCCCCCCCCCCCGAGTGATAATGCTTGTAATGTTTATAGCTACCAGATCCCATGAAGAAGAGAACTGTGAGGGATGAGGGATATTTGTTTGTTTTCCCTTTAGTTAAAGAGCGGACACATGACATTGAATATCATAGGTAATCTACAGATATGTTAGAATCAGGAAGTCTGTTAAGAGTCATTGTATTCACATGGAGAAAGTGGTACACAGGGCTATTACAAAATTCTATCAAAATTTATATTGTCACATCAATTTGCAGTTGTTAGTCAGATATTAAATCATAAAAGAGAACCTCAAGTATGTGGTTTCTTTCTATAGGAAAAGTAATGCACTTTTCCTATAGAAAGAAACCACATATTTGAGCCTATATTTTATGATGAAATATCTGAATAGCTACTTCAAATTGATTTCTAGACTAGAACAATTATAAACTAAAGCATAAGAGGTCATTAGGTATAGGTAGCATTACATATAGTATAGTGAAGCATCTTACATATGGAAATGCAGAAATACTAACTCCGTTGACTCTCTTTAAGGAAGGTTGATAGTGAAAAAATAAATGTGTAAATGAAGTCAGTGTCAAAATTTCTATTTATTTCAGTGGAGCTGAATGGCACCCAGATTAGTGTGCAGTTCTTGTTACTGGGAGAGGACGCTGGAATGAGGGCTTTTCCACACAAGGCTGTTAATCACTGTATCTACTTTTGGTTTCGTCGGAACATTGAGATCTGAGCTCTACACAGAGTTCTTCCTTTCCTGCTTTTCCACTACATAACCTCTAGGTGGAGATGTATATTTGAGCTATTCCGTTATAGCACAAGGAGAAATGGCGCCATTTCCCCTGTTCTGAAAGCCCCGGGAAAAGTGCCTTGAAAAAACAGAAGCAAAACCGGAGGATCACGACATCATCTAAAGAGCCTGTAAACAACCATGAGTAAGGAATCATGAGTGCACAATAAATGCATTGTGTAGAAAAGCTCTGATGACCAGTAAAAGCCAAATGTTTTCCCAATCTGCCTAAGGGGGGGGGGGCAGTGGAATAAACAGTGTTATCTTGGTAGAGGCAGCATGACATTCATAAATCACAATTTAACAAGGATTGCAATTCTCAGGGCTTATTTTAAGTACATGATAGTAGTTCAGATGATTGCAGTTTAAATGGAGTAATCCTTGGTTGAAATAATGTCAAAGTAAGGAAAAAGCCCCAGAATAATCAGAGACTCTAGCCTTGCCTCTGTTTTCATCTCAAGATAAGAAACTTTGTAAAGGAATCTAGCAGATCTTGCAGTTCACTACACTACATTTCCACCTCCTTGAAAGATTTAATCAACGCTGCCTCCGGAAAATCCTGCGAATTACTTGGGAAGATAGGCAAACAAATGTCAGTGTACTGGAAGAAGCAAAGACTACTAGCATTGAAAAACTGATCCTTCAACGCCAACTTCAGTGGACCGGTCATGTTCGAATGTCTGACTGCAGTCTCCCAAGCAGTTACTTTATTCCCAACTCAAGGATGGAAAGTGGAATATCGGTGGTCAGCATAAGAGGTTTAAAGATGTTCTTAAGGCTAATCTAAAAAAATGCAATATAAACATCGAAAACTGGGAAGCTCTGGCCCATGAACGATCTAACTGGAGGTTGGCCTTTCACAAAGGTTCCATGGACTTTGAAGAAGCCCGAGTGCAAGGTGAAAGGGAGAAACATGCTAAGCGAAAAGCATGTTAAACGAATTCTTTACAGGACCATCTTCCATCTGGTAACCTGTGTCCTCACTGTGGGAAGCTGTGTGGATCTAGAATTGGCCTCCACAGTCACTTACGGACCCATCTCTAGAGTCTACACAATTTTTTAGAATTTCCTCCTTTTAAAATTTTCTTTTTGTAAATTTTTACCCTGGAAGACAATCTTACTCGGTCACGAGTGATCGCCTACTACTACAATCTGGCCAAAGGATGAACCTAAAATAGTGATCAGATTCAAAACGTTTGAGGGTTCTCTGCTGGTTACAGATGTATCATGGGAAGGTGGTGCAGATTTGGGATATAACTTTCATCTTGTACAACTGTTAGTTCACCCATTTTGGGGCTTTTGCTATAAAACATACCCAACGCACACATCTTGAAAAATGCCTGTAACAATTGAAGTGTTGTAATTTTTTTCTGTGGAGTATGTCTGTACTCTATTTGGGTTGCACTGAATCCTTGGTTAAAACAATGGCTTCCAATGTTACGTCTCTTGACCATTTTAGCAAGGGTCATTTGTAGCATTGTTTATGCAAAGCAAACTGGTTTTTCTCCCCATCCGGGACAGTATTAGCTTACCCTCTCGTTTGTGGTTTAGTGTGTTATGTACAGCACAGAAATGATTACGCTGCAGCAGAGCAATTAACGGGTAAACCAGCTCTGGGGCACGCAGTTGTGCATGATGCAAAAAACAGAACGGGCTGACGTATGGAAAATACATCGTCCTCAAAATTTGTACAACCAAATTTGCTGGGTATATAAAAAAAGGTACCACTCATGTGCATCAATTATTTCCTGAATAAGTTAAACAGAAACTTACCAGACTGCTTCTGCAACTACACCTTGGTTTTGGTATGCCAGAGACCTGGGTTCTTGTTTCCTGCTATGATGTAACCCCTGTCTGTGTATTCATAATCAGAAAGAGTAATAGCGGGATGGGGGCAGGGCAAGAAATATGGCAGTATATCTTCCAGTGACCTACTACAGCAAATTTCCCCATGGCTAAAGGGTTGGGAATCTGGAGATAGTGCTCTCTCTTCCCCCTTCTACTATGTTTCATTGCCCAAACTCTGGGCTACAATAGATAGCTCTAATACCTCAAACCTGGGTGTTACATATCATTTATTTATTAATCACTTTTCCTAGTGCTTCTGAAAGCAGTGTTTCTCTGATATGGTTACATATGCGTGGTTCCCATCCCCGATGTAGAGATTGTGGTTACTCCTCACTCTGACGCCATGTAGAGTCAACAGGCGCTCTATGATCATGAGGTGAACTTTGTTCCGCTAGCCTCCCTGCACAGTGCCACCTTTTGGCTCTGGTGTGTGCATACATACAGCTAATATCAGTGGACAGGCTGTGGAGAGGCAAACACAGTTTCACAGGGAAGCTTTTGAAAGACAAGTTAAACTTGAAATCCAAGATGCTTTGGATTGGCTCAAACTGCATGGCATTGTCAGAAGTGCCCCTTTGGCTTCTGGGCGCTTCAGAATGAAGCTTCTAGGAGTTATGGAGTCTCCCCAAAAACTGTTGGATGGAGAGTGAATAGAGCATCTGTGGGTGGAGGGGGGAAATGCCAGTGTCTATCTTCTCCAGTTGGGCCCAGTTGATCAGGAGAGGAAGAAGGAGAAAAAGGCAGGAAGGGGGAATGAGGAGGAGGAAAAAAGAGAGGAGAGAAACATGAAAAGAATGAATGAAACCAAAAGGATGCAACTTGATTTAGTGGCCTGCATCATCCAGATCCTCCACCAGTACATCACCTGGGTGGAAGAGAAGAGAAGGGGGCTTAGTTATAAGAACATAAGAAGAACCATTCTGGATCAGACCAAGGGTCCATCTAGTCCAGCATTCTGTTCACACAGTGGCCAGCCAGCTGCTCACAGGATCCCACAAGCAGGACATGAGTGCAACAGCACCTTTCCACCCATGTTCCCCAGCAACTGGAGTACATAGGCATACTGCCTCTGATTCTGGCTATTATACCATTTCATAAGATTTAAGACATGGTAGGGAGGAAGGGTCAGTAGAGCAATAGTAGTAGTAGCAGTGGTTGATAATCATTTTTATCCCTCCCTTCCTCCAAGAAGCTTAGAGTGGTGTACATGGTTCTGTCCATACCCATTTTGTCTTCCAAACAACCCTGTGAGGTGGGTTAGGCTGAGGGATAACTTGCCTAAGGCTACCCAGTGAGCTTTGTGGCTGAGTGGGGATTTGAACCTGGGTGTCCCTGGTCCTAGTCCAACATTTTAACCAGTACACTAGAATGGATGCTAGACTGGAAACATTGTTTATGGATTGGTTCTTGCATTATTTATTTATTTATTACATTTATACCCCGCCTTTTTTCTTACAAGGAATCCAAGGCGGCTTACATAATCCTCCTCCTCTCCATTTTATCCTCACAACAACCCTGTGAGGTAGGTTAGGCTGAGAGTCAGTGACTGGCCCAAAGTCACCCAGTGAGTTTCATGGCCGACTGGGGACTAGAACCTGGATCGCCTGAGTCCCAGTCCAGCACTCTCACCACTACGCCACACTGGCTCTCTTTAAAGCTCCCAAAGTAGGTGGGAACTACTGATTCCAAACCTGGAATTTGGTTGTAGGGGATTTCTTGGAGAGAATTGTTTGCCATATGGCATGGCTGGCATTTCATCTCATACAGTCCAGGAACAGTAAACAGCTACAGAATACAAAAGGTGCAGCTAGAGGAGAGTAACTGGCCCAGAAGCTAATCAGGGATGGGTATCCACCCAAACTCTTCTTTAGAGACAATCCCACAGTATTGGGGTGGATTCATTTTCCAGATAGGCACCCAGAAAGTTCATTCAAACTTGGTTGTCCAGGTTAGAAGTCTAGGCCTTTGAAGGAGGAGGAGAAGAGGGTTGGGAGGGATACAGCACGATCTGAGGTCCCTGGATACTGGCACATGTCCATGGTGTACCTGCAACAGCTAGGAACCAAGGAAACTGATTTCCCATGGTGCCCAGTTTTCCTGGATGTGCTGCACATACACATGGGGTCAAGAAAGGACTGATCTGATGCATAAACTTCTAATCAATCTAGACATGATCGCTAGGGTGGTCTGGCTCACACACACTACAGCAGGGGTGGGGCAACAGGGAGTTCTGGATCTACTAGTGGATCTCTGGGCAATCTGCAAGGTAGATTGGAGAAGATTTCCTGCAGTGACAAAATGTCTGTCCCCCCAATGCTAGGTTGTCATGCTGAAATGAAGAATGTTTTGGGAAACCTGAAGTGGATATTTTTGTGGAAGGACTGTGAGCTTCTGTTCAGTTCTGGTACTCAGATTCCTGGCCTCAGAATGCTTTAATTCTAAGCGTATGTCTTCTGCACCAGCTCCAGTTGGTGGATTTTAGGGTGCTAGTTAAAAAGCGGGGGGGAAGGTAGATCCTGCAAGCCTGAGGTCTGCCCACCCCATGCACTACAGCAGTGTTCTCCAACCTTGAGTCCCCAGATGTTTTTGGCCTACACTGGCTGGGGCATGCTGGGAGTTGTAGGCCAAAAACATCTAGGGACCCAAGGTTGGAGAACACTGCACTACAGCAATACACTTGGTCCCTTTATTGGCTCCTAAGAGACTGGCGAAAGCCACGGGTGATGATCTTTGGGATGGGGAGTGAGTGGCTAATGCCTGCGCTTCTGTGTCCTTGGTGACATAGCTCTGCCTTCCCCTTTATTTGGAAAGGGACCGTACCTTTGCATGCACAGAGACTTTGTATGGCTATAGGCAAGTCGCCGCAGACCCGAATTTTCTGCAGTTGATGCCAGATGTTTTCCTTCACTTCCTTTGCCTGGAGAGGTGGAAGAAAAATGCCCAAATATCAGAAACCATTTTTAATCCTAGAAAAGGGCTGGCACTTTACAGCTGGGTTCTCCAACATGGCGCCTGTGGGCACTATTAGTCCTCGGACCTCTCTTTTGGTGCCCGCCATGCTCCAAGAGATTTTTTGTTATATTTCTTAAGATCTTCCTTAAAAATATTTAACTGGGCTATTGGCATGCTACAAAGTCAAGTGCTACCCTCCAATACCTCCTTTATTTGGGTTCATAGCAGTGGTTTTGTGTTTTGAAGCTCAGACTGCACCTCTGACCTGTACTTAGCTTCTTGCGCAAGTTGCTTTTCTTTGAGTCTCACTGCTTGGCCTTCTAGGAAAAGAGCATTTTGTAACCAGCCACACCTACCACTTTAGCCATTTTATGAATAGGAAACCCCCCATGGCAGCCATTTCATGAGAGCACCCACAACACACAAAATTCCAAATGTGCCCATGACCCCAAAACGATTGGGGACCCCTGTTTTAAGGTATGCCCCCTCTGTGCTTGAGCAAGCTTGACCCTGTAGCTCACCTCCCTCCCCATTAGTTGTTCTCCATTTCCAAGAAGGGAATAAACAAGGAGGATCCCAGCTTCGCTCACTCTTAAGAGGGGAGTGTAAATAGCAAGCAAAGCTGTTTGCAGGAAGGATCTTCTTTGCCGTTCATTGAAGATCTGTCCAAACACCTAAACATAAACAAACAATTTGTCCTCTTCCCTGACCAAAATGAAGCCAAAGGATTCCCTTTCCTCCTTTCCCTTCCCTCTCGCACATTCACAATTAAACTGTAAAGTTCTCAGGGCAAGGATCTGTCTCTTCTGCCCATGTTACTGTATAAGGGCTATGGACATTTATAATACTTTGTAAATAATAATAAAAATCATCATTAACATCACAGGTTGTCATGTTACTAAGGTAGGGGGAAAGTGGCATTTTCATGAACTGTCATGCACTGCAGTTTTATGTCCCAAAGTATCTGTTCACACTGCTGTACAAACAACTCCCAATCTAGTGCTTCCCAAATGGAGAGAGGGTGATGAAGAAACACACTGCCTACCAGTCCCTCACTTCTTACATGGAACAGGAAATCTACTGAACACTTCAGTAATTTGGCCTGGGGGTTTCTGGCACCCAAGGATGCCACAGAGGGACATTCTTACCTCCCCAACTCTCATGGTGTTTACATAAGAGAGCATCTTCTTCTCATGTTGATACTTTCTGCACCAGAGTTCTTTGGCATTAGCCATGCTCATCCCTGACAGAGAGACACCAAGAGATAACAATTTATTGATCTGAACATGATGATCTACGGCAGGGGTGGAGAACATGTGGCCCTCCAAATGTTGTGGGACTGCAACTCCCATCAGCTGCAGACAACATAGCCAGTGGTGAGGGATGATGGGAGTTGCAGTCCAACATCATCTGGAGTGCCCCATGTTGCCCATCCATGACTCAAGGCAGGGTCTTTCCCACATAGTGGCTTGGAGTATTCTGTTCCCTTTAGGTGAGAACTGCTCTTGTTGCAGGGGGTTGTTAGGGCTGCCTCCAGATTTACCTTTAAGAGGATTTCTCTGACACCTCTCATGTCTAATTGTAGCAATGGTCTGAGGCAAGACTGAAGAAAGGAAAGTTCAAGTCTGCCTTACAAGAGGGAATCTCAAATGCCCTTGCATGCCTATTTCCTAACTCTGATTGCTCCTGAGGTGGGGCCGATTAATCACATATTTATTATACAAGCCAAAGGTCCGGACAAAAAGAATACCACATCAAAAAATAGAAATAACTGGGCAATAAATTATAAAGAAGGGAAACATACATACAGCATTCAGTGTGGACCCTACGTCTCAGGATTCTCCAACATACCAACCAAGTTTGCTCTGATTTTCTTTGGTGTTAGTACTCTATAGGTAGTTGCCGCATCCAGGTCTGACGGCAAATAAGAGATTGTTTCTACAAACCTATGAGATTCTGGGATATCAGCCACAAATGTCATTTGAATGCCTGTGAACGGGACATTTTCCAAGGTGGGACCTATGGCAGGGCCGGTCCTTGCCTAATGCGAGGACTGGCCCTGCCAGTAAAGTGGCTTCCTCAGGCAGCAGATTTTGATTGTGATGAAGGGGCAGCAACTGCAAAATTCTTACTTAGTTTGTTATCATTGTATTTTTACTACCAAGGAGGAGGAGTGGTACTTGTGGGATTATCTGTGTCAGGTGCTGTAATAACTTGCCTTGCCTTGGGTATAGTGTATGTATGGGGTGGAGTGGGGGAGCACTTGCTGTTCTACCTCAGGCAGCAAGATGACTTGGGCCGGCCCTGGGAAAGGGAGAAGGGCATCATGAGATACAAGAATAAGATGGTAGTCTCTCACTAGCAGAGTCACTGTTGTGGAAAACGCAGCCTTACTGAAGATTGCATTCAAGGCTCAGCTGATATTGAAGGGGATATGTATGAAGAAGTGTGACAAGCAGATGCAATCTTATTTCACTTGGTGTGTGAAACTGAGGCATTTAGTACAGTGCATAATGTTCCAGCCAGTGATAACTCCAGGTTTTTGAGGGCCCTTGGGCAAGACACCCTCAGTGGGGCCCCTCCCTCAGTGAGTGTACCTTCTCACCACCATTGTCATCAGCTGCTCTTTCTCAGCATTACTACTACCACTTGCTTCCATGAGAGGCAGAGGGCCAGTGAGCAAGTAGGTAGTGGCATCTCCTCTTCCTCCTCCTCACCTCAAACGTTGTCTGGGCCAGAGCAAGAAGCAGGTGAGCGAGCAGGTTGCAATGGTGAAGAGGAGGAGCAACTCCAGGGGGCTTTTGTCGGTGGGCCCCTGCAAGGCTGTGGGCCTTCGGCAGATGCCCAACCATGTCTACCTTTGACGCCGGCCCGGGGTTCCAGAAAAGAGCTGCTGTTGCACCATTTCCAGCTTGCTTACCTTTCTGGTGCAGAAGTAACTCATAGAGCCGGAAAATGCCCTCCCTGGCCTGACGACTAACCAGTTTCTTGGGGTCGCTAATGCAGATGGAGAGCTCTGCGACGTGATGCCCCAGCTGTGGGAGTTCACAGGTGTTCTGGCGGGAAGGGAAATAAGAGAGAACTTAAATCTACATTTATCTGTTAGGTCCTCCCTCTCTTTTAGGGACCTATCTATTCTGCATGGATAGGGCAAGCCTTGCTCAGGAACTCTAACCTTCTCCATTCCCACCGTGACCAGCCCTAGGTCAGATACCTCAGACAGAGTGTATCCTTCTGTCTGCCTTTGCAAGGGGACTCTGACAGGATGAACTTAGGGTTTACAAGTATATTGCCAGAAGAGCAAGTCCCTCACAGTGCAGTTGGAACGAGGCAGCTCTGTACCATGTCGCTTCCGCTATAAGGGATCCCAGTGCTCAGCTAGGGAGGCCAGATGCTACCTAGCAGGGTGGATGGGAGCAGAGAAAATGATGAGTGGCCTATGAGAGATCCTAGTCAAGGCAGCACCAAAAGGGATACGAGAAGAGGACGCTGATCTCTTCCAGCAGGCAAAGCCACTCCGAACTCCCCTTGATTATTGGCTTTTCTCTATCATACGCTCCTCAGATATAAGGCTACGGTAGCTGAGGAAGGGGTGCATTTCTTGATATGAAAAAGTTACAGAGGCTGGGATAACTCTGAAGGCCAGTTAAAGCCCCAAATGTTCCACTCTCAGATTCACTCCCTAGAGCAGGGGTCCCCAACTTCTTTAGACCCATCGGGACATTTGGAAATTTAAGAAACTGTACCACCACAAAATGGCTTCCACAGAGGTTATGGTTAGCCACGTCATGGCTGCTGTGGGGGCCTGACTAGTCAAAAGAGGTGGTGTGGGAGAGAAATAGCTGAGGCTAGCAGCTGGGAGGGAGGGGAAAACAGCAAGGCAGAGGGGGGGAGAGAGAGAGAGAGAGAGAGAGAGAGAGAGAGAGAGCAAGGCTGCAAAGGGAGAGAAAGAAGGCTAGGGGTGGGGGAAGGAGAGAAATAGTGAGGAAAGGGGTTGAAGGGAGTGAAATAGCAAGGCTAGAGGCTGGGAGTGGAGAGAGAGAGATTAAAGGGGAAAGGCCTGTGTGGGTGGAAGATTGGGTGGAGCCAGAAAGCAGCTCTTTCCTTTTCTGTCTCCCCACCAACAGCTGGGGTCTGCAGCAGGTTCAGAAACAGGAAGGAGAACCTGATGCCCTAACATTTTTCAAGGTTTTTATAAAAAAATTTTTAAGTGTGTAGGTAGTGGAGAGCTTTGTGGGCACCGTTGGAGGTCCCTGCGGGTGCTGTATTCAAAACTCCTGCCCTAGGGCAAAGGGAAAGAGCAGTGGCAATTTGGGCCCACTTCTCGAGGTCCTCATACTTGCCAGCCCAGAGCTCTGCAGTCCTTTAGAGCCAAACTGTGTCATCAGCATCTGGGCTACTTACATCAAACTCTGGCATAAGGATAGCGTAGCGCAGGAGGGAAGCACTGTTTCTAGTGGCCCGGACTCTTTCTGTTGCGTCGTTGGAATGTATCCAAAAATTGATGTGCTGTAAGGGAAGTGGCACCTCAGAAACATTGTGCTGAGCTAACGTACTTCATAGCCCTCTTGTCGTGCTACTGGCAGTTGTGTGTCCCCAAATGAATTTGTTCCTCAGTCTACAGGTGTTTATCTTAATTGCTCATCTCAAACAAGTATAAAAGAGCTCTGCTCTTGTCAGGCTACTGCTTGTGTCCTTATACTACCCCATCTTGCTGAATATCCTGTCAGGTTGGTTCTGGCCTCGCTAAAGACTTGCTTGCTTTTCCTTGTCTTTAAAGGCAGAAGCCACTCTGAGAATTCCCCTCCTCCTGCCAGAATATGAGGACCGGCACCCCGAGTGAAGATGCGTAGCACCCAAGTTTAGTCAAGTTATTTTGGCACCTGAAGCTTAGCAAGTCACAAGTGCCTCTCGCTCCCACCTCCTCACGAGTAAAGATACAAGAAGAATAGATTAAATGACAAATTAAGTAAGTAAGAGTTTACTGCTTAAGGTGACTGACTCACTCTGCCCAATGGTAGGGCCAGACCTACAAGCCTCTGATCTCTCACCAGCATCCTGATGTGGAACCACTTGATTCTGTGAGTATCTAAGCTGACCCTGTGGGTCCAGGAGAGAAAAGGACTGCCTCCCTGGATATCCTCTAGGATGGAAGAGCCGTCTCTACGTCATGATCTAACCCCTGCTTCTTTGTGTTTTAAAGTTTTTTTTTATTTCTTATTTTGTCTCTGTTCTATCACTTATTTGTGGACCTGTAGATCACACTTAATGCTACTCAACAACCTGTTGTGACAGATGTTCCAGCACATTCAGTTTTTCTGCCAATAGAGGAAGAGCCACTGTGGTGCTTGGAGACTGAGTCGGCTGACCAGATGTGGCCTAGGTGGCAATCTCTCCCTGACACCTGACAGGCTTTCCTTTGGCCACCATCTTTTCTTCAGTGCAGGGCCAGCCCTACCATTAGGCAACGTAATACCGGTGTCGGGGCCAGGGGGGGCAGCCTCCCAGCAGTTCTCATGAACTCTGGCCGTCCCCCTCTGTTGGAGGGCGGAGCAGTGTCTGTCACACAACCTGTCCTGGGCCCCCAAAGTAGCCTGCTGCCTCAGCTATGGTGGAATGCTATCCCGTTGCTAGTGTTGCAATAAGATTCAACTGCCGGTACAATCAGCTTCTCTACATACATTGTGTGTGTGTGTGTGGTGGGTGAGGGTGCCTTGTCCTTCAACGGAGGCATGAAAATGTCTTGGGCCCACCCTGCTTCAGTGCGCTTACATCTAAGATCCTAAGGAGATGCATTGTTGTTGGGTCCTCTGCCAGCAAGGATCTGAGCATTATTTCCAGGGTCTCAGAAGATGTCCTGTATACTTCCTAGAAGTAAAGAGAAAGCCACATTGTGTTTGCTGGATATTCTCCTTAATAAAGCCTTTCTACATGCGGGTGACCCAAAGCGATGGTATTTTTTGCCGGTCGAACTGAGACCCTTCTCTTAGAAGTGGTCCTGTGGATTCTGGGCAATAAGATGGTGCTTGTGAACTATAACCACTAACTTCCCCCTATCCCCTTCCTGCCTTGTCTGGGGCACACATGTTTGCCCCCTGCACCCCAGATACAGACACTGTGTCTTAGAGATTCAAATAAGGCAAGGGATCCAGTGCTGCAGGCTCTGAAGGAGCATTTGCCGCAGTGCCGATGAGCTCAATATGAATTTACCTGGTTGCTGGCATCGTGATTGGCTATGTCCATGGTAATGACGCCATGCAAAGCCAAGCGCAGGACACATGACTCCAGCTCTGGCTCCAGTGGAGGGTTGATTTTGCTGGCAGGGTGGAGGGGAAAGTATTAGAGGAAGGGACAGCCATCCAGATTGAATCCATAACAAAGTAATTGATGCACCAACTAAGGGCTTGCCTGGCATTGCCCATTCCAAATCATGTTTATTAGGCAACCAATTACAGGTTATAGTCAAAAAAAGAACTTTAAAGTCCTTAGACACACACACACAAAATAGCCTCATAAGCTTGCCTAAGAGTTGGGAGGTTTTCACGGCAAATTTGGCATAACAGGCTTAACAGGCTTAACTGTGGTAGACAGCAGATACTTGATTCTATCCATATCTGTATGAGTGACTACCAGCTCTAAACTTTTCTTCGGGTACTTTTCACTTGGGGTTTCATTTGCAAACCCCAGGAGTGGGCCTCCACTTGGGCCTAGAGAAGCATAGACCTTTTAGCTCTGAACACCAAGAAAAGCAGAGACCAGAAGCGAGGGAAACCCCACTCAGGGTGGAAGGGGAAGAGGACTAGATCCTTGGGTTCTGAGTTTATGTTTCCCAAGGTAAGATGAGGCAAACGCCTATAGGATGTGTGAGCACTTGCTAGGGGAGTCAAAAGCTACTCTCAGAGCCAAGGCCTCCCAGTTCTTTGTTCATGTACTAGGGTTGTTGTGTGTTTTTTTAGCATCGAGGGCTTGTTTTTCATGGGTTATTTGCTTTCGGGCTTCCTCCCTTGTCTGTCCCATTTGTTTTTTACTACATTTTGTTTGCTTTTCTGAAAATCTTCTGTTTCCTGCCCTTACCTGTCCTTAATACAACTCCCCTCCCACCTGCTCATCCCTGACTATGGGGAATATATATCCCCCCCCCCTCCAAAAAAAGAAGAAGAAATACCTCAAATGGTAGGTTGCAACCATGGCACAAGATAGCACTGACGAGGGTGCAGAATGTGCTGGGAGCTTTTCCATCACCTCCTAGGAGAGACCAAGATTCAGAACAGAGCAGGTGAGGGCCAGTTCCCTGTGGACCTCAGTAGGGCTGCTCCAGCCGCAGTCCTACGCTTTCCTCCAAACCTCACCCTCCAACTGGTTTTGTCTGAGCTCTCATTCACCTAGGAGCCCTCCACATAACCTGCAGAACAGGAGTTACAATTCCATACTATTGTACGGTAGGTTCTTTAAAGTGGATTTGTTGATCCTGTTCCAAATGGCTATGTAGTCTTTCATCTACCTTCCCACAAATTTGATCCCAGGGCTTTCCACCCACCATCTCACTGATACCTCTCCACTAGATTCCTGGTGCTGCATTGAACTCACCACGATTGCCCATGTCAATTCCACTTTGGAGTATGGAAGTTCCAATTTCTCCTGGTGGTTCTTATTTGTAGCCGTGCAGAAAGCGGAGATGCTACTGAGGAAGCGAATGTCCTCGTTCTCATCCTGATTGGTCTGGAAGTTGGAAGAGAGTCTGGCTGTTCGTCGGGGGAGGACATTTCTGGGCCTTGCCTGACATGCCTCAGGCACCATTCCCACAATGACTCTGAATGGGTGTAACTGTGGAACCCAACATAATGTTCTGCTACTGCACAGAGCAGAATGTTATGTGCCAACAACTGGAAAAGTGATGGAATCCAAAGGGGGTGCTCTGGGATCCCATGGGGCAAACAACCGTAATGGAAGTTGTCCTGGGATCTGCAGGTGCTTCCACACTAACCCCTTAGTCTGGATTGGACATCATTCATTCACTGTTTTTACAGAAAATCCAATCATTGTTGCCAGTTGCTGACAAAAGACAAATAATTCAATTTCCCTCTCTCTTTTAGAATGGCTTTGGTTCCTCAGCATCTGCAACTTAAATATCTTGTTCATTCTCATGTCCTTGAGTCAGCCCTTAATTAGTCAGTTTGTGGGAAGGTAGATGAATTGTGTTCCTGCAAGGGGGAGGTTTAATTACCAGTTTCCTCTTTGCTGCCAAAGCAGTTCATTGATATTCTTTTCTTTTTTATCATCATAATTGCACAGTTGTGATTATTCAGTATTTTAATTTAAAGAGGAATCCCTTTGGCTGCAAACAAACAACCATTAATTAACCCCCCCCTTTTTTTACAGGGAACAGGAACTGACATATTCCAGGTTGATTCAGGGACACATGAATAAATAGGAAACAACTAATTAAAGTGGCAGAAGCCGAGAAGCAGAAGCCATTTTAAAAGAAAGACGCAAGGAGGAAAATGCTCAGTAAAGGCACCATTGCTGAATGAGAGTTACTTCTGATGAAACATACAGTAGTGTAGGCTCTTGTCCATGCAGACAGGCTTTCTTGAATTTTTATGGGTAACACAGTGGTAATTATTTATTATTACATTTATATCCAAATTTTTTCCCATTGCAAGGAACCCAAGGTGGCTTATAGTCCTTCTCCTCTCCAGTTTACCCTCACAACAACCCTGTGAGGTGGGTTAGGTTGAGAGTCAGTGATTGGCCCAAAGTCACTCAGTGAGCTTCATCGCCAAGTGGGGACTAGAACCCGGATTTCTCAAGGCCCAGTCCAACACTCTTAACTATTACACCACATTGGTGTATTAAGTACAGGCAGTCCCCGGATTACGAACGTCCCAACTTATGGACAACTCATACTTAAGAATGGACCACCATATACCGGTATGTAAAAATCTGAGTTAAATACAATGGTTCATACTTACGAATGAACGCACTATAGTTTGAGACACTTTGCAACACTTTGAAAACATTGCATTGCTTCTGTTCCGACTTACATACACATTCAACTTAAATACAGACTTACGAACGGATCTTGTTCGTAACCCGGGGATTGCCTGTACTGTTGTTTTAATTCAACAGTGTTAATGCAGCTTCTACCTGATTGCTGAAAAGCAGTGGCTCAGCAGCTCTAAAGGTCCCTAATGTAAAAAACATGTGAAGTGTGCTGAAGTGTGTGTTTGTTTACCTTCTCTCCATCGCTCATGTAGTTGAGAATGATGTTGAGCGTCTCCTCATCCGGTGCGATGCCATCTGCATTGGATTCGTCTGTGCTGGATGAATAGAAGGAGTTGTCCTCTTTGCTGCTTGATCTGAATTCTTGGGGGGCGGGCGGACACACAGACCATGTAGATGTAGTAGCATCCCTTTCCTTCTTCAAAGACAGAGCCAGATTCTTCTCAAGGAAGCCCTCCTTGCTAACCTACTATGCCTCTGCCCGTACCAATTGGAGAAATAAGCAGGTCTTGCATCCCCAGACTCTAAGCGGAGTGCTGCTGTTCAGGGCTTTGAAGAACCTGGAACAGGAGCCTTGAGCTGTGTTTGGGGCCCTTGGGAGGGAGGTTTAGGAGTGGGGAAGGGACATAAGAGGACACTTTTTTTCCTCCCCTCCCTGGCTTTCCTGTCCTATGCTATATAGCCCTAGACATCTGGATGCTCCCAAACTGAGCATTTTATAGCTAAAAGTGTGTCTGTGGGGCAGTCCTATTTCCTTTCCTTTCTTTCTCAGACATCCCTGTAGGTAGGCAGGTAGACCACGGAGAGAGTAGGTTTTTTAGGGGTTTGTTTTTTTTTTAAATTTACTTCAAGGCAAGTATCTAACAGAATCCCAATCTCCTCTCCATGATATTTACTATAAATTAATAGAGGATTGAGCAAATCAGTTTCCTCTTTTGTATCCTCTCCACCTTCCTCCTTGCCCCTTTCTCTACAATCCCATGTCTCAACTGTTCTCATCTACAGATGCAATTGATTGAAGAGTGTACAGAATCTGCAGCTGGTGCAAGATGCAGCAGCCAGATTGGTCTCTGGTGGGCGCTTTGTTGACCAGATTACACCAGTTTCATGAGCTGCACTAGGTGCCAATTTGTTTCCAGGCACAATTCAAGGTGCTGGCGCTAATTTATAAAGCCCTAAACAGCTTGGGGCCAAGATGTCTGAAGGACCACCTCCTCCTGTTCACCTCCTCCTGTGTGAACTTGCCCATCGTTAAAGATCCTCTTCGGATGGCCTTCTGTGTGTCCCACCACCAAGAGAAGCTAGGTTGGTGGGCACAGAGCTCCATGCCCCTCTATGCACAGAGAAAAGGAAAATGCGCTAGATGGTGCCAGGGGGTGGGCCTTAGGGGTGGGGTGGGGGCTTTGAGTAGCCTGCCCCCTGAAATCATCCAGCTCTTTGGATTGATACTGGTAGACAAATTGGCCCCTAGGACCAATCCTGTACCCCAGCGCTGCGTTAGACACTTTCCCACCACCCCTCTTTTTAGGCTCAATTGCCATCGGCATTCTGTAAGCTCACAGTTGATTGTCAGGAATTTAGCCTTTAAAAATCATCATCCTCATCACCATCAGACTTCTGTATCCCTGTTCACCTAGGCCCCATGGTATGCAGAAACCACTACCTTATTTTTGGGTGGCCCTGTTTAGCTTCTAAACTGTTTAGCTTCCACCACTGAATTTGCTATTGGAGGGACCTTTCACAAAATGTGGACTGCTCCCTGTTCAGGGTTCCAGCCACTCTATTCCTTTCCAGCTGCCCTTTATTTTCCATTTCCTCCCAACGGATTTGGAGTATTCTCCCCCTGTTTTTCTTAACTACCTTTTTACTTTTTCAACCTTTGGTGTTCCCCCAAGCCTGCTGATACCTCCCTTGGGTGCGTGCATAATGCCCTTTTGGCTACACAAGCAGTGGTGCTGCAATCTCATGATGATCATTCCCCCTCCCCTAACAATTCTCTGAAAGTCCTGGGCATCTCCTCACCTGTAGATGGGCATCTTTTAGGTGTGTTGCTTTGTTTGGCTGTGCAAGTGTTTTGGAGAGATGGAACAGCACATTCCTGGGTCAAAATTTTGGGGGCTCCAGGGCAGACTTCGGGTTTTTTTATATTTGACCTATTGTCCACCAGGATTGAATTTTTCCCAGAACAAAGGGAAAACCATTTAGATTTCAAAAGCAGTAATACTGTATCCGTTCCCTCATCCTTAGGCAGGGGCCGCATCTTGTTCCTTCTTTGGAAAAGAGAAAAATGCCTGCTCCTGCGATTGTCACTTGAAGTAGCTACAGGAGCTCCAAATTGGTTTCTTTTCCTTCCTTCTTCTGGCTTCACATTGGATTTCGGTGTTTGAAATAAATGCTGCAGCTTTGACAGCCTAGAAGAGATTGAGGAGAACATGAAAAATGGGGCTTGCATGATCCTCCAGATCTGCGAGACTAGACTAAGTTTAGGCCATTTCATCCATGATGCTTTATATGGATGTATTTATTCTTAGATATTAAATATTTTGTGGGCTGCCTTTCATCTTCATAGACATCAGGGCAGTCAACATTGGTCGTGACTAAACCTAATCACACCAAGATTATAAACATTACAGTAAACCCATAAATAAAACCTTCGGAATAAAAAGTTTAAAGTCAGTTAAAACAAGAGAGATGCCAGCATAACTGCACTGAAAATGCCTGGGCAAATAAAGAAGGTTTTCGCCTGATGCAATGAGAAGGGTATTCCACAATGGGGGGGGGGAGCACAGAGAAAGCTCTGAGTAGCTTCAGAGTATAGGCCATGTGATCAGAGGGGGATTCCAGATGGCAACCTTGAAGCAGTGCCCGCTTGCAAAACATGGTATCCTAGTAGTTCCTCTTGGCTCCAGATAGTGGGGAGACTAGAGAGTGAATGGAATCTGCAGGCACTTCCTTCCTGAGCACACGTCAATGGCTGGACTAGTTCTGCAGATGCCCCCCAAGCGTAATGAAGCATTTAAACTCATCCTGAGTGTACTCTTCTAAAGATAATCCTGCCTTGGCTGGGGAGGAAGGAGTCCCCTGGGCATGTGCTGGAGAATGATCAGACAAGAAGGCAGAAGCTGCTAGGAAAGTCTACTTACATTCTCACACACTCTCTCCCTCTGTGTTAGTGCAATTAAATTGTACAATAAAATTGCTACCAAAATGTGAGAGAAAAGCATCCAGCCCTTTCTCACTGAGATAATTTCTCCCCATCTGGCACTTGAACCAGCTGGGGGACGTGTCACAGTGGCCTTAGCAACCAAGCAGCCACGGCATTGTTGCTCTTCAGTGCCACTACTCTTGGTATGGCCTTTCATCCATGTTAAGCCTTTTGCTCTTACACATGTGTTTGCCTTTGAATCAGGCTAAATTTGCACATGTCCTCACTACGAATTATCAACTTCAGAAAAGACAAGTTCTAATTTACCCCTAAGACCCATATCATCCTAGAATAATGCTTTGAAAACAGGTCTTTATTCTTATCCATGATCATTTGCTCAAACCTTCTTTCATGCTTCAAATCTTCTCCCTTATGTGAATCCTTCACCCAGTGCATTGCTGGAAAAAACGGAAACAGAGAAGATCAATCGTTCTTTCCCCTTACAATTACCTCATAAGCCAAGGTTGTCCTCTCTCCAGCCACTTGCTTTCATCTGTCCAACTGATATCCCTCCTATGCCCATGGATGCCTCCCACCCATTACTCATGGCTGTATGGCCCTGGGCTGGAAAGGATCTATCTAGACCAGGGCCATGCTCTTTGGAAGAGCATATTTCCATGCACTCTCTCCCTTGCATCTTTGGCTGTAGCATACAGTTCCTGTCACTGCCAGTAACCAAGCCTTAGGAGAGGCATTTCAAGCTTTTAGAATGGGCAAAAAGCTGCACAAAAGCCAGGAAATGATCAGTGGATGTGGGGAAGGGAGTAGGGCCACAGAAAAGGGGCGTGGCCATCTCGGGAACTGTGGAAGTCCAGATTGGGCCTTCAGTTGGGCCAGATTTCCCCCCCCCAGGCCTGAGGTTCTGCACCCCAATATATATGGAAAAGCGGTGTACAGATAAAGTGACTAGGCAGGGCCATACTCTTTGGAAGAGCACATTTCCATGCGCTCTCTCCCTTGCATCTTTGGCTGTAGCATACAGTTCCCGTCACCCCAGACCTGTCCCATAATCTCAGGGGCCTGCCTTTGCCCTGGTCAGGCATTCAGAAGCTTTCTACACATTCCTGCCTGGCAGAAGCCTAAAAGATTAGAGGATGGGGGTAGAGGGAGGGAATCCCAGGACTGTGTGCCTGAGAGGAGGAGATTATTGTGGCAATGGCAGTAGCAGCATCAGCTAGGGATGGGTGAACATGCAATGCTTGAGTTCAATGAGGGTCTCTTTAAAAAAAAAATCATTGTTTTTTTTTTAAATAAATCACTGTATTATGTTGCGCTCGTGTAAGCTATCTCCAGCACAATGGCAGTTGCTGGTGTGACAGGTTTCCCCGGAAAGCTGATCACATCAGTGATCGCTGTTGGTGGTGTGTTAGAGGTAGCTTACACAAGCATAACATAATGTACGCTAGTGTGAGGATAACATGGAGAAGGAGGAGGAGGATTATGTAAGCCGCCTTGGGTTCCCTGCAGGGAAAAAGGTGGGATATAAATATAATAAATAAAAAAATAAAAATGGCTATCTCTGGCTGCTTTGGTATATTTAGTATGTTCTACATGAGGGAATGTTTTCTTCTTTTATGAACAGGTGTAACCAGAGGCAGGTGTAACAAACTGGAATTGTGACACTTTGGGGCAGAGAAAAAGGACATTTGTGTTCAGACATTTGTTGGTTCTATGCAACTTCTTGTATTCACCCTGACTGGCAATTTCCCTTTCAAGCTAAGTCAGTGTCTTAGCTAAGGTAACTGCGTACTTGTGGCAGTGGTCTTTATATCCCTCCATTTCCCCCTGAATAATCCTTTTCCTTTTGTACTTAGGGCTATCCATTTCACTCTCGCTTATTCAGAAGAGCTGGCCCAAATCCACATGAGTCTCAAATTACATTGAAATAATGTCCTTAAGGGAAGGGATGGTGAAAAGCTCCCTGGCTTAAATAAAAAAAGAGGTGTGTAGTCTTCATGCAAGGGCGAGTCCAGGTTTGTGGTGGAAATGAAACACTGCTGAGCGAGACACCAGAGCGAAAACGAGTTCGCTTTCTTCTGTTGTAAAAAAGTCACCTCAGGCACTGTTTGTCATAGTCACTTTATCTGTATGGCATTTTCCCATGTGTATTGGGATGCAGAACCTCAGACCTGGCAGGCCAAATCTGGCCCTAGTGGAGGCCCAATCGGACCTTCTGCAGTTCCCTGAAGGGCCATACCCCTTTTCCGTGGCTCCCCCCGCTCCCCCAACCACTAATGATTTGGTAGTTCCCTGGCTTTTGTGCAGTTTCCCCCCATTTTGAAAGGTTGAAATGCCTCTCTTTAGGCTTAGTTACTGGCAGCAACAGCTTTAAGCTCAAATATGGCTGGTAGTTTTGGTATTTTGGCCCTGCCTCTTTTGCCTTTTGCCTCTTGCCTCACCCACCACTGCAATGTGGCCGCCGGGGGCTTCTCTGAAATGGAATTGAGGCTCAACACCCGTGGTATACATTATGCTCTAAAGCACTTCAGAACAGGGCATGACCAACCACTTCCCCTACAAAAAAATTCTAAACAATTTCATAATATGTTCTTGATTTATTTATTTACTTAGTATATTTCTGGATTGCCTGTCCACTCAGTGAGTGCGATGTTATATCATTTGGGGTTAAATATAAAGTGTATAGATAGGTCAGTGTTCTCCAACCTTGGGTCCCCATATGTTTTTGGTCTACAACTCCCAGCATGCCCCAGACAGCATAGCTGGCTGGGGCATGCTGGGAGTTGTAGGCCAAAAACATCTGGGAACCCAAGGTTGGAGAACACTGGTATAGGTGGTAAGTATAATGTGTTTTTGTATAGAGCATTAAGTATAAGTATGTACTCCTGCTGTATCTGGGTGAGTGAGAAAGGATGGGCAGGAAGAATGGTGTATTTACATATGTGACATGATTGGCTGAGAGTGTGAGAAGGGAGTGGAGCCTGTGTTATATAAACAGTGGGCGGTGCTGTTCAGGCGGGTTTGAAGGGTTTGAGAGGTTTTTGTGGGGATCTGTGAGGAGAGGGCAGGAGTGAGAGAAAGTATGTGGAATGGGAAGTGCAGTTTGGGAGTCTGTGAAGCTGACTGGATATTAGGATTGTTAAGAGTTTAGCTAGTGAGTGCAGGGATTGATACTGGGAACAGCTGTCGAGGGAAGATTGGTACTAGAATAAGATAGTACATTACTTAAGATTAACTGAAACCTACACATGAAACTTATTTCCAGAACTTGTTGTATTTTAAAATAAACTTTTCTTTGTTATTTGAAACAGCCTGTGTGGGAAGCTGTGCTTATTGTACTGGTCAAAGAGGTATAAGGTAGGGATTAGACATCCCAAAATCAATGTGAGAAGGGTAAGTGTAAGGGTTAAGTGGAAAAGAAACCCCCAACCTTATGTAACCACACCCAGAGATCCCAATAAGGAGGGTAAGCTTGAGGCCCTACTGAGGGGTGGGGTGTGACAGTGAGCGCTTGAGGCGATATACAAATAAATGAAATAAAATAATAACTGACATTAAGACAATTGATTATTTTTTCTTGTGCTGTATTAATTATTGATTTCTGTATTTGTGTGTGTAAGTTGCTTTGAGATTGCTTTTTTGCGGTGCATGGTGATGCATAAAATAAATAAATAATTCCATTACTAAGAAGAACAAAGGAAAGGCATCTGACCCCTGGAACTGCTTCTGGAATCTGGCTCTGTTCATTTCTTCTATGTGAGATAATGTCTTTGCAGAGCTTAATTTGAGACAGGACTGGCATCGACCTGGTACCTGTTGTCGGTGCCAGGGCTCAGAACTGGCATATGTGTAGTAATGATCAAGAGTGGTGGAGTGCCTTTCCCGTTTTGTAGCCAGTTTTCCTTCTCCATGTCTGGGATTAGTGAGCGGGCAGGCTTTTGAGCAGAGAGCCTGTCTTTCAGTTGGGCTTGAGTGCCCTGGCATATCTAATACTTAGAGGAGTTAACCACTGCACGTGTGCAAAGTGCAATAGTGTCCAGTCATCTAGAGATTTGTGCAGACAGGGTTAGGATTCCTTCCTGCCTTTCAACAAATGTGGTGGGAAGGAGTCCTGACATAGCAGTGGTTTCAGATCTTGTGATTCTCTCTGCCGTTCCATTTATTTTCCAAAATACAAATTGCGCACTAAGATGGAGGTGTTAAATTCCCATATGTAGGAGGGCCAGACTCCCTACTCTGTAGGTGCCTAAAGATCACACTTCAACATTTGTGCTGAAAAATTGCCAGTTTTGACGGAGGAGGTGGTGCTAGGACTGTTGGTTAATTTCAAAAAATAATAATAACAATGCCAGTTTTTCCCATATCTTGCCTCCCAAACTCCCTTCATCAGCATTACAGGTCCTGTCCTGCAATGGCCAGCCACCCGCCCTCCCAGCCATGAACACCCCCTGGCAATTCCTACTTCCAAAATCTGCTTTGTCTTCAGAGCTCTCTCATGTAAAAACTGTCCACCAGTCCTGCCAGCGTAAACATCCCTGTCATCTAAGCTCTCCTCCTCCACAGGTTGCCACCACCTATTCTACACCCTTCCCTGTTGGTTGCAACTATGGAAAAATCTACACATTTATTTATTATTTTTACTCTTACTTATATATCCTACCTTTTTTCCTCTTGCAAGGAACTCAACGTGGCTTGCATGGCACTCTTTGTCATATATGCCGCCCAAACCACAGACCTCTACTGTCTGATATTCTCCATGGTTTATGATACCTGAGCTTTGAAGGTGGGAGAAGCTAGAATTGTCACCTGATTATCCTGGCTGCTCCCCCCTTCTTTAAACCTCCAGACTGCTTGCCAGACATTTTTGTGCAAAAGCCAGGAATTTGGCCTAGTTGCTGAATATATATATATATATATTTGGGGGGGGGAGTCATTCTCACTTAGTGCACATGTTTAAAGTGTGTTTCCAACACATGCTGCTTGTGAGACTGGAACATAGGCAGCTGCCTTAAAGTTAGAAAAAGAAAAACCAAAGGAGGGAAGGCACCAGTGTCAAGTGGAGGGGAGGGGGTGAGAAAATCCGAAAAGCACACAGGACAAAGTTTATTCGGCCCAACATGTTTCGAAGTACCGTACACTTCTTCAGCGGCACCACAAACAGTTTGTTCAAAGTACTAAAGGTGAAGCAAATCTTTAAAATCCACGAGAAAGGAAAGGGACAACAGATGCCTTAAATGTTTTGTAATTCATCTATAGAAAGCCTCAATATAAATAAGGACTAGAGAAAATAAGGTTTAAAAGCTACCTAATACAAATAGAATAAGATACAGACCTTCAGTCACACTACTGTGCTGTAGTATGTTCTGTAACCACATTAGTTAAAAGATTGGACTGCATGTTCTCAGGACGTTGCAAAATTTTGCTTCTAAGCTGCAGCCCCAAACACTGGCCTGCTTTGCACATAATGCTAAGCCATGGTGTGGTTTGTTGAAATCTGGCTTGTCATTAAAACAACAAAGGGATGAACGAATTTATTCTGGCATAAGCTTTCGTAGACACTGGTCACTTCATCAGATGCATGAAGTGTTGATCTCAAATTGTCAGATTTATAGATAGATAGATTTAGATGTGTAGTCCACCACATCTGGAGAGTACCAGCTTGGGGAAGGCTGCCCTGTAGTGTTGGTCAGTGCTTCATCAGCCACAGCTGCTGGTTTGGCATGGCTGGATATAGAAATGGGTCCTCTGACAAAAGGTCTGTTACATGAACCGAGGTTTTTCAGCTGCTCATCACTGATGCCAGACTTGTCTAAGTATCTTCACTGTTTTCCTCACCACCCTCAAATTTATGTTTTAGTGGTCAATAGCAGGAACTTATTTCTATTAGTAAAAGATTCTTTTCAGTTCTGGCTGTCAAATGGCTGTTTACAGCTTCAAAGTATTTTGCTTGCTGCTCTTTTTCTTCCTTTGGCTTTGCATGAGTCCTGCAATCTCCCCAGCCTGGCACCTTCCAGAGGTATTAGACCACAACTCCCAGCATGCCCAGCCAATGTGGCCATGATGGGAGTTGTAGTCCAACACCTTTGGAGTGCTCCAGGTTGGGGAAGACTGATATAATCTTAACACCAGTATTTCTCAGTGTGTGTGTCCCCAAAAAATCCCTGCCTAATTTGGCAATTCAGTAGGGCAAAGGACTTCTACCTTCCTTGGGGGTAACCTTGTTGTTTTATGCTTCTGCCTAGATTCCTTCCTTAGGGCCACAATATCCTCTGTTTGTAGAGAGAACGAAAAAAGTACCTATTGTCATTGCAGTTAGTACTTAAGCCACGAGTAGAGTGGAAAATGTTACATTATTCCTCCTGGCAATAGCAGTCTTTGGTGTTGTTGTTGTTATTAAGAACATAGTAAGAGTCAGTGTGGCGTAGTGGTGATAGTGTTGGACTGGGACCCCGCTCGGCCACGAAACTCACTGGGTGACTTTGGGCCAGTCACTGACTCTCAGCCTAACCTACCTCACAGGGTTGTTGTGAGGATAAAATGGAGAGGAGGAGGAGGATTATGTAAGCCGCCTTGGGTTCCTTGGTTTTTGTCATTGTTGTCCTTCTGCAAAATAGGTGGTGTGGGGAATCAAGGCGTGGAAAATAACTGCTGACCGTTCTGCAACGCAACACAACATAACATTTGTGCAAGACTAGCAGCCTAGTCCAACCCCTTTCAACTCCCATCAGCCCCAACCAGCATGGTCAATGGTCAGGAATGCTGGGAGTTGTAGTCCAAAACATCTGGCGGTCACCAGGTTGGGGCAGGCTTTCCTAATCCTAAACTTGCTTACTCAATAATAAGTCCCATTGGTTTTGTTGGAATTTACTTCCAAGTAATTAAGCATCAGATGTATCTGTAATAATGTGATTTGGGAAGAAAAAGATAGTTTTGCCATGAGATTTTTTGTACTATTACTTTATCTGGCAAAGTGACATTTGCCATTTATATTGGAACAACAAAGTCTACTGACTTCCTTATCTGGACAATTGCTGCGAAAAGGCGGGATAACGATCTAACTGTGGAGTCTTGTTGCTACCAGCAACGGTATGAATGTACAATAATCTGATGCAGTGGGTATATCTAGGATACAAAGTTCTTGCCATTTATCGCCTACTTACCAGCCACAGAAGAAAGTCCGAATATTACTGTGAAAGACCAACTCTCCACAATTACTCTTTATAAACTTGAATGCACTCAATCTAGCCAGAGTGTTTTTGGCTAGCACGTCTGATTTGTCAGTAATAACCCTGATCTTGCATGCATAATTGTAAAATTGTTGAATTGCTTGCATTGAGAAGGTGAGAAGTTCCTTAATGGGTGGTTTTACCATTTCAGCTAACCTTACCTGCTTAAAAATGAGATGGGGAAAATGGACTCGAAGCATCAGCACATAGAGCTAGCTGGTCGAGGTCATTCAAAGTTAAAATTCAGAGGAAGTTTCTTGTTGCCTTGACAACTTTTAAAAAGAGATTCGTGGCAAGATGTCCCCCCCCCCCCCAAGCATTAAGTGTTGGACTTGCTTTCAGCAGAGTCTGCAGGGACTAGTTGGGTGGGCTGGTTTCTCTTCCTTCTCCAGATAGGGCAGGTGGTAAAGATAATAACAGAAGGTTCACATGGGAAATGAAGGAGGAGCAACAAAGGTCTGGGACAAGACTGAGATGAAGTAACTGTGTAGGGCAGCCTTCCCCAACCTGGTGCCCTCCAGATGTTTTGCACTACAACTCCCAGGATTCCTGACCATTGGCCATGCTGACTGGGGCTGATGGGAGTTGAAGTCCAAAACATCTGGAGGGCACCGCATTGGGGAAGGCTGGTGTAGAGGGCTACTGAATCTGTTAGATGGCTGCAAATGTTTGTTTGTTACTATGTCCGTATTGCAGGAGATGCGGCCATTCTCTGCTCTCTGACATCTGCACTAGAGATGCGTGTGGCTGGAAACGTGTGGCCCATCTGACCATTTTACAGGTAGATATAAAACATCTTGTACGCCGGGGCAGCCCTATCATTAGGCAGAGTGAGGCAGTTGCCTCAGGCGGCAGATGCTGGGGGGCAGCAGCAAGGTGTTGGAGGAGAAAGCTGCTGGCCGTGTGGCCTGCACTGCACCTACTAAACTAGCCTGCTGCCTTCCGGTGCAGTGGAGGACGCTGTCCCATCCCCAGTATTGAAATAAGATTCATCTGCCAGTCCAGTTGGCTTTTGTATATGGAATGGGAGGGCGCCATGTTGTTCTTCACCTCAGGCAGCAAAATGTCTTGGGCTGGCCCTGCTTGTATGTTTACTGTTTAAGTGGCTGACACAACACAGCCTTGAGAGACTGACCAAAGCCCGGTGCAGTTGACATGAAATCAATGCATGGAGAAAGGAGCAGAATCAGACTTGCTGCCATGTGTTGGATCAGATCTTCCACGCAGAGCTTAATGTGCCTACAACAAGCACAGGGTCTCTCTGTGTGTGATTTGTAGCTTGCAAAAATGGGCTAACCATGCAGTCTTATGCATGTTTGTTTGGAACAGAGAGTCACTATGTTCAGTGGGGCTTACTCCCTAGTAAATGTTTAAGATTGCGGCCTAAATTGCACAGAGACCAGTTCTGAGGCCAAGGGTATAAATAGTTTGATAGTTCCCAGTCCTGCCATCTCAGATTTTGGGGAGGGCAAAAAGGCTTTGGCCGGGTGGGCATGATTCACAGTAAGATTGAAAGGCCTTGCAAATTACAAAACAGCACAGTACAGGCAGTCCCCGGGTTACGAACGAGATCTGTTTGTAAGTCTGCCTTTAAGTCGAATGTGTACGTAAGTTGGAACAGAAGCCGCACAATATTTTCAAAGTGTCACAAAGTATAGTGCGTTCGTAAGTACAAACCATTGTATTTAACTCAGATTTTTACATATATGGCGGTCTGTTCTTAAGTATGAGCTGTCCGTAAGTTGGGACGTTAGTAACCCGAGGACTGCCTGTATTTTAAGAACATCTTGTTGTAGTACCTCAATAAAAAATCCCAACCTGAGTTATATATACTCCTGAGGAATACCGGTAATCACATAGTCTGAACATGGAAGGGATGGTGATGTTGGCTGCCCCTATCCCCCTCCCCCTAAATAGCACCCATGATTATTCCTGGATGTCATAGCTTTGTAATCTTCTTTACTAGGACCATGCCTTTCAGTTGTGCATTTGGAAACTGAATGAAGGCAGAGTCCTCTAGCTACGGTTAAAGCACTTTGCTGCTTCTGCCGCCAGTGATCCATGGCAGAAGCTTAGATGCAGTACCAGTTGGAAACTATGACTAAGTAGTGAAGGATTTTGATTTTGCACAGTGGGAGGCAGTGGAAGCGTTGCCTAGGGCTTGGGGCAGAGCAGTGTAGCGTGGTAGTCTTCAGCCATTCCAAATATTGGGGAATTAGGGAGGAGTCCAGAAAAGAAAAGGGGTAAAGGTCTTGTTCAGCTTAGTGTGCGCCATAGCTGTGCATAGGATCATAGAGTTGGAAGGGGCCTACAAGGCCATCGAGTCCAACCCCCTGCTCAATGCAGGAAACTAGAGGAGGGGTCTCCCACCCAAGTAATAACCAGGCCTGACCCTGCTTAGCTTTCCACGCTCAGACAAGCTGAGCCAGTGTGAGGCAGACACATAGAAGCTACATGAAGCACCTGCCTGCAGATCCCAAGCTAGATAAATAGAAATGTATCTCACTCACAACAATTAATTTTGGAATTGGACTCTCCTTCTTTCGAGGCTGTAGCATGAGTAGCTTTGTGCCTGTGTGGCTTTGCGGTTTTGTGCGTATGATAATGTTGATCTCCTCCCCCCCACCCCGTTTAGTAGCACAGGGGTGGGCAGAAGGTAGATCAGGATCGTAGATCCTTGGGTGATTTGCAATAGATTGGTAAGGATTTCTGACTCCCAGTTGTTTAACGCCACCAACAAATGAGTTGGGCTTCTCCACCCCAAATTAGGCTCCTGAAATGAAAAATGCTGGGGGATTGGAAGTGTGTTTGTGGCTGAAAGAATTGTTCTGGTACTGAAAATCAATTCCTGAGCTGAGCATGTGCTTAGAGGTACCCTGTTAGTTAATTCTAAGTGTATGTCTGGCCCCTACGCTACTATTTCTCATCTGGGTCCAGTTGGTGGATCGTGGGGTTCGGGCAAAACAAAACAAAAAAGTAGATCCTGTAAGCCTGACATCTGCCCAGGCCTGTAATAGAAAAAAGCTGGGAAGAACTAGTACTTGACTGCAGCAGCAGTACTTTGTGCTAAAACTTGGATTACCCTGGTGTTTTGTTGTTTTTTTAAATTATTGTTCCAGTCTAATAAGGGGAAACAAACTAAAAAAAACCCCTTACTTTCTCTTTCCGCAAGAATGGAAACAAATGTTCCAGATTTCTTGCAGTTCCAGTGAAGTCAGGGGCTTGAAATAACGTTCCCTTTTTGCTACAGTCCAAGTCATTTCACCTCATGAATTTAACTTCTGAAACGTTTGTTTTCATCCTGCAATGGCTTTGTTATTTTTGGACTCTTTCTTCCCTTCCCCCTCTCTCCCTCCCTCCCTCTCTAAGTTTTCCTTCTGGAATTATTACCAAAAGCAGTGGGGCCTTGCAATTGGGCAGTAAAAGAAAGCTATCAAATCCCTTGCTCGAGTCTTCATATCCTGCCCTTACCAGACTGTTTCTATGGGACGTGCAGTCTACAAAATGAAGGCCAACATACTTCTAGTTTGGAGATGGCATGGCTTCTAGGAATCTGTGTATTATGTTACTTCAAAGTCTTCTCCTAGGAAGGATTCTGGTGTCTCAGGCCTGATCCATATGCTGCTACTGCTAGCAGCCTTTGAGTGGCGGGGACCCCTCCCCTCTACTGCCCGTTTCAAGGAACATGTAAGCACAGTGAGTGGGACCTCTGCGCAACGGGACACTGGTTTGGAGGCTCCCTTCACATTATCTGCAGTTGTGTGGTACGCGGGAGCGATGCCTGCTTTGCACACCAACCCCGCAAGGCTCACTGGCAGGATCTTATGAACAGGTGCTCTATAATCAAATGGCAAACTTTTCTCCAGGGTGGTAGGGGCGCAGGTGTGGGATAGAGACGAGGCCTGAAACCTGCCAGCTATCCAGAACCTTTGGCTGAATCACTGGGACCTTCGTTCCCACTTCCATGTTCTGTTTTGAGTGTCGGTTTCCATCTGCTTCTCCCCCCACCCTGCCCCCAGTGCTGCTACTCCATGCTTGTTTCTTTCTCTAGTGGCTACCTGGTAACCTGAACAGACTTGGAAAACTTTGAGGGGAATACCAAGCAAACAGGCCCTGTGTGGCATTGGGGAAGAGATGGGAACTTCAGGCCATGCTGTAATTCTGCTCTATGTTCCTGTTCCCCGATGGTAACCAGGCAATCTTTAAGGCCAA